>QRFJ01000003.1:742785-848649 GCA_006176705.1 Cocos nucifera | reverse complement strand
TTATAATCTCTTTTCTCTTATTATTTTAATAATTATTTCATTTGACAATACGGGTGTTTCATTTCTTAATTCTCATTCCATCCCATTGCTAAGGGATACTTTATACTTATATGCAGATTAAGCGGGAAATCGCCACCATGAAGTTAATAAAGCATCCTAATGTTGTTCGCCTATATGAGGTATTTTTCAAAACCTTTAGTATCCATGGTTGTCATTTGGCACCTATAGTTTGGCTGTCTTACATCATTACTTGAGCAAAGCAATAGGTCGTGACTGATGTAACTACAAGGGAAAAACTGTTTTAAGTTCAGGTGTATCGAGGTATATGTACATGCCAGCATATCCTTATTTGACATAACAGAACAAGTTTGAGACATATATGCATGCATACACACAATAATTTCTAAAATGAGATAGGTCCCAGGGAGTGAATTCATTAAAAGGAGAATGTCCTTATCAGTCCATAAAAAAACCACCACTCTGCCTCCACAAAACAATCTAGATTTCTAACAACATTTTTGTCATCATTATTACACCAAAGTTTGTTTAGCATGTCAAGCCCTTCAGGTTTGAATTAAGCTAAACCTGCTATACTGGAAGATAAATGACATAATATAACAGACTAATTTTACTAATTCATGCACAAAGGCAAAATTTACTGGTGAACAAGGTGCAGATTTCAGAACTGTAGTTCAAAGTTCTTCTTGATTGTAGGTTTAAGTTTATTCAAAGAATGAATGTGAAAATTGGATTAGTGCTCCAGCAACATTTCAGTCTCAAAAAAGGTCAATCTGATTGGAGGTTTAGAGTGATCCAGTCATTAGGTGTTTGGGTCGTTTCCAATTTCCAGTCCATGTGGTGATCCAGCTTATTGCTGGATTCAGATCTGTGTACCATTCACGTGCATCAATCCTTTTGGTGCTCTTCATTTGTAAACTCTATATTGCAATAGAGGCCTTTTTGTCTTCACTTTTGATTAGTCAGGTACATTTTTCAGCTGATGATAAATACAACCTAGAATTCTAAAATCTATGAATGTGGTAAGACTATGACAACTTTCTGTTCATATACATCTTTCAACCACTCTTCAATTTATCATCTCATTTTTTTTGTTCAGGTTATGGGAAGCAAAACAAAGATATTCCTTGTACTTGAATATGTCACAGGGGGAGAGCTTTTCGACAAAATTGTAAGTGCGAAACTTTTCCTTCCATGTTGGGTTTAAAAGAAATTATATTCATGAGGTGAAATTATTGATTCAAAAGTTACAAAATGTCCTAGCATGCTGACAAAAAATGTACACTAAATCTTCATGCATATGGAGAACTTTGTTTTAGTACATCGTTGCATCCTTCCTGCTATTTACTCCAGTGTTGATCGTGCTTAAAAATTTCAAATTTGAAGGTCAACCATGGGCGAATGAGGGAGGATGAAGCACGAAGGTATTTTCAACAACTAATTAATGCTGTTGATTATTGCCATAGCAGAGGTGTATACCACCGTGACTTAAAGGTGAACTGCTTGATTCTTAGATGCCTTAGACATCCTGATTCTTTTAAGTTGCTCAAGGCTTTATGCTGAAAAAATAAATCTTGATATCCTCCGACATGTCTGTGCAGCCAGAAAATTTACTACTTGATGCGTATGGAAACCTCAAAGTTTCTGATTTTGGTTTAAGTGCACTATCCCAACAAGTCAGGGTAATTTTACATGCTCAAAATCTTTGTTCTCAAATTGGCTCTGGGTAATAATTCTTTACAGCTTCTTGATCCATGTTTCTGTGTTGAGATTGCAATAAACAATTTCAGAAGTTTCTTGATTCAAAGCATTAACGTAACACTTTTTGACAAACCTGGTACTATTTAGTCTTATAGTTTACGTGTTACATAGTCCCTTTAGTAGTTTTTTTTCTTTTGCGACAATAATTATTAATTTTTGCATATAAGAAATTTTCCTTTTCCTTTTATAAAAAATTGTAACAGTTCCAAGATTATTTAACATTTTTCCTCCCTCTGCATAACATGAAACACAAATGTCATATGCACACAGCCAGCCTTCATTTATTGAACAAAAATTTATATAGTGACAAGAGACCATGGTTCCTTTTCATGCAAATACTGGTCCTTCAAGTTTGTCATTGAAGAATACTTTTTTAATTTTTTGATATAAATGATGAGATTAACCCATCAATCATTTCATGAAGGGAATGAAATGGTCAAAGAAAAGGTCAGATGACCAATAAATAACACAAGTCATGGAGAGGAAGAGAAGCAACTGGAGGAGCTTGGGGTTACTATTTGAGCTGCAAAAGAAACTTCAAGATATTGTTCTTGTGTATCTGCTTGCCACCAAAGGATACATTTTCCATCTTTAAACTTTATAACTGTGAATGATATATGCCAAGTTTCCAAGTGTGTGGCAATAGGTCCTTTGCTGCATTTCTCTGGAAGGAAAGCATTAAAGGGCAATGTTGTGTTGGGGTTTTTGTGTACTTGAATAAAGGAATTGTAAACTATCATTGACCCAACTAAAGCACCTATCATAAAGTCATGAGCAAGGTTTTACATACCGGTACGAGATACCGTGCCGGTTGCTAGTCAGTATGGTACCATATCGGTCCGTACCGATAATAAAAAATTCAAAAAATCATATCCAATAGCTAAAAAAAAAAAAGAAAATCGGGCTGAACCGGACTAAATCGGGCTATACCGTACCGTACCATACTGAACCGTATCCGAACCGACATAATCGAAAAATCGGTCGGAACCGTCCTGATTCCCCGCCGGTCTGGCTTGCTTTCTACTGGCCGGTTCGGTCCGGTACAATAAATCATGGTCATGAGATCAATTTCAGTTGGACAAAAGTCCTAAACAAGTCCTAATCTTTCCTATATTTCTGGCACTGTAAACTTTTAAACTTTTAAATAAAACTGATATATTGGTACTTAATAAATTTATCTTAAGTTTCAGGTCTACTAATGGCTAGACTAATTTTTGGTGGCCCTAAGCCTCAGTCATAAGATTGTTGAATTCTTCACTCCATGATAAAAAGGATGCTAGAACTCTAACCCCATTTTTTTAATGAATTATGAGATCTGCTAGTTACTTCTTAGACAAGTTCTTATATCATTACCTTTTAATTAATCATTACTTTTCAAAACTTAATCGAGTTTCAACCATTAATGTTGTTTCCTTCAGGATGATGGTTTGCTTCACACTACTTGTGGAACTCCAAACTATGTTGCTCCAGAGGTGCAGATGGCAGTTCTATGATTTTAACATTGGCAAATATGTCTTCTGCCCATCTTCTTTTTTAAATCATGTCAAGTCTAATTTTCTTTTTCCCACTGTTTAGGTCCTCAATGATAGAGGCTATGATGGGGCAACTGCAGACTTATGGTCATGTGGAGTCATTCTTTTTGTATTGCTAGCAGGGTACTTGCCTTTCGAGGATTCTAATCTTATGACCTTGTATAAGAAAGTGAGCATTATATTATATCTAGGATTTAGGATTCCATGCATTCTTACATTCACTTCCTTTTCTTAAAAAATTTCTCTTTTGGGGTGTAGATCTTCGGCTGCTGAATTTACATGCCCATCTTGGCTTTCCTTTTGGCGCCATGAGACTGTTGGCAAGAATCCTCAATCCAAACCCCATGACAGTAAGTTGCTTTGTGAATCAAATTAAACAGTATTTTTTTATATAACCTTTAATGCAGTAGAGGGTATTTTGTGATTTGATTCATAAACTAGTGTTAGATGAATAAGAATCACAATTAACATCAAATCACAGATAGAAAAATAGGAGCTGGTTTGACTATTCTGGATTGATTTCTTACTGGTCATAATATATAATTATTAGTCATAAATCATAATTAATAAGAATCTGAGATTGGCACACAGAAAAATAGAAGAAGAAAATAAAAGGAAAAATAAAAGGAAAAAAAGGTAGACATCTCATTTTAGTCATATACTGTGAGAGAAAATTATGTCTTTGAAATGTCTAAAAGGGCAAAATTTGTTATTGCTCATCTTGAATTGTTATGACTTATGGCAGCGAATAACCATCCCTGAGATACTGGAGGATGAATGGTTCAAGAAAGGCTATAAGCCACCAGTCTTTGAGGAGAAATATGATGCAAATCTGGATGATGTGGATGCTGTTTTCAAGGATTCAGAAGTGAGTCGAAGACGAGCTCCAGGATCAATTACAGTAAACTTTTTTTTTCCCCCTCTTGTTCCCTTCATTTGGCACATGCTGTTGTGGTGGTCATGGTTAAAATGGTATTTACTACATGTGTTACCTTTATTCCAGGAACACCTTGTAACAGAGAAGAGGGAAGACCAGCCAGCAGCTATGAATGCATTTGAGCTGATTTCAATGTCAAAGGGGCTAAATCTTGGCAATTTGTTTGACGTAGAACAGGTTGAAATACTAATACTTTTCTGTAGTTGGTCGTTACCATTTCTATGTTTAGGGCCTTAGGCAATAGATAAATAATGCACCTGCAATTTTTCTATATGTTTTGGAATATGATATTATTAGTTGCTGGTTGCAATGATCCTGGACCTCACAAAAAAATGCTAGCCAGAATTTGTTATAGGATCCTTGACCCTAGTTAAATTTCGAAGCACTCCCCCAGCACACAAATGTAGTACTAAACTCATGCTCGCATAAGTCCTCACACACACTCTTTGTTTAAGTGCTGTCATTCTTGCTAGACAAAGGGTCTAATCAGAAACACAATCACAAATGCATGACCTACTTGTGATCAACCACGAAATAAAAAATGGCTATCTCTTGGCAAGGTTGCCGGTGCTTAAAAGGTGGGGGAGTATGTAAGGACCTATATAGATATGTGCTTAGTCTCACATTGGCTGTGCATCAAAGAGATCTTACAACCTGAAATAATACCTGTTGCGGCCAATCCACCTATGCCTGCGAATCAACGTCGGAAAACCTACAAGAGAAGTCCGCATTGACTGGAGTTGGCTATGGCGGGGACTCTCTAATGCTTAAGTTAGTAGCGTAGACTGGTCGAACAGGAAAATGAAGAGCAAAAAGTAGAGTTTGCTCTAAAAAAGATTAGATGCGTCCTACCAAACTGACCAGGTTAACTTCCTTTTATAGACATCGGGATAGTAATTGCTTAGCATATGGATCCCTCTTTTTTCGGTATAATGTGATCGTGGGTAAGTAGTTAAACCATCCATTAATTGTTGTCGTCCACTCTTCTCGAGGGCGGTTTTATAGGGCCGATCGAGAGCCGGATAGGTTGTTTGGAGAGCTCTCGTCGATTAGTCGTATGATTTGGAAGCGATCGATCATCGATCGGTCGGCTTATTTTTGCCGATGGGTCATCAGTCAGCTGATGTTGTACCGACCGATCGTCGGTCGACTTCAAGCCGATTGTTGCCTTGATGATTTCTGACCGACGGTTAGTTGGTCAGAACAAGCAATCACCGATCGTTGCTTGTCAGCCCGATTATCTATCGGATGGTCATATGTCGGCACCCCCGTCAATGTGTCGACGGGACAGTTGATCGGCGAGTATTGATCTTTCGGGCAGCCTTCTCCACAGCGATGATTGATCGGATGTTAATTGTCGTCCTTCAACTAATTGATTAACAATCGGTTGGATTAGTGGATCGTCGAGTCGATCGATCGGTGGTTCATCGAGTAACTCGTCGACCATCCATCATCCATCATCGATCGTCAGCCGGCGAACATCCATCGGTGTCCGATGGTCTGTTGGCTGGGTTGGTGAGTCGAGCGGCAGATTGATAGCCCCCAACAGTTGCCCCCCACTTCCAAATTCGGTGTAATGATTTTATACTTTGCACCGAACGTAAGGAGTCGACACGTGATATTACTTCAAGCTTCATTCTGTCGTCTGCTATTAATAATTGCCCATCATCCGGTAGTTGAATCTGAACTAACATTATCTGTCAGCTTTCGATTCATCTTTATCGAATAAATTGAGCTGTCTTCCTGATTTAGTCTAGACGAACGAAGTTCATCTTGTGTTGGTTTCTAATCGACTTTTAGTCGATTTTTTACCAACCAATACTTGATCAATTTGCTGAGATATTTGTCGATCAGGTGTAAGCTGATCCTTGGTCAATTTCTAATCAACTTTTAGTCGATTTTTTACCAACCAATGTTTGATCATATTGAGATATTCATAGGTCGGGGATAAGCCAACCCTTTGTCGGTTTCTAACCAATTTTTAGTTGATTTTTTACCAACCAATATTTGATCATCTTAAGATATTTATAGATCGGGGATGAGCCAACCCTTGGTCGGTTTCTAACCAACTTTTAGTCGGTTTTTTACCAACCAATGTTTGATCATGTTGAGATATTCATAGGTCGGGGATAAGCCAACCCTTGGTTGGTCGGTTTCTAACCAACTTTTAGTCGATTTTTTACCAACCAATATTTGATCATGACGATCGGGTGCAAGCCAATCGTCTCTTGATTTGGTCATAGCCAAATCGGTATAGGTCACGTTCTTTACTAGTCGGGGCAAACCAACTAGTTCACAATCAGTAGATTGACGCTTTTCTTCTTTCGTTATTTCGTAAAGAAGTTATGCATCGGCATTGCTTGTTGGGCGTCGAATCGTCGCTTTTTAGTTGATTCATCTTTGGATGTTGCCCCTCGGGCTCTTGGTCGCCTAGAGATCTTGTTGATCACCCTGGCCGTCAGTCAATTTTGACGAATTTCCTCTTACGCCGGTGGTTTATCGACTTATGGCTCGATTGGGCGATTGAGCCGGAACTTGGTAAGGAATTCCTGTCGGATGAGTACTTCGATCTCATTCTTCAGCTGGAAGCATTGCTCGGTGTCGTGATCGTAGTCGTGGTGGAATCGACGGTACTTCCTTTTGTCCTTGCTCAAACATTTCGTTGGCGGGGTCGGTGAAGGTACTTCTCCCCTTCAATCTCCATCAAGATTTGTGCACATGGAGTGGAGAGGGGAGTATAGTTATTGTACCGACCCTTCGGATGAGTCGGTATTGGGCTTAGTCGAGAGGATGTCGCTTTCTTGTTCGGAATGGATCGGTTGGGTCTGGTCGAAGCATCGTTCTTCCATTGTTTCTTCTTTTGATCCTTTTTGTTTTGATTGGCACCAGCCAGAAGCGCCTTCTTCTGCACGAATATATTTGTCCGTACGCTCGAGAAGTTTGGCATAAGTCGGGGGAGGGTTTTTATCTAGTGAGTAAGTGAACCAAGAACCCCGTAGACCCTGCCTCATTGCCGAAACGGCCACTTCTTCGTTGAGATTTTGGACCTCTAGTGTAGCGGTGTTAAAACATGCTACAAAGGTTCGAAGAGTCTCTCTCTCGTTCTGCTTGATCGAGAAGAGATTATTTGAAGTTCGTGGCTTCACTCGGCTGGTGCTGAAATGAGCCACAAAGAAGTTTTCGAGCTGCTCGAAAGAGTCGATGCTTTCTGACTGAAGCCCGGAGTATCAGGCTCGGGCAGCTTTTCGAAGGATGGCCGAAAAGCCGATATACATGAGGATGTCGTTCGCCCCTGGATCATCATGAAAGCTTTGTAGCTCTGGAGATGATCAACTGGATCGGTAGAGCCATCGTACGACTCCACTTGAGGCATTTTGAATCGCGACGGGATCGGCACGTTCAAGATATGCGAGGAGAAGGGAGTTGTTCGGACTCGGAGACCGTTGGAGGATCCTCCCTTCGCATTCTCCTGGATCCGGGCCAGTCGACGATCGATCTCTTTGAACTTTCGTTCATAGTCGTTGAATCGTCGCTGGCGAGATGTCTCTGGCGTCGATCCTCCGAAAGAACTAGAGGGAGAAGTCGTCGGGTTGCGCGGTCGTTTTTCCTCATACCGACTTCGATGAGAAGATGGGGAGATGGATCGTCGTGACCGACGGACAGTTCCTCGCAAACGGCGAGGAGATGGAGATTTCACCCGATGCGAGCATCGAGACGGTCGTTCCGATGAGGTGGCAGAGCGCCTCGAGATGTGGCGATTGTGCCTAAATGGTATAGCTTGCGTCATTGGGCCTTCCGCTACCGCTTGCGGTTGCTGTTGGAGGCTGTGAATAACTTCCATCAGCATTCGGATCTGCTGCATTAATGCAACCAGTTGCTGGGCTTGCGCGTCCGCCATAACTGTTGGATGCGAAAAACTTGGTTCCACCACTGACGGCGGCGGAGGGAAAAGTGCTTCTCGCCGGGATGACTGACCGACGGAGCTGGATGAGTTTCAAGCAGAGTCTTTGCCGTTTATAATGTTTGATCCTTGATTTGCCGAGCCTTTTCCCTATCTGGCGCGCCAATCTGTTGTGGCCAATCCATCTGCATCTACAAATCAACGTCGGAAAACCTGCAAGATAAGTCCGCATTGACTGGAGTTGGCTCCGGTGGGAACCCTCCAATGCTTAAGTTAGTAGGATGGATTGGTTGAACAAGAAAATGAGGAGCAAAAAGCAGAGTTCGCTCTAAAAAAGATTAGATGCGTTATACTAAACTAACCAGGTTACCTCCCTTTTATAGACGTCGGGATAATAATTGCTTAGCACGTAGGTCCTTTTTTCGGTATAATGTGATCGTGGGTAAGTAGTTAAACCATCCATTAATTATTGTCGCCCGTTCTTCTCGGGGGCGGTTTTGTAGGGCCGATCGAAAGCCGGATAGGTTATTTGGAGAGCTTCCGTCGGTTAGTCGTCTGATTTGGAGGCGACCAATCATCGGTCGGTCGGCTTATTTTGTACCGATGGATCATCAGTCGGTTGATGTTGTACCGACTGGTTGTCGATCGTTTGATTCTATATCAACGGGTCGTCGATCGACTGACTTTGTACCAACCGATTGTTGGTCGGTCAAAGGGCTTCAAGCCGATTGTTGCCTTGATGATTTCCGACCGACGGTTAGTCGGTCAGAAGAAGCAATCACTGATCGTCGCTTGTCAGTTCGATTATCTGTCGAATGGTCATATGTCGGTGCTCCCGTCAATGTGTCGGCGGGACAGTTGATGGATCGGCGAGTGTTGACCTTCAGACAGCCTTCTCCGTGGCGATGATCGATCGGATGTTAATTGTTGTCCTTCAACTAATTGATCAACAATCGGTTGGGTTAGTGGAACGCCGATCATCGAGTCGATTGATCGGTGGTTCATCGAGTAACTCGTCGACCATCCATCGTCCATCGTTGATCGTCAGCCGGCGAACATCCATCGGTGTCCGATGGTCTATTGGCTGGGTTGGTGAATCGGATGGCAAATTGATAGCCCCCAACAATACCTTTTTGGCTAACCTTTTTGGGTGGGTTCCTAGATCATTACAGGTATTTTAAGTTGTTCATGAACAATCTTGTTTTATTTTATTCCAAACTGAAATTTCTCTTAAGATGCTTTCCTATATGGAGTGATTCATATCATTAGTATAAGTATGTTTAATTTTGCTGGTCATCATGTATATAAGATTCTAAGCTATGCACTCTTACTTGTGACAGGAATTCAAGAGAGAAACTAGATTTACATCTAAATGTCCAGCCAATGAAATCGTTAGTAAGATTGAAGAAGCTGCAAAGCCACTGGGCTTTGATGTTCAGAAGAAAAATTACAAGGTGAGTCATGTGCAGGAATGAGTGCAACAACCTATTCTTATACCATTGTTAGAGGGTCTGTGTCAATCTTCATGGTAGAGGGCCTAAAAGTGACATTGTAGATCTACCTCTCATGTTTTTCCATTAAATAACTCTTCCTCTTCTATTTTCAGATGAGGCTGCAAAACATGAAAGCTGGCAGAAAGGGGAACCTCAATGTTGCTACTGAGGTATGATCGAGTTCATACTGGATTTAATTGCTGAAAACTAGTAAGTTGAATTTTTTGTTCTAACTCGTATTACGACTTTCAGGTATTTCAAGTAGCTCCCTCTCTTCATATGGTTGAGGTACGGAAAGCTAAAGGAGATACTCTGGAGTTCCACAAGGTACTGTCATAATTTTTGACCAACTATAATGATTTCTTGTAGTTGATTGGGTGAACATGCATTTCTAAGAAGAGAATATATCCAGACGGTGGGCTGAATCTTCTATGTAGCCGGAGGAACTGGATTGTTGTATCTAGATTGCCAATTTGATGGCATATTCCCATGACTTTACAAAGTTCTAGAGATCACTCATTTGTATGATGTCAGTCCTGCGGACTGGTTATGGTTAGACACCTTTAAGCAGATCTTGATTCATGCCACTCTTTGAACATAGTGATTGAATTTTGACTTGTTAACTTATATTATTTTTTTATCCAACTTCTCATATGAATGTTTCCCACAATATTGCAATATTGTTGCTTGGAAAGAAATACAGTACTTTTTGGGCTGGCTAATTTCTGAATGACATATGAACTGATGCTAATAATGTAATGTATATTTTGTTGCTTGTCTTTTACTTAACAAACTCAAACATATATAAACAGTTTTTTTAAAAAAATAATTAATCATTTCTGATATGTAAACCTTGTCATGACTTTTCTTGAATCAGCCCACTCACTGTGAAGCTGCCAAAGAAGCGTAATGTTTGTTTCAAAGGGTCTAACACTACAAAGTACATACAAGCAAATTTTATATGTATATTTTGTATTTAAGTAATCATCATGTATATGTGTTTTCAATCAAACAATTTCAACAAAAGGCTTGATTTGAGACTAAAATTTCATCTTTAATCAAATATTGACGGTTATCTAACATGGATGACTTTGTGATATACTAAAAATGAACTCTTAACCATTTTCTCGTCTGCATGTGTGCTAACTGCCTGGCTTCGTAAAAGTGATGCGGTAGATATCATGTAGTTCATGAGATTATATAGCAAAGCATCATTTGGCTGCCATGTACACCATAGTATTACCCCAAAATCATCAGTCATGAGTTAAAGGATAGAAGCAGTGATTGTTTGATAATATATTAAACCTATTCCATGTCCTGCAGTGTTCCAAGCTGTGAAACTGCATTAAAGTTTATGAAGCCTTCGGTCCTCTCTTGTTCCCCTCCAGCTTCCATCACGGCTCTTACTCTTCTGGCTGAAAGTGCTAAATATGAGCAATAACATTTACTTGTCCTTCTGATTGCTTTAGCGGTTCGGCTGATGGTAACTCCTTCTGTGCCTGCAGTTTTATAAGACTCTCTCCCGCAGCCTGAAGGATGTTGTTTGGAAATCTGAAGAGGATATGCAAGATAATGCTGCCAAATGATGCAGCTTGAAGACGAGGGAGAGCTCTTTTATCTTTTCACAAAAGATATTAGCATCTGGTCCCCCGGTTTTTTTCCCCCCAGAGCAGTCTGTCAGCAGCTAGTCCTCGTACTGGCTGGTGCGTGATTCCCTGCTGCATTTCTTTTTCCTTACATTCTGTTATGTACCGTACCATTGTAAATGTTGGGTCAAGCTTGTTTGATTGTTTTATTTTTTGTTTTTCCTGTATTATTGGTGGAGAGAAGAAAACAGGAATGAGTTTCATGTACTTTGTATAGTATTGTTGATCCTATATATAAAGAGAGCTCTTTTCCGGCACTGCTATGTAGTTCTATGACCTTTGCTTGAAGAAATGAACCCAGGTCCTCTATATCCATAGAGTGCTTGCTTTCATTTGCAATCATCTTTTTGGTTGTTTCTGCAGCTTCTCTGTTTCTTTTGGTTTCGGCAAATGAAGATTAATCAGAGAAAAGATACGGAAGGTTTGTTGGTAGTGAAATGTGATTGTGAACACTGAGCCGTTACCTCACTTGGAGGGTTCCTCGTTAGTGTCTCACTTGGATTATTTAGACCTAAGTTGCCATGCTGCCAGGAACAAGCGTAAAAGAAGGAAGGACAATAATTTGTAACACCCTATAGATTTTCTGGATGGTATCTGTTAAAGCCTGATTTGTATTGTCGACCCCTTTTATATTTGTTTAAATATTAGATTTAATTGGTTAGTTAATTTGCTATCAGAGCTGAAGGTTATGGGTTCAAATCTCATTCAGTTTTTTTTTCTCTTTTGCAAAAATAAAAAATAAAAACCCTATTATCATCAGTTTGAGTTTCCTATCAACTGTCTTTGGATTGCTCTCTCCTAATTCCACACTTTGATGCAGAAACAATTTGCTAGTCTGTACTCTTTTTTTCTTTTTTTGGTAATACTAGTCTGCACTCTTTGAAGGAAAATTTTGAGTGTATCCGAATTGTTACGTATCTATACTCTGTATCTTATGTTGCAGTGAAGAGTCTTTAAATATTTTCAAGAGGATTGGATCAACCAATTTGATTACTACTTTTTAAAAAAGAAGCAATGGCCATCCTTTAATATTTATTTTTGCTTTAAACGGCTCCCATATCACCCTAGAAAGAGGCATTTAGGAAACAAATGGAAAGCCACTTTGGAGCAGCACTACATAAAACCTTGGCAAGAGGAGCTGCAACAACCGTACTGATTAGATCATCAGCAGTGAGAAGTTTGCACATGAAAGACTTTTACCTTCTTGACCTGATTGCCAAAATGATGGCAATCCAGAGAAACAATGACTTTGTCTTTCAAGCACCTGTTATCTATGGTCGTGTAGTAACAACAAGAGCAGCCTCGCTTACGCATTCATTGTTTGCTACAGTATTTCTTTAATAATATTTTATTATAAAAAAAATTTAAAATATTATTTTATCATTATTTTTTTATATTTTATTATTTTTAATTTTTTTTCTTTTTTTTATAACTTTTTTTTCTTGCCGCTAATAACTCCTCCCCCAACAGCATCATTGTAGCTGACTACCTCAATGCCATCCCATTCTTCTTCCATTCTTTTCCTCCTCCTATCTCTTTACTGATCGTCTCTCTGTACTGTTCATCTTTCGGCTGCTTTTTTTTTCATTTTTTTTCTCCTTCTAACACACGACTGGCTACTTTCTCTTCTACCATTCATCTTTTCACAGCCACGTACCACCCCTCTTTTTTCTTCTCTGCCACTTAAGTCTGTTGCCATATGCCGATCTTTGGTGAAAAGAGTGGTGGTGCTCAATTAGAAAGAAAGAAGAGAGGAGGTGAGGAAGATGAAAAGGTATGACTTCTAAAATATTCTATCATTTTTTTTTTTTAAATTACATCCAAAGTTTGGGTTATTTACCATATCAATCATACACATAATTAATTAAACTAATTATTAATAAATAGATCAGTATCATTCATCTTAAAATAAATAATTAAAAAAATAATAATAATAAAATAACTAAAAAAAATTTGGAGCACCATATTGAAATCCATTCAATGTATTATGAGAAGAAGCTAGGTCTAGGATTAGCAAATTAATCACAAAACATGCAAAGAGATAAAGAATTCGTGTGATCATACGTCTATGGGCAAGGATGATTAAAAAACAAAACTCACAAATGGTGGAAAAGTACAAAAGGAGAGGAAAGTTTCCGATGCAAAACTTTTAAGATTGCCGGCACTCCTTTTCAGAAAAAAAGAAAGATTGCCGGCACTCAAAAGCTCCAAAACAGAGATGGTCCTTAAATCATAGACGGAGCAAAAATAAACTGAGGGCTCAAGCGGAGAGTCCCTTTCAGCGGTATATTCTCTACGTACAACGCACACCATAACACAATCCAGACTCTGCATGAAATAGAAACGTCTGGGCATTGTCCTCCAACACCTCTCGTTTGGATAGTTTGGACAGGAATTCAAGAGCAAATAATAGCAGTAGCAGAAAAAAAAGTGACCACAAAAAGTAACATCAACCTATCTGGTGTTTATATTTTTAGAAACATGACATGAAACTTTAAAGCATAGAAAATGAGAAGCTAACTGCATTAAAATTGGTCCAATTAATTAATACAGAAAAAGATAGGCAATTGATTAAGGAGAATATCAAACGCATCTATGTGGATGTTCGTGAAGCATGTAAGATTCTAGAGTTGATGTGGCAATATAATTATAAAACAATCATAAAATTTTTAGAGTGTATTTGGTTTATGACTGAAATGAAATCGAAATGATCATATTCTTCGATGTCTTTGATTTAAAATTAAAATAAAAATATTTTAAAATTATTATTTAAAAAATTAATTAAATAAAAATATTTTTAAAAATTTAATTTTTAAATAAATTTGATAGAATGTGATTTAAACATAAGGAAGAAAAGCTAGGATTAAATTTTGGAGGATTAGAATATTTTCACTTCCTCTTGAACTGAAAATAGGAATAAAATTCTCTCCAACCAAATAACTAAAGTAAGAGTCATTTATTTTTATTTGAGAACTCAACTTTTCTATCATGTCTTTGGTTTACCAACAATGAATTATGGAGCACTTGTGCAGATAAAAAAAATAATTATTACAACTTTGAGACCTTGAATGTTAAAGGTGGAAATAGTATCACAACTTTTATATATTTCTTATTTATGCCCATGAAAAACAAGGTGGATATACTAATCCAACGAAAGAAAACTCAACTCCGGTTTTGACTCCACGAAAAACGAAGACAAAAAAAAAAAGAGAGGATGAGGTTGAATACAAGGCTCAGGCTGAGTACGAACGGTGCAGGTGATCACTAAGGAAAAACTCAGATAAAAATTTCCGCTTCTTACCACTTGTCCCTGCCCTCGGTTGTTAGTTTAGCCGTATTACTACGGCGAGGTCAGGGATTCGAATGGTGGTGGAGAGCCAAAAAAAAAAAAAAAAAAAAAATCCGCTTCTTACTTGCAAACCGGAAACTCGTCTAAAACTTGACATCCACAAGACACCAAATGCAAGGGAGTGGATGCCCAATATTTCTCGCAGAAGAGAGAGAACCGAAGCATAAAACGGGCTTTAGAGGGTTCTCCCGGTCTCTCGAAATCTATATTTTTAGCCGTTTAGCCAGAATAGATCGTGATTAGCCTTCATGCCAGGCAAACAAAAATATTTACGCGCAAATAACATACGACGTACATGGATTATGGTAGTTTGGCGATGCCTCCAGTTATTACAAGCTTTTTTTTTTTCCCCGACGATGCGACTTTTCCCACAGCTATCACCATATTATCATCAGAGGATGGTGCAGTCCTTTAAGCGACGGCCACAACACTTCGTTGGAGAAGGGCTTCGCTGAGTTGGCTCAGCCATGCGCTCCCTCCTCTTCTCTTTTATCCTCTTTTGCCGCCTCCTGCAAAAGATTCCAAATGGCATATCAGATCCGAGCTCTTCCACCACCTTTTGATTCTTTTTTTTTTTCCTTTATTTTCTTTTATGGTAATCTTTTGAATCTTGTAACCACCTTGTGCGTGTCACAACATGGTGTAGCAAGCCACAGAGAATCTATACTCATTAACCAATCAATGCCACATGCTTGCTGAACTCTAAAGCCACATCTGCGTTGTTGTAGGGTGCAAAATGTTTCTGGGACCTTGAAGTCACATCTACTTCATTGTTAGCCAGCACCGGGATGCCCTACTTGTTCAAGCCAGGACCACACGAACTGCTGATGAGCCTTCTAAGGTCCCCATGGCACACTGCAGAGTTTTCTGCTCCCACACTAAGAATGTGACTACTCCAGGTAGGCATCACTTCCTACCAGGTGCTACCTCATATGAGAAGGCACTGCTTATTATTTTTCTTAGGCAGTGACACCACGCACCACATAATTTATTCTTTTTCCCTATTTTTTAGGTGGGACATCGTGTACAAACATCACTTTTCCTAGGATGTACAAGTAGATAGTGCCATGCTCGGTGCCTTAACCAAGCATCAAGACTGTGACGTTGTGATGTGTTGGGAGTCGTAGTTACCTGCAGGGATTCCTGCACTCTTAAAGAGACTGAAAGATGCCCGATAGGCACCTTCATTTTGGTCCATATGGCGATTGAGACCTCATTGAATTTTGTTTATCCCTGAAAGATCTCACCCAAAAGGAGGTTTAAGGATTATAGACCACCAAACTTACGTCCATTTGACTGGCACTGAATCATCCGATAGCTGAAAGCTGAGCAAGGCAGCTACGTCAAGCCATCTGATACATACGATATTTGTTTTTAACAAAAGATGATGTATGAGCATGGCAACACAGCATCCAACCAATGTGGATCAGAAATATAAAATCCAGATTGCAAACACTCATCAGAGCTGAATACGAACGGCTAAAGAAATGCTCACAAGACCCTAGTCCTGAAAGAGTTGGCAAATGCCCCAGCCACGAACGAATGACGCAGGCTTTGATGGACCAACCACACGACAGTCCCTGGTTCACTTGCTTGCAGGCCAATTGAGATGAACCAGCAAGACAGTCCCTAAATTTGGCCTGCTCTCAAATTGCGAAAGAAACACCAACTAGAAAAATGGATGGGGGTCGACCCTACGAGGTTAAGGGCATTTAAGTCCATCAAACAGACAAAAGCAAACCCTCAAGACGCTGCTAGTGCGCTCAACCAAGAAACGTGGCTAAGTCAGGTAATTTATGCAATAGACCGGCGGCCGGGGAACGCTATAGCACAGGAACCACGGAGCAATGATCAAATTAGATAAAATTAAGGGACCCAAAAAAAAAAAAAAAAAACCAGGGCATCATTGGCTTAATGCAAACCAGAACCGATCCATACAAGAATTTGAAGGATCAAATGATAATAACCACATGTCGATCAGAGGAAGGGCACATACAATAAAAGGATTTTAAAAAAATGATTTCAACAAAATTTGAGTCATCCAACATGGCAGCCTGTAGCTAATTTGCAATAGTTTGAAAGATAATGGAAAAGGAAGACCCTACATAAAGATCCAGATCCAAGTTCTGAAGAGCATGAAAAGATCAGGAAACGGAAATAAACACAGACAGTGCAACACAACCACCCGAGTCAGAAGGGCTACGGCATGTATCACTGTTCTTATACTTTCCACAACTACCACAACTAACCAAATAACTACAGCTAACTACAAGACCACGAATGAAGGGAATCCCATAATACTACTTATCTGACATGATGTTCTGCTTTTTTTAGAAAGGTTCTTAGTGAGGAAGGATTTCTCACTTGGCCATCATGACTTTGACAAACTCCTCATAGTTGATCTGGCCATCACCATCAACATCGGCCTCGCGGATCATCTCATCAACCTCCTCATCAGTAAGCTTCTCACCAAGGTTGGTCATGACATGGCGAAGCTCAGCAGCTGAAATGAACCCATTTTGGTCCTTGTCAAATACTCGAAAGGCCTCCTTGAGCTCCTCCTCTGAATCAGTGTCCTTCATCTTGCGAGCCATCAGGTTAAGGAACTCTGGGAAGTCTATTGTACCATTGCCATCTGCATCCACCTCATTGATCATGTCCTGAAGCTCTGCCTCAGTAGGATTCTGCCCCAGTGATCTCATAACAGTTCCCAGTTCCTTGGTTGTGATGCAGCCTGTGGAGTTTCATGAAAAATAAATTGTATTATGATTTCATATCACATAGTTTTACCTTTTATGTGGTAATTTCAATACCCAGTAGCGAAATTCAACACATATAAAAATAGTAGAATTTATATTCAAAAGCATGCTGTTTTCCAAACTTTAACATAAGTTATTGTAGCATCACTAAACGAAATTTTTCAGCATGCCTACCAATAAATAAATAAATAAATAACAATGTAAATAAATAAAAGAAAGCATGTAACACAAATGTAAATTGATGAACCAGCAAGTGATCAAACAACAATTATCAGTTAAAAGTTGACGAACTAGCGATAATGCAGAAATGGAGTGAATTATGCAGCAAAGTCTCAAAACATAAAATAAATGTGCATGGGCGCTGACAAAAGGACTGCAGTTTCAGATGCATTTTCCAGTGAATAAGGAGGCTCAGGAACTGCAAGGCATAAATCACCTATCAATGGCAGACCTCATATACTCCTATCATGCTGGACAGAAGCCACGTGCCAGCATTCTAGACTATGGACCCAGCTGTTCAGCCTATAAAGGTACCCACCAACGGGGAGAAAAAGACCAGACAGAGCAGCATATATAAACAAAGTACAACAAAATCAGCCAAATTCAATGCAGCTGCTTGATCCAAAAACAAGATTTAAACCAAATTCTAGCATATATATAAACATATTTCTCCATAGCATCAAATACAAAATCGTTGACGACAAAAGTCTATCGAATCCTCAATTTCAACTCTTCCCTAGTTTACAACCTAGTTAAATTTGTTTTAGCATTTATGAGGATAATATAGTGCAGCTGTGGATGGCCATTGCTTAATTTTTCCCATATCACAAACCGTAGATTCTTATTAGTGAATGCCATCAGCTTCAAAAATCAATGATGAAAAAGGGAGTGTATGCACCATAAAGAAATTAAAATGTTTGTTGAACTTAAAGTATGAAACAACAAAGTCATACAATTAAGTGGTGCTGCTACAATCTGCATGGGCTGGTTGAACTTGGAGAAAAAGCTATCGTATAGCTTATCTTGCTTACAAAATGATGCATGGTAATCAGTTGCATGAAAAAAACTTCATACCCAAGCACTGATACACACAAAATTGGCTATCTGCCAGATCATATACTTTACCCAGGCCATGATGCTTCAAGCATATGAAATGGACAACTAACACAATAAAGATCCAAATGTTAATGTACTTAGTCATCTATCAGATCCCAGATGCTTGAGTTGCACTGAATAATTATATTGAACTTTGAACAAGAGACTAGTAATTTCTGACCCTATCTGACTGCTAAAATCTCTAAATCTCAAGAATTTGAACCCAAATAATCACATTCAAATTTGAACAAGAGACCAGTAGTTCCTGACTCCATCTAACTGCCCTCTACATCTCAAGAATTTGAAAAACCAAATACATTTGATCCAATTAAATATGCAATTGAAAAACCAACATTGTCTAACCTAATGCTATATTAATCAAAATAACTGGTAATCTTGAACTGTTGCATGTAAATAACTATCGATATAAAGTATTAAAATGGCCTAATGTGAAATGCATAGATCTTCTTCAAGTGCTCCAAAAGTATCACATTAACATGACGGCAGATTCCACGACAATTTCAGTGATGTTTCATCTGAAACATCATGGTTTAAAGTTAACTAATAAACTATTCCAAAGATTATATCTTGCATTTTCTTGTCAGAGAATGTCTCAAAAACGGATTCCCCTTTGAAGACCATAAATTTGCAATAGCTGAGATCCCACACATTTTTAAAAAAAATGTGAGTAAAATAATGGCTTGTTTGTCTGCACGCCTGCGTCCACTTTGGCTGAATCATGAAGCCATCTAGAAGATTTGTGATCACAAGGCCAGCCTTTAAAAGCAAAAAGCAGCATCTCACACTCCATATTCAAGTAGCAAACTATTTATATGATTGCTTTCTACTACAGTTTACATTCACAAATGATGCACATTAAGCTAATTGGGTGCCGAAAAGATGGATCTTCTAAAGAGGATATGTTCGCACCTGCTGCTACACAGATATATAGAAAACCTGCCCCTACACTATGTGGATCCACAGAAAAAGACCTAAAGAGGAAAAGAGATGATAAAAAAGGAAAGAAACAGATAATAAAAGAGAAAAATAAATGAAATAACCGAAAAAAGAATTATCTAAGTATAGAATCCAAGAATCTTAATAGTTGTACATGCATATATAAAGAACTACAGCAAAAGCCTCAAAAGATCTTTACTTGCCAAACTTACTATACAACTGAAGTAAATTCTTTTTAATAAACATTACCACAAATTCGATTATAAGTTGGATTCAGTGATAGAATATTAAATCTAAACTTTATTTTTTGAATTGACAGTACATCCAATTTGATGACATTTAAAGACCAAAAAATTAAATACATTGAACTAAATGTGTGGGCACAATCTACAACTTTTAATGTTCAAACTGCTTGCAAAGCCAAAAAAAAAAAAAAAAAAAGGACAAGGACCCTTGCCTATACAATAAAATCATGAACAAAGTAATCGATTTAAAATTATGACTTACATCAGCCAATAAATCACTTAATTGTAATTCTATATCCAGAAATCGTTAACTTCCTCATAAGGAACTGCAAAGCATATAATAATGTAAATGATCCATGTCAACATCTTTGAAAATTAATTGGCCATTTATAATGGGTATAATGGGAGATAAATTAGAAGTGTTTCCACCAATTGAACCATGTCCTCTAGGATCATAAGGTTGTAGCTTGAGAATAATTCAGAATGAAAATATGTTTTTAATTCCACTTAGACATTTTATATTAATGCTGCTTCTCGTTAATCAATATACCCTATAGGGTGATTAAATAAAAGCTTTGAGAAGCTCAACAGCTGAAGCGTCACGGGGTTCACTTTGGACCCATGTTGCAAAGGAAACTCTTGCTTTCAATCTCCAGCAAGAGGAAAGGTACTAGCATAAATGCACCCTGGGAAATGTTAATTTCTTTTCCTTGTCACTTCCACATAAGATCTCAAAATTAATTTCTGATTATACATTTATTAATACAGGAAAAACCTTCTCAAAATGTTTATGACTCCACCAAAATAATTCGTTCACAACATGTCTAAGTTTCAGAGAACGGATATGTGGTCAATCATGCACTTAGTGTCACATAATATTTTTCTTATCTTTTTTTCATATAATAGCATGATAGTAAATACCCCCAAAATAACCCGGCACAACATAAGAGATGCTAGAGGTACTGAAGCTTCAAGTTGTCAGTTTCAGAAACACGAACAATAAGAATAAGACAGATGGACCAAATCCAGCTGGAAGTTGCAGTTCTAACCAAGGCATATCAAACTGACTAGATCAAACTCATAGCATTTCAAACAATTATAAGATACTGTAATCGTGATAAGAATTAATCCCTCCAGAATCTTAAAACACATTTGACCACTAAAAATAGAAAACATGCAACAATGTTTGCATTATCACCAGCGTACAGTTCAGAGTCCTGCTAGTTGAAGCATTCAAAAACTTGTATGACTACTTCGGAAACAGAAAGTAATCTGAATAACTAACTGAAAAGAAAGGACAAATTTGTTTCCCGCTTAATATCTTAATGAATTTGTTGGACATGGCCCAACTTCTCCTTAAACAAAAGCGAGAGAGATGATTCAATCAATAGCATCTAAAACTTCAACAATTAGAACGAGCAAATTTGCCGTACCGCCGGTCCCATACCACATCAGTGTATCATACCGTACCAGTACCAAATGTGTACATAGTCTCATACCATACCAATATTCAATACGCCTCACCATCTCGTACCGTACCATATATGAGCACTATAATAGAATGGTACAGGTAGGGTCTGGTACCAAGACGGCGAACCTTGCAACTTTCCAAATATTAAGGTTCACAACCCTTAGCTACACTACCCAGCACAAAGTACACAAATTACTGAAACATGAAGGTGGAAAAGTTTTTTGCTTTCAAATTGAGTTAACTAACTAACATCCGCGTCCATCAACAGAGAGAACAAACATATTTCCAGATCTAAATAACTTCGAACATATAAAATCAACTACAGGTGCATGAGATCACCTGTCAATCTGATCTAGTCATTCAATCAACCGGACCACATACAATGTGAATCACAAAAAACCAAATGATCAAAGAAAAAAAATCAGAAAAGTTGCAGCATCATAACAAGATGGGATTCGATCAATCAGCAAATACCAAACAGACTTAGAACCCTATGATCCAAATCCGGACCCAGTGATACAAGAATCAGCCAGCCCTACTAAAAAGATAGAAATCATAAACCATCAAAAAATTGATCAACCAGAAAGGTCTAAAATCTAACGAGTAAAAAATCAACAACTATTTATCCCAGGAGCTAAGTAGAGGCATCAGATTCCAATAAATAATCTAACAATAAAAAATCTAACAGAAACCCTAATCTAACGATCTCAATTAGAACCAGCCGATCCATCTCCGGATCTGGCGAAAGAACACTCAATCTCAAACAAAACGAGATCAGAAACACAAAAGGGAACAAGACCCGTGGAGAACAAATCAAAGAAGGGAGGATCGAAGGGATCTGACCGTCTCCGTCCTTGTCGAACAAGCTGAAGGCTTCCTTGAACTCGGAGATCTGGTCGTCCGTGAGCTGATCAGCCATCGTTCTCCTTCTCCGAGATGGATCGAGAGAGAGGGATCGAGAGAGGCGCTAAGCGGAACAGAAGGCGGGGAACATATAGTGGCTTTGGGGTCGGGTTGAATTAGTTGGGATCTCTTATACCGGAGAGGATGCGTTGGCATCCGATGCTCTTCATCCGGACGCGATGGCGTTCTTCAAAACGAGGCATACATTATACCGGAAATGCCCCTGTTGTTGAAATTAATTGCTTTGATCTTACCTGAATACACTAAACATATTTTTAGGATAGGTGGAAATTAAATGAAATTTTATCAAGCCCATAAATCAACCGAATTAACTTTTATTTTTATTATATGGAACCAAATTATGAATCAATTCAATCTGCATAATTTTTTATTTTCTAAAATAAATGAAGACCAATATAATAAATTATTTGAGTCTAAATATTTAAAAAAAAATGGATCTTTAAAGATCAAATAAATGATGAAAGCGAGGATCGATGTGAGCATAGAAATGGGTCATATGATGCTAGAAATGAATTGGCAGTAAGTATTTTTTCATTAAAAGTCATTTCATGATGCATAAATTATTGTAAGAAGGAAGTTTATGATTAAAATTATCCGATTGTAGGCAACTTCTATAAGCTTTTTCAAAAACACACCAAAGTTCTCAAATCTAATGCCAATTTAATTTGATCTAACGATAAGCCATACATCATCCAAAAATTTTTACAGCACTAACTCCATCATGAAGTCTTAGCACTGAGTTCAAATCAAATAAGGAGTTTTAGGATCTGGCTGCATGCATTTCACCATTAGATCCCATAAACGGTGATAAACTAATTGCTATCTAAACCAATCTAATAGTATTAGACCCACCATTAGATTGAATTTTATCCCTAAACCTCTATCCAACAAGATTGCTTCTTCTAGTATTTAATGGTTGTTCCATGTTTTAGCCAAGCTTTAAGGATATTTGCTTACCCCTATCAATGTAAAGGGTCTCAGGGCCTATAAATATTTCCTATATACTCTTTTTTTTTTACACATCAGTTCAATTAAAGTTTTACACAAGTACATGCTTCAATCATGAAGCTTGATAGCTTTTAAATCTTTTGCATGGTAAATTTTATGCAGCTACGATAGATCCTGAGGTATCTTGATAGGTTTTAAGGATCAACAGTGATAAATTTGGTAGTTTCTAATCGGTTAGCATCTTCTTTGATAATCAGTGGATTTCGTGTGACACTGGAAGTCAGGCAGTCTTTAAATTTTAATTTTTCTTTCATCTTATATTTCAAAGTTCATGTTTGCTCTTCCATTTTTAGGATCATTTTTGTTTCCTCGCTTAGCTAATTTAGTATTTTACTATATTGCTCTGAAGTATAATTTTTTGTATTAATGTATATTGATTATATTATATAGTACCAGTATCAAATTAATATGCTGTATGAAGGTTGTATTGAATATTGATATACTAAATTAGCTTCCATATCAATATAGTAATGAAATTGTATCGAATTTGGTATCGAGATGATTAATTTTGCTCTGGAGTTCATGCTATGACTCTTAATCCACATCATCAGTATCATCCAGTTCGTGGGTTTAAAATTTTTATTTTTTTAATAAAAAAATTCTTAATGATCTCCTTGTCGATAAGCTGCTGCGGGTCCTTTTTGTCATTCAATCCAATGACTTCTTCTTTCGGCGAATCTCATGAGTGGCACCAATTTAGAAGAAACAGGGGCAGTATCGTAATTTACTTAAAAGGCGTCAAAATGGAAAAGGGGGAGAAGAAAGAAGTGGGGCGGTGATGCACCGTTGGCCTGTCGGGATCCCGCACCGATCGTTAAGTTTAATAAAACGCTTTTATCGATTTAATTACCATCAGCAATTGAACGATCAATTTAATTAATGAATCGGGCGTGGGTCCAGCTGGATGCGGTTCCCACGAGTGGAGGCCCACCACTGGCTGGTTTCGACCGGAAGTGCTCGGGGCGCCGCTTCTGCCATCGTCCGTCCTCCGTTTACCCAAAACCTCTTAACACGCTGTTAAAACAACCTCCATGCTTTAAGTGTCGTGCTAGGCCGTGTAACGTCTAACTGCAATTAATATTTAGTCAGAAAATAAGCCGTCAGGTAGATGTTGCTACATTCCATACAAATAAGTAACGACAATTTAAAGCCAAAATATCCTTACTTTTTTGTCATCATCTAAGGGCCTGCCTGTGGAAAATAGAAAGATAAAAGAAAGAACAGATGATGTTTTAAACGGTAATAGCCACGAACGAGCTTAACAAATTTGACAGTGACGTTTGCTATTCCAAAAAGTGATGACACGGTGAGATTTTTTTTTTTTAATGAAAAATACGGAGAAAGTGAGAAACTTTTCTCTAAATTTATTAAATTAAATAAATATATTTACAAGGAATGAGAAGAAGAGAGAACGATACAAAGTGAGAGGGGAATGTTTGGATTTATGACTGTGAATGGACTCAGCCAAGCACAAAGTATCCCATCATTCTTGTGAAGCATCGAGGAAGGGAGGCTCTTGTTCTTCTTTAAAATTCTAAAATTTTATTCTTACCAAATGTGCCGCATGATGGCCATGCATGGTTAGTTCTATCCTTTTCCTTGAGCTTAAAGGGATTTTTCTTCACCTCAATGAAATCCAAAGTTCTATGAAATTACAAGACAAAATTCTCACGTTAAATGGAATAGCAAAAAAAATTTTTTTATTCTGTCTAACAACCTGAGGACCACCCCAACCCTTGCGGGTTGAAATGATCATCGCTATTAATCATGCTCCAACTTATTATCAAAGAAAAAAAAAAGTTATACTCCAACCTTGAGGTCTAATGTCCTCTACTAGATTGAGTTACTTACCTCCTTTATGGTCAAGGATGTGATTGTATGATCCTATAAAATAGATTATGTTCAAAAAAAAAAAAAAAAACACCACAATATTTTTATAAAAGAATAGAACTCTTTTTTATTTTGGAACATTGCACATATAAGTGAGCCATCATTTACTTTAAAAATAAAATAGGGGGATATTTTAAGTTTTTTTATCTGCATGTACCCAAGTTTATTATTTGTAGCATCACTCTCTATTATTGAAGGAGAATACTAAAGAGTATATATATATATAATTAATTTATAGAGATGAAGAATACTAAACTCCAAGCATAGAGAATGCTAAAGAGTAATAATTCCAAACATATTCCTTTCAACATGTGTTGTGACATTGGCATCCTAAAGTTGCCCAACCCTCATAGATGATGTCAAATATCTCTAATTAATAAGTTCCAACTTGTCTTTCTCCCTACATGAAATGAACAACACATACAAGAACTCCACGCCATGTCCCAGGATGCTTCTTTTTGCTTACCGCGAAACCTTAAACACTAAAATTTTCATGCCCACCAACCATGTTGAAGTCAAGAAAGAGGGGCATGATTACAATGATTAATTTCAAGGGTTAGATTTGAAAGAAGAGAATTATATATTGAAGGCGAAGCTAGGAAAATGGACTTAAGATAGCTTAGACAGCTAAGAGGAAATTTATGAAGAAGAGAGTCCTTATCATCTTATGGTGGCCATCCCTAATTTCTTAATATTTTTCATTTGATAAGCATAATCCCACTGTTGTCTAGTACATGTTCCTCTTCTATGCCTTGACCATTTCTTACACCTTTTGACAGGTTTATAGGTCATTGTGCCTCCCATATATGAATTTTCGCTCCCAAATATGTACATCCATTTTGTTATCATTATCTATGGTCAGCTCTTTTGTAACCCCACTGGCTGCATCATTGTCCCAAACTCAAACATGCTTATTTAAAAGAACTAGCATCCTCATTTCTTCCTACAAACTTGGGACTTGACAAAACCTTCAACTTAAAAACCAAAATATTAATTTGATTTCCAAAACCTCATGAGCCGCATCATTGTCGCAAACTCAGAGATCAGTTCTTAAAACACCAAGTACGCCCAGAGTTAACCATCCAATGGTATATTCTAAACTCTCTTCAAAATATAAAATCTCAATATAGTTGACTCAAAACTATAGTTCATCGTGCATTCAAATATTGAATGATAGTGATGGTAGATGGTGATGAAGATTGAAAACAGTGATGATGGATAGTTTTGAGATTACCAGCAATGATCGGTGGCAATGGATGGTAGGAGAGAAGTGGTCGTGAGAGGTTCTCCTTCTCTCTCCCTTCTTAACTATTAAATTACCATTTTTCTCTATATTTTTTTATATACACTATATATTCTTATCCCATTCCTCTCCCTTACACATATTATGGGATGACATAACAAGAGGCATTTTGATCCGAAATTTGGGATGATAATGCTGTGTAAAATTGGATTAATTATTATTTCTACAAAAGGGGATAATGGAGTGGCCATCTTTAATGCCCAATTTCAAACGAGGTGTAGTATAAGGTTTTTTTTTCAATTATAGTTATAATGTAGGTGATTTTTACTGTACTCTTTATACATTCATACTTAAATAAGAAATTTTAGCCTCTCTCAGATAAAGATTTTGCTACAATGCTTTTTATCTAACTATAATATTTTTCATGCACGTACGCACATGTACTCCCTTACATACTCGTGAGGGTGGCATCCTAGTCGCTAAAATGCAAGCATGAATGCTACAAAAATCATTATAAATATGGTAATGCATATGATATCACAAACTCTCTATTTTTTAGCATACCCACATGCCCTTATGGCACCATTCAAGTAGATTTATTATATGGATCATATGTCTTATGTTATGGACCATATCTAAAAGCTTAAGCTTTCGTATATGATACTCTTTTATTAATTAATATAGGATGACAATCTCCATCACCTAATCTCATAACACTATCGTCATGATTGGCTCTTACTTTAGAGGCAAAGACCTATTGGTAACTCAAGCCCCACTCAATCCTATCGTTTGGGCTCTACCCAATCCTATTAGAACCTTAGTATCTCTCAGTCTAGGTCTATATGATTGATAAAAGTTGTAATGCACGATAAGCTTAGTTTTGGTACCACTTATCATGATCTTATAGCTTAAAAACTTAAGCTTAGAAGGATAATCAACTTAGACCAATAAACCCATGTGACACCTCTTTTATTAGTCAATGTAAGGTTATGATACTTATCTCCTATCTCTTTATGGCTCATGTCAACTCATATTATGTGGGCTTGACACCCACTTAGAAGATCCATTAATGTTGGATTTAGAGGCTTTAAAAGACTTTTGAAAATTTAGCACTAGCTTCAACACTAATGAGGGTTGAGAGGTGGTTGCTGGTGTCTCATGAGTTGATGCCAAATAGAAAATTGAGGTAGTCAAGAATAAAGTTATTTTGAGTTTGCATTTGGATGAAACAACATTGCGGTAAATCGCAATTGATGGTTAATTTATTGTTTCTCTTTGTTACGAGCTAGTTATCGTGGTAAAGCTCAAGCCAATTAGATTGTTTTTTATAATAAGTGTGATGATAGGTTATTTTGATATTTTTTTTGATAGTTTTTATAGTAATTAAATAATTTCAAATCACTCATGATGGAGTAGATAATGGTCATTATAATCATCACAATTATTATTTTAATTTTGATTAAAGATAGTAATTTATGATCTGATCTATCAATTCAATCTGCAAAGAAACTGCTTTAAGCATGTTTGGATTTGATATAAATGAGTTTGGATCATAAATAGGTTAACTCGTCTAAATCTATTTATTACATGCATTAGATTTAGGTTTAGACTTTTGATCCATTTAATTTATTTTAATCTATTTAATAATTAAATTAGATGATAATCTAATTTATTTAATATATTTAAAACTTATTTAACTTATTTTTGACCTATTCAATTTGATCCACTTAATTTATTTAGTATGTCTAATTCATGAACTCATTTAGCTTGATTTGATCTATTTAATAAATAAATTATATAGATCAGACTAAATTATTTATTTAATATATAAATTAAATTTAAATTGATAAAATTTTTGATTCAATCTGCATCCAATCCAACCTAACCTTTTTGCCACGACGAGGGGCTCCATTAGACAGAATAACGCCGTTATTAAATTCATACTCCAAGTTCTAAGTTCGGGTCGGATCAGGAGGTGTCGGATACGGTTCCAACGGGCTAAGCATACCCGCTCCGCCTGGGTCCACGAGTGCTGACTGCTGGCGCTAAAATAGGAGGTATTGATGAGAAAAAATTTCCGACTCCGAAGCTCCGACTGTTGGCGGAGGCGAAGGTGGTGGCTTAAAAAGAGAGCGATCGAGAGGAGGAGAAAGAGAGCGATCGAGAGGGTGGCGGATGGGAGGGAACAGAGATATGGAGGAGGAGACGAGGAATCAAATGATGCAGAACCTCTTCGGCGATCAATCCGAAGAGGAGGAGGAGGCAGAGGAGGCTGATTCCGAGCACGAGGCCGCTGCCAACCACTCCGATTACCCCTCTGTATGAATCCGGAAAGTCTTATTGAACTTTATTATTATTATTATTATTTTTGATTTTCCCTTGATTTCCTCCCGATGTTCGTCAAAGGATCTTAGTTATCGTGTCTGACTTAGGGTTTCAGGAAGTAGGGTGAATATTGATGTTAATTATTGCAATGATGCCTTAATATTGATGTCTGTTGGGTTACTGATATCAATGCACCTAAATATGGATCTCTTGAATCTCTGTTTAAATCTTTAACAAAAAAAAAAAAAAAAGAAACTAATTTTGTTGTTCCTGTGAAGTTAAGATTTTAGGGATTATATGATGCAGGATAGCAGAAAAATTACAAAATTTAGGTCTACTTTTTTTTTACCTCAATCAAATGAAAACTAGTTTTGCTGTTCTTGTGCGTGGAAGTCTCAATTTCTAGGCAGTATATCATGCACAACAGCAGAAAAAGTTGCAAAATTTAGGTATTTTATTATTTTTTAATTAACGGAAAACTAGTTTTGTTGTTTAAGAATGCGAGTCTGAAGAATTTTACAGAACTCAAACTTTCTGTGGAATTATGTGTGCCTGCATCTAAACTTCATCATCAGAAAAAAGAAAGGAGAGAAAAAAACGTTTTTCACGTTGAAAAGGATAACATTTATTTTCACTAAAGTCATTAAACTATTTAAGCATATATTAGCACAGAAAGTTGGTGCCATGCACTGAGATCAAAACTTTTTTTGAATTCTGAGATATGACCATCACAGTTGATTGAAACTAACATTAAAATTTTATCATCCTTGGTGAAATCATATGTCAGAACAGGTTATAACCCATAACTCTTGGATTAAAATCCACATATAGATTGAAATATCGCCTATCATATAATACCATAACTTCAAGGATACAAACAAAATGCAAACTACTTGGTAGCTAGTGTCACTTCAACAATCACTAAGTCCAAAAAGATAATTTATAAAAACCAAAGTTCCACCTGGTCAAAAAGGTCCACCAAGACATCACTATCACTTAAAGATATTGTATGATAGATGGAATGAGCTACAAGCTTGGCAAGCAACTTCGCCACGGTCAAAAGAACTGAAGTCTGTTGAAAACACATGACTTTTAAAACGAAATGCACAATTAAATTATCACCAGAAAGCTCAAATATAAATTCACTGAAGTCATTTTATAATGAAATCTCAAAATCAAAGCTTTCAATATGGAGTAAGATACAGAAAAAGTTCAAAACACATGTTTAAAATAGGGCTCACTAATTCACATGGACCATAATCAAATACTTGTCTAAAAGTTCAAGCGAGTGTTCGTTGAAATGATTCAGTAAAATGATAATTTCACATAGTTTCACATTTTCTTATAAGGTTCACTTATACCCATGAGGTCGCTTATATGCTTATTTCTAATGCAACAAAGGCCACTTATATCCTCTATGGCTGAAAGTGTCAAAGTCTATCTTGACTCTCCCCTTGATGTGTGCTTCACTCAATCTCTTAAATTGTATAATTATTTCTCTAGTTGTTTCTTAATATTATTTTTGAAGATTGTTTTAATTCAGTCCTTCCACAAAAGTAGATATTAACAATGTTTAGCCAAGTTTCTTTAGGAAATGTAGATATTGACTTTGGCTAGGTTCATAAATAAATCAAGTTTTTTAACTTGAAACTAAAATAGAAAATATTTAGTCACAAATTTTATGCATGAATTTTGTTGTTGAACATTTATTACCAAAACAAATTGCCATGATTCACACACTTGCAAACTAAACATTTTAAGACAAATTGACATGGGCCAATCATATTTCATCATAGAATACATGCGTGCATATATAGACTGGCAAGTTTGAGAAATTCAGTAACTTTGTACAATTAAATTTAATAAACTACATGTTGAAAAGGTTCAAAACAAGCTATACACACAGACACATGACCTTTCAAGGGGAAATCTTGATGGCCAAATACGTATGGGCTACTTTGTGTTGAAATATGATCATATGCTGTATCCTGTGCAAAGTGTCTCCATTTGTATTTGGAGCTTGGTTACTTTTTTAGGTAATTATGATTTCACCAATATTGAACTTGTTATGCTACCATTACATTTATGTACGAGTTCTACTATCTTTTCAACAATTATGACATTTGGCACAGTCTATGACTGATGAGGGTAAAGCCAGATTCCTCATTCATTTTCTCAATAGGCTGTTGTTCTTGTTCTCTATTTAGGATGAAGCGGAAGGTGAGGCTGAGATCGATGGTGAAGGAGAAGGTGAAGTGGAAGCTGAAGTTGAGGGGCAAGGTGAAGTTGAAGTGGAGAGCGAAGCTGAAGCTCATGATATAGATCTTGACCTGGGAGAGAGTGAGGGAGAAAGGGTTCATAGTTCTCCAGAAAGAGAAATTAGTGATCAAAGGATGGAGAGTGAAGAAAAAGATGCTGAAAGTGAAGAAGAAGGCTATGGGCAAAGAGTAGTAACAAGCAGGAGACGAGAAGTTGTTGCTAGTGACTCAGAGGGATCTGAGGATAATCGTTATGCTGACCATGATAATGAAGATGTGGAGGTTGATCATATAAGGAAAGCAAGGTAAAATATTTTCTAGTCATGCATTGCTCCTGGAACATTCGAATGTACATCTTCATAAGCGTGTGCATAGAATTAGTTGTGATTGAAAATAATAATAATCAAAAAAACTACGTACTCGCCAGGAAAATCTAATGGTCACTTTCATTTTCTCAAATTACTGACCAGCTCTATAGAAGCATATGCTCCAGTCTGATTCATCTGGAGTGACAGGCTTACAAATTGTACGCATTAACAAGGGCAACAGTTAGCATGGTCCAGTTTTTGGTGGAAGTCCTGGGTTTGAATCTTACTAAGGTGCTTTATGATTTTTTGCGTATTTCAGATGATGTTGTTGGTGTACGCAATGCATATGCCATATGGTTGTTCTAGTTCCTTAGCTGGGCTTGGTCTCCAGCCCACATGGCTTTTGACCCCGTCCCCTAACCAAAAAACCACACCCCCCCCATCCCCACGCACCCCTACACCCACACACATACTAAACACACACAGACAGATACAAAAAAAAAGCCACCTGAAAGAAAAGGATAAAGATTTTTGTTCTGTTCATACGAGGAGAGTTTGAAGGTTCATGAATTATTTGCTTTATTTTAGTTATGATTATATGGTGCCAGGATCAATCATTAGCTAAATTGTTTTACACAAATTTGCTTGAAGAGCTTATCTTTCTTTTTTCCTACATTTTATTGTTGATTCCTTATTGAAGCTTTGATCTTTAGATTTAAAGGCATTTTCTTTCTTAATTCTGCAACAGGTTAGTAGATGAGCAAAAAGATCATGAAGTTGTTCGTGATGTTTTTGGGGACTCTGATGAGGAAGAACCTGCTGAGTATGGTGCTCAAAATGAAATCGAGCAAGATTCACATGTGAGACTGAGAAATATAGAACATTAGTTGTATTTTTCTCCAGAAGACAATGCTGTTTTCTCATTTGCAGTTGATATGGTGCTCTTTATTTATATTAACTAGATGCAAATTGTTTGTTCTATAAGATTCTTCTTTAATCTATGTAGCTAGGCGCAATGTGTTCCAATGTCAACATATAAGATATTATTAGATTGCTAAACACAGGTTCCTAGAATGCCTAATTATCTGGCTTGTGTTTGCAGCTGTGTGACACAAGAAGATCCCCTGCAATTCAACTATTAGCTTACAAAGGATTAAAACATTATAAATGTACCTGGTCAATAGAACTTGAAGAGTTAGATAGGATACTAGTATATTGCAGCTTGGAGGAAGGTGATGGTGGCATTAGAAAGGATACTTCGGTGGAAGCTGTGACAAATGACTAGAAGAAAAATTTCTACTTAGAAGTCTTGGGGTATAAGAAGCAATGCTGGCATAAGATCCATCCAGATGACCTTAGATCGGATAACTACTGTCAGATGCTTGTTGTTTAATGTTTTTAATTGTCTAGGCAAATAAAATAATAAGGACATTGTACTGTTTCTGCATGGAACCAGTAGGGTGAGATTGATATTTATATGTTAAAAAAATAGGTCCATTATAGGGCTGCAAGGTAGTTTAATATTCACAATTGACTTCTTGAGAAAAAGCTCTAAAATTGAACTCACCAGGGAATTTATGATGTGCTTATGAAGATCAATTTCTTTAGATCATCTCTCAATGTTGGCCTTTTCTTCACATTGGCATTCAACACTCTTTTGTACTGATTTGTTTTGTATGCAAATTTGTTTGATTGTCCCTAACAAAAAATTGCGATATTTATCTTGCTCAGATATCTCCTATGGAGGAGGAAGGGAGCTATGAGAAAGGTTTGAGACCAGAAGACATGGTGCCGGATGATGATGGCCGGTATGAGTCAGAAGATGAGAATCTTGAAAAGAAACCAAAGGAGAAACCAGTTGGTCCACCATTGGAATTGGATATTCCGCTGCACCCTCCACCAGGTCATCCTGAAAGGGTGAGTCCTTGTCTTCTGGCTTCCTCTATGCATCATCTTCTTCAAGGTTATAGAGTGTCTATACTATGACTTAAGGGATCATTACTCCCTGTTAAATCTATGGCAGAGGTGTTAATTTAATCTGAGCATTAATCATCCCTATTAGATAGACACTTAACATGTCTTAGTTTTTATGCATCTGCTCCTTTCTTTATCATTCATTATTTAGTTTTTATGCGTCTTAACAAGTCTCAAGAAGCGTGTCTTTATGGTTATTTGGTAGTTCTATTTGATTTTTCCTGTCTCACCATTTGTGTCTTGCAAAGGCATAGACTCTTTGTCATTCAGTATTTAGTTTCTTTCTTTTAAGCTGACATCTTTATTTAAAACATGTTCTGAGTGGCATTATCTGTCCAGCCCCACATTTCCGATGCATGCAAAATAAATGGAGGACATTAGTGATTTTGCCTCTATTGTAATTTCATTTTGTACTTGAAATTTACTTAATCATTCCAGAGAATCTAAAAGCACATCTGTTTTTTCATTCTAATCTAAAGGACTCCTTTGTTGCAGAACCTGTTGTCGAACCTGTTTTATGATAGTGATGGTCCTTCTATGAATGACTGGCATAGATCTTGCTTTTAAGAAATATTCTTTTCTTGCAGATGAACATGATCAAGGTATCAAACATCATGGGCATTGAACCAAAACCTTTTGATCCTAAGACATACATAGAAGAGGATGTGTTTGTGACAGATGAATCAGGAGCTAAGAAACGTATACGCCTAGAGGACAATATCGTGCGCTGGAGAGCTGTCAAGAATCGCGATGGCATGACCTCTGTAAGTGAAGGCACATTGAATTACAATATATCGTTTGCCACATAACCTTATCACAATTATCTGTTTCACTTATGTTAGCTTTTCTTTTTGTTATGCATGACATTTTTTGGTCAATGCACTTGGTTTTCTGTCTTGAGTCTGACATCTGTATATGTCATTTGGCTGAAAGGAGGTGAAATATGATTTGATTGCTCAAAGGTTACTTTATTATGTTATGGTGAAGGATGAGTTTCAGAAAAATGGATTTAACAATGTTTTTTGGGGATTTAATGGAGGTGCCCATTTTTTGTTGGACGGTTGTTGAACAAGTTAATAGTTTTTTTAGGCTAATCTTTTCCTGTTTGTCCTTTGCTCTCTTCTTTATGGGGTTGGCAAGTTGACCTATGTTCACTATTTAATTAGTAAATGCTACCACATACATATTGTTGTCTATTTAGTGAGGTATTATGATAAAATTATATTATGGATGGGTTAGTTGGTATCATATAAAAGGTAAGTTTTTGTAGGATTAATATTATTGGATTGTTCTGGACATTGGAAAAGTTAAAGTTTGGGCCGGCTAGATTTTGAATGGACAAATGTGGTTGGCCTTACCCTGGATTATTGCTGTGTGGGAAACTTAAAGCAGTATTTCTTAGAGCTTGTGATGGACAAAGTTCAGGATGTATGACTAAGGTCTTAGCTTTCATGTTGGCAACTGAAATTGAAGTAAATTCTGGATGGACCCATAGTTCCTGTATCATGTTTCTATCAATTCTTTTTTTTTCTTTTTCTCAAATTTTCTATTGACTGTGAGAAAAATCCGAGGTTGAAGACTTGGTTTGGCAAGCAAAGGGATTCAGGGGAATGTGGGTCCATCTTTCTAAAGACATCTAGTAGATAAGGAGATTTTCATTTTGAACTTGTGGATCAGAATTTGTCCAGAAAAAAAGCGGTTCTGCAAAGTAAGCTTTCAAACTTCACAAGGAAGCTGCAGCAAAGCAACGACACAATCTATGAATGGTCTTCTAATGAGATATTCTTGGTAACCATCTAATAGAAGGCTTTGCTTATCGCTAGTGAATGTAGCCAAGGGCAATTGACAGGAAACTATCTGCCTAAAGTTGAGGTCATTTAGGTAATCATATGATGTTCATTGTTATTTGGAGAAGGGAACTCAGGATCATCTATTTCCTACCTGTGCACTGGCTGACAATTTGTGGATGACCTTCTCAGATTTTCCCCCCTTTTTTAATTTATTGTAAAATAGCTAATTCTAATGTTGTTGAGGAGCTCCTTGTTTGGAAAGTTAACCTAGTTGAGCTTTAAGGGGACCAGAATGTGATGATCTTTGTGTGGATTTAGGCTGAGAGAGAGAGGGGGGGAGTTGGGTAATTGTATGGCTACACATCTCACTTTATCTGTGTGTTCAGCCTAAATGTGATTGTTTATGTGTCTGTTTTTGTTCTTTTTTGTGTTTTTACCTATCAAATTCTTGGATGCTGATTTGATGACCATGTGTGTGTATTCCAACCACCAACCCCCGCACCACAAAAAATTTAAAAAAAAAAAACCTTATTTGGGGTTCCTTGCATTTTCTTTTTTGGTTAGGCTGAAGGTGTGATCTTACCTATTTTATTACTTTAGGACCTTAAGTGTTTGGTTGCTTGGTTATATTAGCTTATTTCCTTTGTTAGTAAAATTCATAGAGTATGCTCCTTCAAGGAAAATTGTTTTGTATACACTTCTGCCATCTGTTTCTTATGTTTTTGCAACCTGAGATAATTTGAAAGCTGGTTTGTGCTGCCCAGCCTGCATCGTGCCAGACCCATTTCCATTTGTGCCAATGAGTGGGAAGCACTGGCACAGGATAATACATTTTGTGCCAATGCCAGTCTTTCATGGCACTAGCATGCATACTTATAAACAAGGTTTTAAATCCTGTGGAACAAAAATGTCCCGGTTTCTCCATGGAACGGGATGTCCCATTCCATCCCGACAGTAGTCCCATTCATGCATTTTGGTGGATATCCTTCATCTTTCTCCCTTCTTCTTTCTTTTCTTTCTTTCCCTTTTTCCTTTTTTCTTTCTTTTCCTCTACCTTTCTTTCCGTCCTTTACTTTTTCGTTCTTTTTCTTATCTTTTCTTCTTTTCTTTCATTTTTCTTCTTCTTTCCTTTCATTTTTTTCCTTTTCTTCATCTTTCCTTCTTTTCTCTTTCTTCTTCTCTCCTTGCATGGGTGGGTTTCGGAGTTTTGAGCTCGTCCTGATCCCATTTTCTCACGGAAACGGGACGTGGCAGTTGGGACGCCCTCATTCCCGCTGGGACGTAAAACCTTGCTTATAACATTTAGGGTGCATAAACATTATTTGCTGTGTACAGATTACATGTATACGTAAACCCAAGCGGTAGAATGTCAAGCTGGATTTATTTTTTGCAGTTTTCTTGTAGCAGTCACATCGTTGTTGCAAGTTGCTTAATTGACTCCACTGACTGTAGATCCCTCAGAAGTCGATACCTTTTTTCACATGCATGGTGGGTGCTAAATGTTGCTTTGCTGTTGTGGCTGAGCTGAATATAAGTCTCCTTTAGATATTATTCTGCTAATTGATTTGCAGACGGTTATATGCACAGATGCTATAATTTATGAATTACTTTCTAATTCAAATTAAATACTCAACTGAATTCTTTATTGATGTTTATGCAGCTAACCTTTTCTTGCATGTTTTTGCTACAGTATGAAAGCAATGCACGTTTTGTAAGGTGGGAAGATGGAAGCCTACAGTTACTAATTGGGAATGAAGTTCTTGACATATCTGTGCATGAGGCTGATCATGATCAATCCCACCTATTTCTTCGGCATGGAAAGGTGGTTCTCATGTCTTTTGCTTTGTGAAATAATTATGCTCGAAACCTCAAGCATTTTATATTTTAACATGTAGATGATTGGTTGAAAACTGTAATTCTGGTTCCATCCTTTGATAATTTGGGTTTATTTGCAACACTTGGTGACAATATGTTGGGTTAAATTAATTGCCTTGTCATCCGTGCTAATGCAGGGAATCTTGCAGTCTCAAGGAAGGCTTTTACGGAAGATGAGATTTATGCCATCTTCTTTATCATCAAAGTCTCACCGTTTACTGACTGCTCTTGTCGATTCGCGTCATAAGAAGGTTTACAAAGTGAAAAATTGTATTACTGACATTGATCCAGAGAGAGAAAAAGAAGAGAAGGAAAGGGTAAGAGATGCTTGCTTCCAGTCATTTCATGTTTAGTGTGGCCAAACTTGGCAAATAGGTTATCCAGATATTTGACCTGTTAGTTGGGAAACTACATTTTTGCAATTTAGTGTGTGCTTATAATTGTTGACCCCATGTAAATGAGTTGTTACCTCTTAGTTATTGGTGCTGTAATGTGTTTTATCAAATACTTAAGAAGTTGCTTTATCTATCCATTATTTATAGCTGGGCCTGTCCCACACCTGAATAGTTATATTGGCTCAACACTATTTTCATCAATTTTGCTGTTAAAATTCAAATTATTTTAATACACTTGCAGATTGCTTTTGTTAGCTGCTTGAACTAGACAGCTCTTTCATCTTTCAATACTATATGCTCTAAATGTAAAGTTTCACATCTTTGATTCTCAAGCTTATTACATTAATCTAAATAAATGGAGCATTCTTGGTCACTACCATTTAACTGATTATTTGCAAGTCTTCATATTTTCCTTTTTCGTAGTTTTATCCTCTTTGCTCAATGGTCAATTAGTAGCTTTTAGAGTGCCTGAAACTTGCATTTGATAGAAAGTGAATTTGAGGTAATTGGATTCCAACTTGTTGAAAACCATTTGATGCAGTGGACCTTTTGCTCATCAAGTCATAAGCTAATATCCAAATATGAGCAAGCCTATGTGAATTTTTTTTCACCTCTTAAATATATCTATTTTATAATTGTTCATCTTTTTAGATGTGCTACCACTATATACTGATGGGGGAAAATTCTCTTGCAGGTCGAAGGACAAACAATCAGAGCCAATGTACTTCTTCAGAGGAAACGTGAAAAGGTGAACCGGAAGTACACTCAAACTGTGAGCAGAGGACGACAGCTTTCTCCAGGGTTTTTGGAGGAGGCACTAGAGGAGGTCTGCTTTTCATGATACTTATTATATTGTTTGACATTTGACTAATTACTAAATAACAAAGTCATGTGAAATAGTATGAAACTGTTTTAAGATTCTCAACAAACTCATTGTTCGTGCCCTTAGAAGATCAAAAAGATTCTTCTACATATATCCGAGTTGTGAATTACATCATGAAATTGTTGTCTCTGATTTTGGTTTCCTCTATTCATCATATACAGATATATATTTATTTGTTATAATGTCCATATAATATAAAAGGATCTTCTCAACTTTAGGAGGTACAGTGTTCTGCAAGTTTTTCACCAAAGAGGTGCTTTTGATAACACAACGTATGGTTTGATAATTCATTAAAACATTGTTAGCATGCTTATGTTACTGTCGGTTTCTTCTACTGTTTTTCATTCTTTAAATATTTGTTATCATATGTATTGTGGTTTCTATTTATTTCATCATTGCTGTTTGTGTTTTTGTTGTGTGCATTCATGTGCATGTGTTAGCATGCTCTCGCTCAAAGTATTGTTATTGTTGTTGTAGATCTGGTAAAATTTCCCTTAGACTGGTTATGCGAGTTTATTAGATTGTGTTGTGTGTTCATTCTTTTGCAATCATTTATAGTTTAGTAGCTCCTTGGTTTTCAATTTGTACCCAAAAAAAAAGCTCTTGGTTTCAGTAATCTTCATAGTTTCTGACTGGTGTTCATTTCTTTTTGTGGCTTAAATATGTTGGGAGCCTGACATTTTGGTGTCAGAAATTTGCAGACAATAGTGGAACATTTTTTAATTACTTGATCTCTTCATTCTCATGTACAGGAAGATGAGCCTGAAGACTATTATAATTCACGCCGGGCAACTTCAGCTCGTCATCGTTTTGAGGAAGATTTGGAAGCAGAAGCACAGGCTGAGAAGCGCATGATGAATGCAAAGAGAGTGAGTTTGCATTTGCTTTCCTTATTTTCCAACACATTTAAGTTTCCAGTTTGTTGTTCAACTTCCTGAAGCATGTATGCCAATTTTGTATGGATGATCAGTCAAATATACTCAAAAGTGTTCCTCGCAAACCATCCATGCCTGCTGCTCGTCCAGCAAGGCGCCAGGTAGAGGAATATTCAGAGAGTGACAGGGAGGAATCTGAATATGAAAGTGATGGTGAGGATATTGAGAGGTCACCGGCACATACAAGGGAAGATGAGCCAGACCATGAAGATGAATATGAGGATGAGGCAGATGAAGAAGCTTTAGGTGCAAATTCTTCATCTGAAGAAGATGAAGATGAGGTAAGACACATGCCTTCCCCAATCTTGATTTACTGTTTCCGTTGCCACCTGTGATAACTTTGGATCTATTTATGAAACAACCTACATACAATGCATGATCATGGATGCTTGTCAGAGTGTTACTTTGAGAAAAAGAGCTACTGCTAGATCACATTATTAAGTATGATAAATTATGTGGGCAAGGATTTATTATATAGTTAGGAAGGTCGGCTTTAGGAAATGGATAAATTGCAGGGAAATGGAATTTTTACTAGTTGAGCATGAAGTGATGAAGCAGCATTTGATGGTTGTGGGCTCAGATTTAGGCCCAATGTTCTGAAAAAAGCAAGTGGTTAAGAAAACTTGGATTGAAATCATGATTAAGAATTTGAGAAAGCTTTTTGAGAATAAATGGAACTGCATGGAATCATATATTGATGGGACAAAGTTGGTTTATGCCCTTGGTAAAGCATTTAAAATTTTGAAACAAGTTATATGAACTATTAATCATTTATCTTTCAATAGGTGCTATCTCTTCAATGTCCAATATTTTTGTTAATAAATTTGTTATTCAATTTCTTGTTTTTATTGCAATGGGCATTCAGTTGCAGAGACCTGCAAAACACATACTCAATGCATCTGTAACGTCTCATTTTTGTCATGTTATCTGATCATAACATATTAGTTACAGCTTGTAACAAAATTTGGAGTTCGGACCTCTCAGTTCTAGATCTTTTTGTGACTTCCAAGACACTAAAGTTGTGAATCATGCTTATGGTCATACCTTGAGGATAACACGGACGGAAGTCATGTGGAAGGGCATGAAAAGCTTATGTTGACTCTGGATTTGGGTTTAACAACATTCGTAGGAAGTGTTTGGTATTGCAGTTTACATTGAGATTGTTTATTTCACCATATAACCCAATCTCTAGAGTGGAGCATTTGGAGTCCTGGACTCTGCTTTTCCCCGGCCATGTGCAATACTCTCGTTTTACTGAACTTGGCAGGAAGTTGGATGGGTATTTGGCAGTCACATGTTGACCGGTAACATGTTGGTGCTTTACTGGTCCCATCCAAATTCTCAAATATTGGCTGTGTGGGTAAGGAATTTGCCAACAGGTCTAAGTTGTATAAAGTGTGCTTTACTTGAAATCTTCCTTAGCAAAGCATTTGCGAGAGTGGCCAAAATATGCATGAACTTCCAACTGAGTGTTCTCGTGGTTCATAACCTATTTTTGATGTTTTACTGTCAATCTCATACCTGCTACAGGAGCCAAGGAAAAAGATCAAGGAAACTGGAGGCCGCAGTCTGAAACGCAAGGAGATTGAATCAGATGGAGAGTCTCCACCAAGAAAGACAGCTGTGCATCGTAGAAAGGCGGTTGTCTTTGACAGTGATGAAGAGTGAGTGGTAAGAAAAGAACTGGTGAGTTGTATTTCTGATATTCTCCATGGCACAAAGACTGGCATAGATAGACAGTGCATTGCGCCAGCATACATCTAGGCAAAGACAAGTCATACATTATGATTTAAAATTGACAGCTCTGCTAGTTTGCAATAGCTTACCGGTTAAATGATCATATTGTGCCCACATGCCTGTCCAAGTACAGATCAGGCAAATAAGTGTATATCTCATTCAAAATCAATCTGCACTTTGGAACACATGACCACCTGTGCAGGTTAATAGGAGATATGAGCTCTGGGAAAGTACACCTCTGTTACAACTTGATGCATTTTTCTTGTGGTGTCATGTTCAGCAGGAGTTGACGCTGGTGCTACTAATTGCAGGTGATCTAGGCTTTGGTGGGAGGACACCTCACATTATCTGAGATTTACCACTCTATGCAGACTTGTTGCACAATGAAGTGTATATTTCACCTTGTGCACCATTTTTTTTTTTAGTCTTTAAGCTAGAAAGAGTTGGTCCTGTTGTCACCTTGTGGAACTTGTGAGGCTTGAATTTATCCACCAGATAAAATGGTTGAATAATTTGTTGAAACTTCTACTTATAATTATGATGATCATTGTATATTCTATGCCCAATGTCAGATTCCAGCAATCGTTATGATGTACCTTGGGAGATTCATCAGATTGGACCTGTATCTGGCTTCTAATAAGGTAGGAGCCCGGATTAAATGATGCTGTGCAGTGCCTGTGGGTCCAAGCATTTTTGACTTCTGTCATTCATTCCTAAATATTAGTGCAAATTGGAGGCCCATGCAGGCCCTAGCTGGCATTCCGTACAAGTCACTGTATGCTGTCCTGATAGCAGGCAAGCACCAGAAGGGAAATTTCATGAAATTTCCGTAGGATCACATGCTATGGTACGCTGCGCTTGCCGTTCTGATGGTGATGGCGGGGGAAGGCATCGGCAAAGGACTGCAATGGACCAAGGGGCCAGCATCCTAATTGTCTTCACCACCTCTGCCGGTCTTCCATCCTGGCCTCACCATGGAATTCTGAGAGCATCGCCTGCTATGCAACGCTGGCCAGAGTGTTGCTGGAGAAGGATCTTGTCGGAGTGGAGGGTCATCGATGACGGTTAGGATAGGATGGTAAGGTAGTTGCTTGATTCCTTGTTTCAATTTACCCGAAACAAACGGTGTAAGTAGCCTTCATCATGCTGAGGAAGGTTCGGTCATTTTGTATGCCCCTTGATGGTGTCATAGGCTAGATGGAGGGGAAGATTACATTGAGCTAATCGAAACTTTGAAGGAGTATAATTTTAGACTATCTAACGTCAACGGGTCCGTGTAATTTTCCTTTAAAAATAGAGTTCTGATGGTGGACTGGAGGTCGGTTGGGTGTGTATGTGGTGAAGGCGAGCCCAGAGACAATAAGCGTCAATCTTTTTCTGCGATTTTTGTGGATGAACCTCAGGCATCGTTCCAAGGTTTGGTGCAGGCAATTTTGGCATTGTGCTGGGCGGCATGGCTCCAGATAAAATGCCTGATTATTTGTTAAGAAGCATGATAATGCCATGCAAGTTCTGTAATCTATGGATCTTTTTTATCTCTGCCTGGAAAGCAGAGGGGTCGAACCTTATTTCCTTCATACTTTTCCGATGAAAATGTGAGGTGGGGTTCTCCACCTCTTTGCTCAAAAAGAACAGTTACATCGGCTCTTGATGAAGGTAACACTCTAGTGAAGCATATGGGAATAATGGGCAGGTTCTAGGTTCTAGGTTCGGCCTTGCTACGATCATACTCAGACTCAATAGATGAAACCAGAGCTATTTGACATCGGGATCGAAGCCGGCATCAGCGAAGGCAAAGCAAATAGATATTCGGATGGAGGAAAAACTATCACAACAATCTCTCAGAGCCAACGATAATCAAGCCCTCAACATTCATACAATTTGATTTGACCAAGTACAATTCACATCCATTTCTTCTCAAAGCATTGGTTTCCAAGTGATGGCCAAAGTCTAATGGACAAATGAACGGAAACCAATTCATAACAGCAATGTCTTAATGTGGTTATAATGGCGGCGTTGGTTACACCATGTTCATTCACCCCATCAAAGCTTTTGCAATGCAATAGCAATTAGTAGTTAACGAGGACTATTAGCATTCCTCTAACTCAATCTGCCATTAATCATTACAGAGCTGCACAGGTGGAACAAGGTCCATTTCCATATCAAAAAATGGTTCTTATCATGAGTTTGGAGTGATTACCTATCCAGTTGTAGGCAGACACAATCAGACAAGCAGTTTTCCGCAGCTATCTGCGGATCCAACGTGAACTTGTCATGTCAGAAAGGTTATAGCAGCTGAGAATTGTGTGATCAAAATGCCAGGTGATAAAAAGCTCAAAGAATATAACAAAATCCTGAGACAAACTAATTATAGGAGAGAATTCACAGCAACAGTGCACAAGCACCTTAAAATCTACAGCAACTGCATCACCCTTACGTACAGAGGGGAGGGTGGCAGCTGTTTCTATCACCTTCTCAAACTTCTGTAGCAGATGTTTCTACTGCTACTGCTTTCTCATAGGTTTGTAGAGGACGACGGTCACGTACTTGGACTGAAACCTGTGGGTCAGGCCAAGGGCAACCAGTGACTGCGAAGCCCATCCTTTCTCGATGAAGAGGTGGTTGAGAAGAACATGCTGGGGTTTTTTTGAAGAATCCTCATTGTTCTGGGGGCCAAGGACTGCAACATGCGACTGAGGTGGAAGGGCTGGTGGCTCTTTTGCAAAGTCCTCATCGACAGGAAATGACCTACCATAGCTGGAGTCTGGTGATGGCGGCGCCTCGAATTCAGAAACACTTTCCAGATTTTCTGGAACATAATCCTGGAATAAGGGGGAACAATGTTGATAATATGATAATAAGTTTAGCAAGATGTTCATCCTCGATCATAAGAGCATATGGAAAAGAATAAGATTAATACTGACATTGACATCAAGAAGATTAACGGTTTGCCCCATGTCATCAGTCAGGCAAGGAAGATCAGAAATGTGCTTCCATTCACCATCAACAATGAACTTGTACTGATAGACCCCAGATGGAAGGACCAACAGTATGGTGTGATCTTTGCCCGACCTCTGTAGTACCTTCCTGAAAAACTCACTCATAAAATACGGTTGGTCTTCTTTCTGATTATTCACAACACAGATAACTCTGGAAAAGTAAATGGAAGGTTATGATGACAAGCACAGAATATTACTTATTTAACAGCATTTACCTTGAACTCCAGTTATCCCATGACCCTTCCACAGCAACATCTTTTCCTCCATCACTCCATGTAATCAGTGTAGGAATTCCTTTTTCAAGGGGAGCATCCAAATGCCCATGAGAAGAGTTCATCCTTGGATAATTGAAAGCTGGAGGGACCTCAGCACCTCTCTGTAGTGGTGCTATTGGAATCTGAAACATAAGACTGACCTGTTAATCTGTTTCAGAAGAATGGCTATCACTAGTTAAATAAGCTCCAAGTAGTTGGAACTGATAATTGAAAAGGCGAGTCCAAATCTGGAAAGCTCACATTGACTGCCATGTATTCCATGAATTCTTTTCCCCATCTAATAGTGAATTGATTTTTGTTTTCTTCTATCACATAGTATTCATCATAATCTACAAGGCATGACACCTAACTAGAATGACACTAGACATATATGGCGATCCATAGATAATAGTTATTGGACAACAAAAGATGGTGTGGTTTCTTCAAAAGTTCAGGCAAAGTAAAAAAGAAAAAAAAATGATAGAAAGGTTTTTTTTGCATCGACTTTTACTTTTTTTTTCCTTCTTCAGAAGCATATTGCAATCATGGCCACTTGAGAATTTACACTGAAGATACGTATCTACTTATCATAACTAGAAATGTACGTAACTCTCAATACAATAAAGTCTCCCAGTTTTAATTTTGGCCCATAATTTGTGGCATTATAAAGAGAAATTAATCTGCATAGCAAGATAAAACATTTATTGAAAAAGAAAGAAATCCCAACAGTCAGTTTCAACAAAGTCAATATTTGACCAATGGGTTACCAATTTCATCATCATTATTCAGGACATCTCTTTCCATACAGTCATTTTCTTTGTTTTTAAGTACCTGAATGATCTCATTTTCTTTGTTTTAAATTTGCCAAATGATCTGTCTTGCTTATATACAAGAACATAAATAGTAATGCTAAAAAGGATAGCAAATTCACTCAACGCTGCCTCAAAAGTTAACAAAATCATTAGATCTGAAAACATACATCCTTTGAATGAATTAAGTCCAAATCTAATAAAAATCTTGAGATAGAAAAGACAGAAAACTACATACTAGCTCTTTCATATGCAAAGTTAATATCAACCTAATGCATTGCTGTCTTGCTGATTTGTGCCAAGAAACAAAACCAATTTATCAAATTAATCTCCTCCTTAAGCTAACAAGCTTTAAGAGATTTATTATATGATGCCAGATCACATTAACATGCCATGAACTAACGTAGTTCAATCAGTCGCTATCTTGTTCTAGCTTCTTGAGTGCAATCTCTTTTAACTCTAAATCTTAATTTCATTAATGGATCATGTTATCATCTAATTCTTCCCATCCAATGTTCACATTAAATGATTATGTATGACATCCCGCTGCTTTCCTTTTATTGAGATCTTTCATATCAAATAAATAAAGAGATATCTTTGTAAAAATAAAAAATGAACATACAACATCTGATTTTAGTATTTGAAATCAAATCCACATGACCAATGTCACCATTTTCTTAGTTAGATATTGGTGTATTATAGTAACTAATCTTCATGGATAAGAGCATCATCATAGAATAGCAAATCCTCATGCTTAGTTCTACATGCAACTCCATTAAGAATTGAAGCTCAAGCAAAATACAGTTCGTAGATTTAGAATCTTCAGGATCATTTTCACAACACTCACTTGCATAGGAGCTATACAGAATAATAGCGGTACATAATGATTAACATATTAAAGCATAAATGACTATTAGTTGAATCAGTATATTTTTTGATATCTCCTAGCGACGCTGTCATGTGTCCGCATGCACCACACTCCAAGAGCCAAAATATTCAAGAGATTCATGGCTACTGGCTCAGAACCCAAACCACCACTTTCACAATCGCTCCACATGTTGCCGATGGCTTTCATGGCAAATGGAGGGCACAATAGCCAACCAATTGTTGCCCGAACAATATTCCAGGCATTGCCAATTGCTGCTATCATGGTCATCCACACATCCAACAATTCAAAACAACTATATCTGATTACTAAATACTTGACAAACACCTAACACGCGTCTGCTTGAGATCAACTTCTCATTGCACAGCACAAACAGGGCTTCATATCCAACCAGTTGTTGCGAGCACATTCAGACATCACCTTTACAAAAATCTACACACTGAAATTACCAGATAACAAGCTTCAATAAACAATGCAGACAAAGTTATGGACAACCATATCTAATTATTCAGCACTCAAGGAACACATAGCACTCTTCTGCTTGTTGCTAACATGCCGCACTGCAAAACAGTGTCTCATATCCAACTGGCTGTTGCTAATGACCGAATTTAGATTTCCCCATTATAATATCTCATGCAGCACCCACTAAACTAATGCCAGATAAAGAGCTTCAAAGAAACAATTACCATGAAAAAATCCGAGAGACAAAGTCCCATTCAGAACATTGCTAAGTCAAGTAAATAAAAATCCCACTCCAAACACGAGCAAACAACATCATGAAGCTCAAAAAGTCACTAATTTCTAAAAACAGAATCAATGCTGCAGAACTTCAAGAACTCCTCTCGATCCAATCAGATCTTCTTTTTTTTTTTACAGTAAACTACCTCTAATAATCATCAAATAAGAACTAATTAAAAATACATAAACAACAACTAACCATGCAATGAATCACAACAGGCATTATTCATAAAAGCAATAATTTAAACAATATCTTACCAAATTAACACTCGTTACACCAAAAACAGTCTCAAATCAAACGTAAAAAAAGCGAAACAAGTAAATCACAAACATACACGCTAATACCATCAAGAACTTCAACCAATCAACTCACATCAGATGATGAAAAGAAAAGAAAAAGCAGCATTTGGATAACAATAAAGCAAAAATATAAAAAGATCCAACAAAAATGAGCAATAAAACAATAGCTAGATGGAGAGAGAAATCAAAGACCTGGGGAGCGAACATGACCGGCGACAACTGGCGGGGGCTCTCCGGTGGTGAGATCCCCATGTCGCCCACCAGGTGATAGTTCGCCGGATCCCCGCCGTCCGATCTCGCCGAAGGCCCGCCGGGCCCGTTCTCTCCCTCCTTCCCGCTTGCGTTCCCCATCTCTGTTTCCCAACGGGACTACCCAAAAAAATAAAGATTCATATTAAACAAAAAATATATATATTTTTTTAACAAAAGAAATGACCAAGATAATGCCACCGGTGATCGTACTTATTTACCGAGAGAGCCACTCCGGCGAGAGCTTAGAAGAAAGCAAGGATAAGAGGGAAGGGGGATTGTGGAAATGCCGCTGGAGAGGTGGAAATTTACGGCGACTGCCACTGAACGGCGCCGGAGAGCGAGAGGAGAAGAGAGAAGGGAGAAGGTGAAGGCTTTTCTAAAGAGGAGAAGAAACGGAAGGTGATGGCGTGGCAAGGGAAACACGTGGTAGACAGAAACGCGTTGGATGTGGTGGGCCCCATGGATTGGGGGTGGTTGGCGTGCTTAGAGCGCTGCATGAAGATGCCAGCCGGACAGGGGCTGTGCGGTAACGTTTTTATGTGACCAAAATACCCCTCTCCGTCCACGGGCACCCGCACCTGGCGGTAAGCATGTGAATCCCTACTTTAATTTAAATGCAGCATTAAAAAATATTACTTTTTTATCATTGTTTGTTACTTTAGAGGGGTGGATGATCAGACTATTTGCTTTAATTATCAACTAATTATATAACGTGGAACAGCTATGCCGGATAGAATGAGATATTCTGCCATTTTGCAATATATGAACAGCGGATAATTAGAATTAGATTACTTTGATTTATGTTTGGAGTAAAGGATATCCGGCTCTCCATCTATTTTTGTCTTTATGCAAGATTGATTGTTATTATATGGATTCATGATTAGTTAATATTATTGTTAATATAGATAAAATATATTTATTTATTTTTTAAAGTTTGGCAACCGCTCTTAATAGGAATTGCTTTTTTAATCTAGGAATGATTTTTTTTACATAATTATATAAATTATAAAATTGATAATTCAAAAAATTTGAAGTCCGAGAGACTTTCAAAATAGATAAGGTGCATAATTATTTAATTTTATTTTTATCATACATAATAATTTTAGTTTTACTCTATCTAGTTTCTAAGTGATTGTTATTCTTATTTTTGCATTATTAATTTAAAATTAATAAATTTTATGAAATACTGTATAAAATTCAAAATGGAGCAAAAAAAAAATATAGATTAACAAAAAATAGAAATAGCAACATAGTGTAACTATTTATATTCTATGAGTAGCCATTATTTCTATAGATGACATATAAGATCATAGATGCATTACTACTACTACATATTTTTTTTTCCATATTAATTACCAATGTACGATTAATCATCCTACTTTCATAAGAATTTTTCTTATTGTCAGATCTTTATCATGCATCATTTTTTTAAAAAACATAAGATACCTTATGGAGATTCAATTATTAGACATGCTAATAATCCTTCAATTCCTAATAATGACAATTTTATTCTCTCACTTATACTTTACTAAGATAAATTTTAAAAGTTTATATGGCAGACACAAAAAGATTAAGTGCAACAATGGATGCACCAGTGATTGGGAGGAAAAATGTACCAAAGATTTTATGGTAGTGATCATAGAAATATACGTGATAATGAAATAAATTTAACTAATGAGAGCCGACATGAGAGCAATCATCTATGTTCTTGGAGCACTCATTAATCTTTTCTATAATTAATCATGTTCCATAATATAATTCATAGGATGCAGAGTACCAAGCAAACTTTTTGATGTGACAATAGGGCACTAATATAGTGATCTGCCAAGAGATTGAGAGTGGCTGTCGACTTAGATACATCAAGAAGGGTCGCACAATATCCTTCACATAGTTGAAAGCTACCAAACAAGTAGGGTGAAACTGATGTTTATTGAGAGAGAGAGAGACCGATCTCTTTGGCTTGTTGCCATGTGTCTAATCGGCTAAAAGTAATGAGTTTTAGAGTGCAACAAAGCGCCTTAAACCGTCCCCAAGACTGCCGATAGCCGGTAGGATAAGATACCATGTGCTGTTCCATGAAAAGAATTCTTACACTTGTATATAATTAATTTCCGGATAAGGAGGGCAACCATATTTAGAAGGGTACCGTTGGCATTCCAAAGCGAGTCGTGGGTCCTTATTAAAATCCCATAGGAAGGACGATAGGGACGGGAGGATAAGTGGGGTCATCCTTATCCTCTCCACCTTATCTTTCTCTTTTATTATTTCATGTCATAAATCTCATCAAAGCTACAAGCCTCAAATTAGCATTTTATTTTTATTTTTTATTTTTTGATAAAAAGTAAATTAGCTTTTTACAAGGAGCCACCTGTCCATTATAATTTCGAGATCTTAAATAAGAAGACCACGGCTTACAATGTACTAAAACTAGCGGAATAAATTTTTACACTAATTAAATATATCTTTTTGGATTGTTTTAGACGGCAAATAGATTTATTTATATTTTTAGATTATTACTAAAGTAGTTAAAAATTATATTACGCTATCATTGTTTACTGACTAAATCTTTTTGTGTGATATTTCATATTTTTCAAGCACTATAATTTTCTCTCATTCCTATAATATCTATATTTGCTTTGTAGTATATACAAAACATCTTACGGCAAAGATTAGAAAATATATAATTTTAATTAGGTATCAGCGAAGATATATTTACTTCCAAAAGAACTCATTTTTTTAAAAAAAATTTAGTTGAAGTTGACCGACTTTTTTTGATACAAAATACCGTAAGCCATACAAAAGCACCTTTACGTGGATGCTCTCTATAAAATACCTTTTCATAAGTTGAAGCAATGCCAGCATGTTAAATCTCAATAAAAAAATCAGAGCAAATGATCCATATATGCCTATCCATTCAATAATAATAATAATAACAATTGGATTCTACAAACTCAAGATACCGTGATGCCCATCTTTTGAGGTATGATTGAATTACGTTGGGCTAAGCATGCTTGCTTCTATTGACAGCATTTGTGGTTCAAAAGAGAAAAGTTTGGCCACATGTAATGCATCAATTATTTGATTATGGTTAGTTAGCGCTAGATTTCTCTTATAACCTAATGCTTCAATTCCATAGCGGTGATGGATATGCCATATACAAAATAATTGTATAGGATATTCAATTAGGAACTAAGATAAACTAATTTGATTTTATCAAGATATGATATAGATGTTATAGACTTTTATGTGATAAAGCTAAGGACACAAAGGTTTCAAGGTTTTATGTTTAGTCCCTATGCATGGTTACTTTTTTTTTGTTTTTTTTTGGTACACAATCACAAACAGCTACATCTATACATTTATATATGATACTAAATATAAAAGTAATTACAAAAATCAAGGGCTGGATATTAATCTTTTTAGAGGTTAAATATAATATAGTAATTAGTATATAGGATGAACTTCCTTTTTTTTTTTTTTTTAAAAAAAAAGGTACAAGAACTGAAGGAGAACAAGTAATTCACTAATTTTTAACTTGAGGATGGGATTACGACATGCTCACACGTCTGCATGCATGGCCCATTTATGTTTTATGCTTAATTAGTCATGTACTATCATATTAACATATAGCATTTAAAAAATAATGTATATAACATAATAATAAGCTATTGCCTAAGTTGACAGAGCATCACTACCGATCACCTGCTAATGATCACCGCTCAGTTCATCCAATCGAAATTGATGCTCTGAATAAGGTTTGATCGTGTCATGAACCGGGCAATAATAAATAGCAAATGATCTCAAGCTTTTTCTAAGTTGATGCCGATTTGATAAGTTCAAGTCCAACCTTTTCTTTTCCAAGTTGATATCAAATTGATAAGTTGGAAATATCCCCTATTCTATGCCTTTTTAATCACGCAACCACGACTTTGTAAATATTTAATTCCTCCATTATTACTCAAAAGAAAGAAGAGAAATATCAAAATTTTAAGTCAGCAGACGTGGATGTGGGCCCACAGATTGAGGCGTTGTTTTCAAAAGGAATTGGATAAGCCCGTGATCCTCTTCGCCTTCATAATTATACTCCTCGCTTCCTTTCGCCGCTCACTTCGTCCACTTGACGCCGCCGCGAAACCTGCTTGCTTGCACCTTTTCAAACGGTCACTATTTATTGAAGACCTATAGATATCAAAAACTATAGTATATTATATTAACATGGATTATTTTGTGGTCTCCAAAGCCTATCATGTGGTAGGCAATCATCAGATGGGATTCACACCAAATTCATGCAATATCTTAATCCGAGCAAAAGGACTTTAGGATGAGAGAATGCCCAAGTCTAAAGCTGCAAGTTTTATTTAATGAGATGCGAATTTGAGTTTGTTGATTGGCCTTGGGTGAAAACTAGGAAAGAGGGTGAAGGTGGAAGCAGATAAACCTACTAAATACAATATAAAGAAAAATCAGATTACAAAGGCAGCTTGTTGAGGCCAAACAGATGGCTCCTTGATGCTCCTTTTCATTTGAAAGAAGTCTTGAGATTAAGTTTTGAGGGTGACATTCTCAATTATTGTTATATTGCATAAAAAAAGAACAATGCAAAAAGGATCTTGTAGATACGCAATGTCTTGGCATACAACAAGCCGGTTGCGGTCTTAGGTTTCCAGAAGGCCAGGTTCAGACAGTTGGTGGCAACAATGATGAACCAATGGGTGGAGTGGAGGATCCCATGCGAGGATTTGAATGTGAAGTAACTATGGTGGCCATGTTCAAATCAAAACATTTTATTTAACATGTTGGGATTGGCCAGGATGACTAGGGAGTGGTTTTTTTTTAAGGGCACGGATCCTCTACATGATGTGGTAGATGGCTGCATGCAGATGCAGGCTGTGAGATGGCATGTAGTCATCAATACGTGTGATATACCGCACCATACGACGATGCATCGCAAGTATCTCAAAGAATCTGGGTGCTACTTTTAAACTATGTAATGCAGTGTTGGAAGAATACACAAATTAAGTTATTGCTCAAGTGCGTCGTCCCCAAAAGCTTTAAAAAGAGCAAAAAGAAAAGAAAAAAAAAGGTTTTTAGATGATTCTTTTAATAATGTTGAAGGATTGCTGCAATAAATTTCCTGTGATTGCTGATGTAGCTAAACTGGCTTGCTACCGCCTCTTTGAACTGCAGCATTGATGGATGGATTGTTTTCTGGGTCATGGGTTTTCTGTGATCTGCAGGGGAACGGAAGGAAAACATTTTTGCCATGAAATTTCATGAAGATGATTCAACATAAAAGCATTCTTTGGGATGTCCTCTGGACATGTGAAATGGTAATCTGAATACTTTAAGGCTGCCTTAGGCCTGCACCAATCTCCCCATGCCACTAATTTGCCACCCTAGTGGCAGACAGTGTACCCCTTGCCAATTTTTCCATGCCAACCATCAAAAGTTGCCTCAGGGCCATAATTGGAGGTACTGAAGCACAGACTGGAGAATTATATTCCAACTCAGAGAGAGAGAGAGAGAGATAACTCATTCTCCATCCTTACAAACTGAAAATAGTTCCCCTGAGCAAGAATTATGCCATCTTCTGCAAGTTTAAAGAGAGATTTTTCAGAGATTGAAATGGCTGCTTGGTTTGTGGAATATCTTCAGTGTAGATTTATTTTTGTGATTGAAGAAAAGCTATCGGGTTCTTTATTGAGTTGATTATGGTTCATTTAGATTTGTACAGAAACTTATAAACCAAAGTGGAGCTGCCTCTTCCATGCCCTTTATAGTACATACATTCCTCAGTGCCCTCATCAACTTCTCTTTAAAACCTATATAAATGATATGGTTGTGCAACAAATATATCTTAAAAAAAGCATAAGTGTATCTTAGAAAATAGACAACGGGCACCAAATGGAAATACTCCACATAGTTTGAACCATTAGTTATGATTCTTATAGGGCCAAATGTAATTTAGCAGCCAGACCTGACCATGATAGAACTCCATGAGGTAAATGTCATCTTGAACACCTTACTAGAATGCATTCTGCAATTGCTAAGCTGGATGTTAGGCCAGGTGACTCGATTCCAAACAAATTAATGAGTCCAGGAACACCGTGAATGTCCTCCCCCTGCAGGCAATGCAACATGAGTTGAGCTTTACTAATAGAAAAGAAAGGGATAACCACGTAGGGGAAAAAGAAACCGAAACAAGGACATGTAGAAGAGGCTTGCCAGACTTTAGCCAAAATTCTATAATTAAAAGAGTTATAGTTGAATCCTGAAATACCATTGTTTAGACTTTTGTAGTATGTTACTCGAACGAGTTCTGAAAATTTTCAAAATTTACTGATGAAATTCTGATGGGGTTTGTTGTACTTGCTAGCAGATTAAGGCACCAAATGGAAATACTCCATATAGTTTGAACCATTAGTTATGATTCTTATAGGGCTAAATGTAATTTAGCAGCAAGGACCGACCATGATAGAACTCCTTGACGCAAATGTCATCTTGAACACCTTACTACAATGTATTCTGCAATTGCTAAGCTGGATGTTAGGCCAGGTGACTCGATTCCAAACAAATTAATGAGTCCAGGAACACCATGAATGTCCTCCCCCTGCAGGCAATGCAACATGAGTTGAGCTTTATTGATAGAAAAGAAAGGGATAACCACGTAGGGGACAAAGAAACTGAAACAAGGACATGTAGAAGAGGCTCGCCAGACTTTAGCCAAAATTCTATAATTAAAAGAGTTATAGTTGAATCCTGAAATACCATTGTTTAGACTTTTGTAGTATGTTACTCGAACGAGCTTGGAAAATTTTCAAAATTTACAAATGAAATTCTGATTGGGTTTGTTGTACTTGCTAGCAGATTAAGACACGTCTCATCATCACAAATATAAGTTGCAGATTATTTATCTCGAGTGCAAGGTAAAGATTCAGCTGACCATCACATCTTCTCCTAAATCATGAGGCTAGAGGCTGGTGCTAATCATTAATGGTTGGTCAATTGCAAGTAGTTTACCACATACTGACATAGATATTCCCTAGCAGTTCTTTATTTTCTCTTACAAGTTACAAATGTACAGTGCTTTATCCAAGTAAAAGACTGGCCATTTGGTATAGAATTTCATTCTCTTTTATTGCTCAAAAATAGTTAGTGTCATTATATTGTATGCTATTTCTAGTCTATTCTTAACTTTGTTGTCTAATATTCATAGGTTTCAAATAAATTAATCTCAATAAACGCATCCTTAATAAAAAAACAAATTAGAAAATGGGTGTGTCATGCAACTAAAAAATTTGTGATGTACATTTTGCAAAGACACTACTGGAAATAAAGCTACAGGTCTCCTTTTAAAATTGCAACACTGAATTAGCTTGAGAAAGAACACCAATATAAGAAATACTCAGAAAAAGAACATTCAAGAAGAGCCGTCTAACCAACTCAGAATGTTAAGCAAAGACTTTTCTGGTTAATATTGACAAAAACCTACCATCTGAAGTTATACAAAAAAAAAGAAGAAAGAAAAAGAACCAGATCCTTCCTGAATGAAGAAATTCAACAATAAAAGAACTAGAAAAGGTAGATTCTGAGATGCTTTTAGATGTACAAAAAGAAAGATACCTGAATAACAAAATCGCAAGGAGGTTGTCTTGGACCAGAAAGCTTTGGTCGAATCCCAGAATATCCAGGTTCCAGAGATCCATCTTTCAAATTAGGAAAATACTTTCTGATTTCTGAATAGAATCTATGTGAACGATCAGAGTTGACTGAGTAATCAAACCTGAAGCATGTTTAAGATGTAAATTTTCAGAGCTTTAAAGAAAGTTGCTAATCATTACAAGTAACTTCTACATGCTGGAGAGAAGTCCATATTAAAAGGTCTTCGGAACAGTAGCTATGCAATTTTTTCAGTGTAAGTATAATTCATCCGCTTGCCAGATTAACAGGAAGTGTGAATGGTCAGGAAAATTTTCATTAAAATGAACAAACTTCAGTTTTATAATAGAAAAATACATCTCTCAAAGAATATGTAAAACAGGGATTGGTTGCTCTTTTGTGGCATTTAAAGGAAATCAATGATAATTTTGTTTGTGGAACATCGTTGATTCCATAATTGATTTTTTTGTCAGCTTCTCTTTCAACTCACATTTTGGATAAGGATATTGCCATACGGGTGTCTCCCACTAGCAAGTAACATCAAAAACTTATGAAACCAGAACTCCGAAAAATTCATTGCAAATATCGATATATTGAACCATTTGTCTTCATCTACTGTTGGATAATAACCCTTTGTGGGCTAAAGTTTTTATTGAGGATCCACAAGCAGTGGCTTTGGAAAACTAGAAATGTACATAAGCCTCATGGCTGCAATGAGATGCAGCCAGTTATCATCCATGCCAACTATTTGAAGATTTATGCATTCCTGGAGTTTTTTGGAGCTCACATATGAGCGATGATATAAAAGCCCACAAACAGTAAAATAATGCTAGTATAACTAAGTTTGTTTTGTAAAATTACCTATTAAAGAAGCTTGATAAATCATTTATACCATCAATCCATTCAACATCCGGCCCAAACTTGACAAAGCCATTCAAGTCCAGTGTAACATGCACTCCAAGTCCACCATCCTCCGGTATTGGATAAATTAAGTGGCTGAAAAGAGACTTAGGTTTAGAGAGAGCGAAGTAGCATCCGCGAGCATAATAAGCAGCAGGAACAACTCCCTGCTTAAGGCCATGCAATCTCTTTGCAAGAGGAAGTGCACTCAATCCGGCTGAATTAATTACAAGCTTGGGAATCACTATAAGCTGAGGCAACAAAGGAATGTCCCCAGTATGATTTTCAAGGTCCTTGCTCTCAGAAATGTGGAGATGGAGGCAATTATCTTCAAAATGGCCACCGATAACTGTAGCATTATAAGAGAAAGTAGTTCTAAAATTTTCAGCTTCCCCCTGTATTCACGTAGTTGCACTAATCAGGATATTTCTTCTAAGCTCTGTGATATTCTTTGCAGATGCATGTAGCATTTCTAACAAAATAAGTCCATATATGACAACTACAAGGTGAACCCTATTCTATGATCCAATTGTGCTCAGATTTCATGACAAGATAAACAATCTAGAAGGATGAGGTAAGTAGGTAAACATGAAAACCTAATTCGACAACTATTCAAGTTTATTTTAACAACACAAATCATTAGAAAAGTTACTTGCCACTCAATCACTATCTTAACTGACTCAATGACATAGTTTTACTTATTTAATATTATAAATGTCGTTCCAGAATCAGCAAGGAAGTTCTGATTTTGAAGTAACATTTTTCTTTTTGTGAGAGTAGTTGTTGATGAGGACATTTTTCCTAGGAGGGAAGTACCTATACCAAAAAAATTAAATAAGTAATTGTACTAGATAAATGGCATAGAAATACCTCTTTAGAGACTGCAGTTTCGAGAAGTACATTTGGGAACACATATTTTTATGGAGCTTTAAATTAGCCATATATAGCTAGGATGAATAGGACAAAATTAAGAATGCTGCTATACATGCATAACAAGAACTTCAGTCTGATAAGATGTAGAAAGTACCACCAAAGAAAGCATGAATGAGTGAGAATCAACTATCCCAGAACTAGGAGACCACAATGCTTTGACACATTGAAGTTGCGGTTCCATTTGCATAGCTAGAGATCCCTCCATCATCCGCAGATCTTCAACCCTATTCTCTGTCCCCCGTCTCAACAAACCTTCCAACTTTGGAACTTCTGCAACACTAGTGGCAACTATAAGTTTGCCAGTCTGTTTATGGGGGATTCCTCGATCAAAGCAATACTTGTAAAGCAATTCCTTTCCTCTTACGCAAAGACTTGCCTGCAAAGACATTTCAAAATTCATAAGAATACTCCCAAAGTAGCATGGCTAGCTCTTGTTTCCTCTTTCCTGATAGATATGAATAGCCAAAAATATAAGCTATATTTGCCTGACCAACAATCATAAGCTTTTAAAGGTGCAATTTCATTGATGTATGTGAATCTTTTAAAAGGTAGCAAACACAAACAAGTCTAGTTAATGATACAAAAAGTTTCAGCGAGGAAATTCTAGAGACTATGAGGACAGTGACCACTCAACCTCTCATGATTAGCCAAAGATATCTGCATTCAAGACCTGGTTGTGAAGCACAAGCACATTAGAGATGAAAGATGGATAAGAAAACCAGATGCACTTCATGATAAACTTGTGAGAGGCAGCCATCCTCTGTTGGGTCAATATTTTGAGAATCTGAGGCCACAGGTAATATTTTGCCCAAGGAGAAGCAGCTCTCAAGAACACCAATAAGAATGATGTTCCAATCATATAATTGAAATCCATTTATTGCTAAAGAAATCACATATTCAAAGGGAACATGTCTATAAAAGTAATTCCTACTCTTGGACAAACATGTTCCACATCTGATGGTAGAAACAAGTCATGAATAGGGCTGGAAAGGCAATGACAGTAGATCAAATATGAAGGCTATAGGGTTTTTCATATATAATAAAAGCAAAAATGTGCCCAAAGAAAATGTTTTGGCTTAGTTTGGCTTGAAAACTTTAACTAAAATCCTATTTCAACTTAAACAGGCTATAGTGAAGAGTTTAAAGCATCTTCTAAGAGAGAACTCCAGGATTAAATCTCCAGGTGGTTCACTAGGTGTGCTTCTTCCAGCACATAAATAATGATTTGAATAGCAAGTTGCAAACTTGAAGAGTAAATTTACTCTAGACCAAGAAATTCAAGTATTCTGAATGGGATCTTTTGAATACAACAATAAAAATCAAAACTTTATCACATGAGCATACTTATTTAGTAACAATGTATCTTAAAAGGACATAAGCTACCAAACTAGAAGAGTCCTCAGCTACCTCTTGCAAAAATTCCAACAAAATAAAAGAGAGATTCTGAACCAAAAAACAGAGAAATCTTCTTACTTTCAGGCTTTTGGGTGGGTAGTAGATCCCAGCATGAATCACCTCACTATTCCGGGAACTGGTTCCAGTCCCAAATGTAGAGGCGGCCTCCACCACCAAAACATCTCTCCCCTTCAACGCAAATTCTCTCGCCACCGCGATCCCCACCACCCCGGCCCCGATCACCACCACGTCCGCTGCCTCCCTCGGAATCCCCTCCAATCCTCCGGCGAAACCCATCAATCTCGTGCCTCCGAGATCACCGGCGCCGGCGACCTTCCTCCCATAGCTCCGAAGCGCTCTCCTCAGCATCGGGACAAGTTTGCGATCTCCCGATTAGGGTTTCAACAAATCAGAAACCCTAGGTTCTAAGAAATCGCCGGCGGTATTATCATAGTCCGCGGATGCTTGGAATTCCCAGGCTTCACGATGTCAAATGCAAAATAACGGTCCACATGAAAGGAGAAACGACTTATCTGAGATTGTTTGGAGGTGCAGCATACCGTGATTGGCCGAAGGTATAATAATAAAACAAATAAATAAATCTCTCAGTTTGGCCGACATTTGGGGGAATTTGAGAGCTCTCTCTCTTTTTAGGCTTGGGCTTCGAGGGTTTTCTTTCTCTCTTATTGTTTTGGGTGGGGAGGGCGAATGGAGGATGGAGTGCGGAGATGGTTGGTCGACATCTCTCAGTGGAATCCTTCTCAGGATCAGTTCTCCCTCCTCGTTTCTCGGCTTCCGCCACGCGAGCAGGCGGCCGTCACCCGGTGACCACTTCTTTCTCATCTTTTCTGTTGTTTTTTCTTCAAATCGAAATGATAACTTGTCAGGTATTATTAGTGACATCTAAATGAACAAAAACTATTTTTTTTTTTTTTTGATGCAGTCCTGGGTAGGACAACTTGTGAGATATTCTTGGTGACTAAATAAAACGATATTATGTGGTTTGATGTCCCTAAATATCTGGAATTTGTCAGGATGCTTTGATCTTAGAGCGTCAAGTCTTGATCTCTTCTAAAGTCCTCTATCACCGGGTAAATTCCTTGCAGTTGAAACCTTTGCTCTGACCATTTATCCAAAGGTAAATGAGATTGTGATGTTTCAGAGGTAGACAAGAGGGAGGACCTACAGGGTTTAGAAGGAGCATACAGCGCCTGGTTAGATTAACCATTGTGTGAAGGGGGCAGGTGGGTAGAGATGGTCAGTGTGCATCAGAATTGTGACGAAAATGGGAGATAGAGGAAAGCTAGAGCACAAGGTTCAGGGGAATGTCTGGGAATACTCTCTCTGTTTTTTTTTTTTCCCCCAAAAAGGAATTGGATACACTGTTTGTTTCCCTTAAACAAGGGGAAGCTGAGAATTGCTTCCTTGTTTTCCTGTGCGTGATAATATTTGCTTGAAGAATTGCATGGCAGCCAAAGAACATATACAGTTCTCTTGGTTTTAGTATGTTGTCGAATTGAAATTTTTTGGGTCTCTACATTGTTATTTTCTTATCCATTCAGGCAGCCATATAAGAACCTAGCTCCTAAAACCACAGTGACTAAAACCAAGAAAGGCTTGTTAGTCTTGATTATAGTTTATAAAGGAAGATTGGTTAAGTGAAGAGAGTTCACCATTTTTTCTTTGCACTAATTGATTAGTTTGAGATAATCCAGTTTTTCTTACCTCTCAATGTTTGAGACTTAGAACTGGCTATGTGATTCAGCAGGTAATGTAGATTCATTTTCTAACATCAAACTCACATTTAAATAGGTTTATAAAGTTTGAGGACAGGAAACGAGCACTTGTTAGTCGGTTGCTTCAGTATGCACTCGTGCATGAAGTTTTGGGTATTCCATTTGGCAAGATAATCTTGGACCGTACAATTGAGGGAAAACCATATCTGGTATGGCTATAATTCTATTAAAGTTAGTCTTATCACATCATATTGGTTAAGATCTGCTGTCTAATGAATCAATTTAATATGATCAAGGTGCTTGTTTTTTTTTTTTTTAATTCAAATATTGCTGCATAAAAATGAAATATTAGTTCATTATAATTGTGTTACTTACCAAAACGACAATATGTGGTTCAAAGTTAGGAAGAAAAAGGTGCTGAAAATGTGGCTAGAAGAATCTATTGCCAGTTTTATGCTTTCTTTTAGAGAAGTTTAAGGGTTTATCAAAATATATCTAATAGCATAAACTTTTTTGTTTTGACTTCCCCTTGTGCAAAGATCTCATTCAAGAAACTCATAGTATCCGATATATCTTTTTGCTGCATGCTTGTATCATGCATAGGTCTTATATCTGGTAATTTGTTTCTATCAATTTAATGCAGAATCTTGAATGGGACTTTCCATTTCCAAATTTCAACTTCAATGCATCACATCATGGAGACTATGTTGGTATAGCATCTGAATCAGTCTGCCTTGTCGGTTTAGACATTTTTTCTCTTGTCATCCCTCAGCAGGAAACAACTCTCGAGTTCATCAAGAACTTCTCGTCATATTTTACGGTCTTAGAATGGAGGAAAATTGTCAATGCTGGCACTTCAGATGAAATCTTGGCTGAGTTTTGCAGGTACAAGATTATTAGCATGGTTTCTAGCATGTTGCGTTATGAAATTTTTTATTTTATCAGCTGCTTCGTATGCTAGACAATTGACCCAATACCATAATGATATCTGCAACTAATGTGAATATAAATCACTTGTTATTTTCTAAGAAGCACCGGAAGTCCAATATTTTACTAGATTAATTCTACAAACTCAAGTTTCAGATCAAGTTTGCATGCATGTAAATATATTTGCTACTAATTATGTGAACCTGTGAGGCGGTATAGTCGCATGACCGCATACCTGTTGTAGTTCATTGAAACTGCTGTGTCTCATTTTGTAGATATTGGTGTCTGAAGGAAGCATATGTCAAAGCAATCGGAGCTGGGTTGGGCTTTGGGTTGCACAGATTGGAATTTCATCACACAAATTGGACCAATATATCTGTCTTCATTGATGGGGTGGAATCAAGAGAATGGAGATTTTGTCTGTTTGAACTCGACAAAAAGCATTGGGTTTGTGCATTTTGTGTGCTTATGTCTTTTATTCTCTTCTTTAAAATCTAGCTCCATCTAGCCCCATTTTAGATGCGTTAAGAGATGTTTAATTATCAGATGTACGAGCTGTTATACATGTACCATGAAACACATTAGTTTATTCAGAACTATTAAATTGCCTGGTTTCCTTCAACAAGCTTAAACAATTGCTGGCTTTGAGAAGGACTAAGTTCTCCATAGTAGATATTTCACAGTCTGACACTCAAGCCAGTCTGGTGGTTATCTGTGGTTCTTAAAATACTTGCATATTTTCTCACAACCACAGTAGTTTTCTGTATCCTTTTTTGCCCAAATAGTGGCCATTGCTTAGCAGCTAACAGGCTTCAGATGCATTGTGGAACTTGCAGGCATCCATTGCCAAAGGACATCCAAGGAAGGCTGTTGAGAGTTATCAGAGAGCATTAACTCATGTAGATATTGAGGATGAAAAGTATTGGAACAGACTCTGTCTTCCAGATCAAGGCTTCATTCTACGTGCGGTGGAACAACTACTTCCATTATAAAATTGAGAGAACTTCACTAGCATTGGGCATATGCAAATGCATATGATACCTTGATTTAATGTTTACATTTCTTTTTGTTGTAAGTGTTTGCAGAATTCAATATTAAATATAATACATAACTGCTAACAGACTCTGGAAGGGAGAAAGAAATGACAGAATCTCACAAAATAGGTGTATTAGTTCTTGCTAACTCTGCATGACAAAATTTGAGGGCAGTTGGTTGCATCTAATGCATGTATGTGGTAGGAGGGGCTTCCAGGATGGAGATGCACCATGGGAATTTGTTTTATGTACTTGCACATGGCTAGGTTGTTCTACAGCATGTGGTGTGATTTAATTTTTGTTGACTCTTTAACTAAGAACATTTCCTGACTTCAGAACTATTTATATCATCCTTTAGTCACATCTCCCAGGTACTTCTAAGTATGATTAGATAATAGTTGTCTGCAACACATTCAGTACACCTTGATTCCTAAATGGAAGGTTATTGAGTAAATTTAAATGCTTCTTGTATGCTTGCGGTGTCTAGTGAACGTTGGTTGTTCAGTGCTAACTAAGAATTCTCACCCAGTGGTTTTAAGTATAGATTCACTGATTTATAAAATTGAGGTCGATTTTTGTAAATAGATATAAAATAAGTTTCATAAAGAAATTCCTGTGTCTTCCTATGATAAAATAAGTGGTTTTGTCTAGATCATTAAAGGAGAACTTGTTTTAGATTTTTCTCCTGCCATTTTCATAGCCATGGTGGTTGAGAACCAAGTGAAAGCTCCGTACCTGTGAATAGGACATTAACATTTTCTGAACAGTTATTTTTTCTTTTTGCAGCCTAAATGATTGTTAGTTAAGAAACTTCTTGGGCTTCGTTTTAATAAATTCTGAACCATTAAGGTTTTCGATCAAATCGAGTTTAAATATTGCCTCTAATTGTATAGGCAAGGAGACAAGGATCCTGTTATTACGAGGACTTGTGGCAGGAGGGTTCATAATATTTATAAAGAAAAGAGCTCTATGAGAGGGATCCTAATCGACCTTATGATGACCAACGAAGGAAGTGGAGAAGATCAGATTACTCACGATCTCGAGTAGACCATGCAAATGATATAGCACAGACAAGAAAACATTTACCATTATTAGATTCATGGTAAAAGCTATATTCTCTAGCCCATAGACTAAGATTTTGGACGTTACTTTGCCACCAAGCCTGAGTATCAGTAATTACTACAAATCAAACAGTTGGTATCCTGAACTCCAACCTGTTGCTGTAAACCCAAGAGCACCATTCAAAAAAAAAAAAAAAAAAAGGAAAAAAACAGCTACAATATCATCACAGGAAAGATATTGATACAAGGTCAATCACAAAATAAGAAACACAAGGTTTGGTTGGGTGAAGACAATCAAATCTACGCCAGCAAAGATTGTCTTGAACATCAGCAGGTACAGCCCAAGGATTAACTTCCACAAAGTGAGCTGCAGGATCACAGGTGTTAGGTTTTCCAAAAATCCAAACCTGATAATCAAACATTTGTGGGAATTCCAATAACATTTTCTCCTTCTAGTTCTGCATAAAGCAGCTCCTCGAAAAACATTTCACAGGTTCGGAAAAAACACAACCTCGACGGAAGCACGAAGCTTGGAAGCAAGTCATTAAACACTCGGACTACTGCAATTGCATCGATAAGCCACACACAGCAATACTATGCTCAAAATGTTTTTAGAATCAGGTTGGACTACATTTTATTATAACCCCAGGTAGCACTACAAGGAAAACATTCACCCAGCCATCCGCAAACAACATCAAGCAGCAGTCTTTTCTGCATTACAAATATGAAGCTGACAGCTATAAAGTAGATTTATATAATGGCCTAGAGTGAACTCCGAAACCAATACATAAGTATTCCCTACCCATTTGACAACGTTACGAGAACCCCAGGTTCACTGCACCGTGACGGTTTGTCACCGGTCACCATCTAGCAGTTTGTATCATAGGTTGCAAGCCCTTGCAACTCAGGACCTTCCAAACGGGGATTATGCTCAAAGCTGCAGAGCAAAGGGCAAACTCATGAGAGATGCATAAATAGACAAGACAGAAGGGAGATGCTGATTACAGCGCTTAAAAGCTATTTACAAATTTTCATAGACAACAAGAGCATAATCGTTGGCAGATTGATGCAATCTTGATCTTTATAGTGATGCTCAGATTCTATAATGGACAATGAAACCTGCACCTGCTGCAAGGTGAATGCTCAGAAAGAATTATTAGTAGCCACAACATTGTTTCATATAGTTCAAGAGTTTCAGAGAATCATTCATAACATGTTTATTGGAAATAATAATTATAAAGTGAAATGAGAAGATGAATAATGGCCATAAAGAGTAATTTGAAAAGAAGAAAAAAACAAGAGAAAATGTAGAGGATTTTGAGATTACAGCTTGATGATGCATGATGGAATAAATTAATGTCCAATTTGTGAGAACAAAGAGGTAACTGATAGCTTATTCATTAAATTGTTCTTTCAGGAACATCCAGTTGACGTTAATTAGCAGCCCAGATGATACGCCTAATGATGAACATGAGGTATATGACAATGAAGTAAGAAAAAGAATTATTCTGATTATCATGCAGAAAAAAGAAGAGTCTATAATTGTAGATGATACCATGATCCAGAAAGCTGACACCGTATGGATGGGATGATGCCCTTTGCTTAAATTATCAAATAGAAATTCTAGAGGATCCATGTGTAAGATTTCACTAATGAGGAAGCATATCTACGCTATGGATGATATGACAAATGATGCCATTCTGAGTCAATATTGATCTAATTCAACTTTCTTGGATCAACTTGGAAATCCCAGCTTCATCAAATTCCACAACATATAACAAGAAATTGCCCAGTGAAATGAAGCAACTCTACCCTGTTCTTTATATTTTTTTCTAGCACTTGAAGCTTTTCTAGCCCTTCCCAACTTCATCAAAATCCATAAATTTTCTCTCCTAAGAAGAAAATCATGTAATTACTCAGTAAAATATGGCCTTTGAAGATGTGCTCTTAGAAAATTTCATATAGCTTTTCCAATCCTTTAAGCCTATGTAACCATCTCTAAAAATTTATAAGCAAAGGAAATCAAAATAATGCCTACACCATCAATTTGGGTGGGCCTATGATTTTTCTTCGAAATCTACTACTAAGCAGCTACTCACTGTTATCATCTTATACTGTCATAAATTTCTTCCAAGCTTTCTCTGGTCTTTCCCTCATCCATAATGACCTAATACCCATTTGGACACCCAACTCCATCAAATTCTCTCAGTATATTTCTTGCATATGATCAATCTATCACCATTAATATTTGATACAACCATAAACTTTTCAAAGGTTTTAAGCCAATAGCAAGATTCAAAGTTTCAAATTAAATATAGACCAAAAGCAAAATACTTTCCATTGCTATATTAGGACATTTAATCACAGAGTTCCCATGATAATATACAATCACTCCAAGAAAACCAAAAGTTCTGCTAAAAAAGCCTTCTCCAATCCTTAACTTTATGCTCTTCCACCCCACACATGCACATTAGGTCCCAAAGCTCACACCTGGATGGTGCTTATTGTTTAAAGTCACAACAATAGAAGCACATGTAGATGATTTCAGTGTCTTCCTAACAAAATAAACACAAAAACTTAAGTGGAAGATGCCTTACTATTTATCCCAATCTTCCGGTGGGGGCCCAAAGTTCACATTCGTGATGTAAAGGCAACATATGGATCATTATAGATTTTTTTCCTACCAAGAAAAGCATACCCATAAGAAGAGAGGCCATGTTAGTTGTTACAACAGGTAGGTAGCATAAATTTGATTGATAACCATAATCACACAAACAAATAACAGATCATACTAGTCAATTACATAATAAGAGTTACCTCACTTCAAAGGGAGGGAGAATTTACCATTACTTTTCACCTCAATATTCCGGCATACTCCTCTGACCAAGACCTCAAGCACATGATTCAATTCACTGATATCCTTCAGTAAATTTCATCTCTAAACAAAACTTGTAGATGCTATCAAATACATCTTCTTACGTAATTCTTTAATAAGAAGAAGGGGTTCATAAGCAAGGAGTACCCAGATTGAATGGCAGCTCCAATTGCATAACCATCTCCTTCATCACAACCATAACACAGACATGATATCTGAAATGCATCTCCATCACTAAAAAACCTTATCAAACTTGCTATGGCCCCACTACCCTCCAGTTTTCTCTATTCCTATGACAAACCTTCCTACAAAGCTCATAATCCTTTCAAGACCTCCAATACCATTTTCCATGAAAAGACCGTAAACCGTGAAAATATCTTGAGCAGTGCAAGAAAACTGCAAAGTGCAAAGAAATAAATAGCAACACGCTTTATAATACAGCACAAGTCTGTCAAATTTGCAAGCATAACCTAATTTATTGATGGGGGCATCAAAGGACAAATCTGTACATCTTGAAGCTCGCCAGAATCTGTCGATGCAAATAAATTCCTTCTAGTTGATATAAAACACCTCGTTTTATTATCAGATTTAATTGATTGTTGGGATTGTTTGCATGCTACAACCTATTAAATATAATAATCTCATGTACCTTCTACAGTTATATCCTACATATCCAACAGCAATACTATATGCCTGCAAAGTCCAGTAACTGGCAGTGGTCATAATCAATTCTATTGCATCACTAATATAAAGCAGATTAAGATATAAGAATGGACAATAAAAAATAACTAATATTACGAACTCTCCACTTTAAAGATCAGAACAATGAATGCTGAAGATTTCATAGATCAAAATAAAGAAAATCAGAAATTACTTGTTCAGGGGGATGTGTTCAAAGGGCCCAGAGGTGGGAATCGTCCCGCAAAGATTGTTTCTTGAGACATCTCTGAAAGCACGAATAATCGCAATTCACTAGCTCACAAGAAACAAATATTGTCTATTGCAATATAAAGTAGGTGAAAATACAGCCACACTTACACAACTTTGAGACTAGAAATTCCAACAAGTTCCCTTGGGATTGGCCCAGTTAATTTATTATCATTAAGTCGTCTACACAAGCATAGAATGAAATCAGCAATAACATAGGAATCCAAAAAAGAAAGCTAAAAGATAAATGCAATAAAAATGAGACCAACTTGGCTGGTACAGAAATAAAGTCAGACCAAAAGGATCCAGAAGACACAAGGTGGTCTTAATATTTTTTTGCTATTTCCTGCCCTTTATTTATGAAATGCTAACTTTGTCAGAGACACTATACCAGCATCCCACTAGTTGCGATCAAGGGTTTAAATCCCAGTACTGGGGTCTGTCCCCGTGTAGGGCCAGGTCAGTATGGTACCATGATGACATCACAACAAACTAGGATGGACAACGATAAACATTAACAACAAGAATGAAGGAGGAAAAAATAAAAAATAAAAAAAGATTAAAAAACCAGTATCCTGGGATGTCAGGTTGCCCCAAGCATCATGATGAAAGAGACCAGGGGTTCTGGTTGCATCTAAGGACCTGGAATCTCTCCAGTCCAGTACAGTACCACTAGAATGGACTGGGTCCCTAATCCTTATGGCCAACTGATGTGATGTGATTGATGCCCATATGGAAAATACAAACCACAGATTGTATTCACTTGAGCGCTATTCATATATATTATCCAGAGGGAAAAAACAGTTAATATGAACTCACAAGAATACTAAAGACTTCAGTTCGCCTAATGTTGGAGGTATAGTCCCTGAAACGTTGTTGTTATACAAATCCAAGCTAATCAGGCTCTTTAGATTACCAAGTTCTGCTGGGATTGTCCCTTGAATGTTGTTTTTGTAAAGCTCCCTGTACAAGTAATATGAAGAATTAACAAATCCAAGATTAGTACTCAAGCTGTAGATATATCATAAGCAACTAAGGAACTGCCAAAGCCTGTGCAGAACTCTTGCATATTTAGAAGCACAGTAGAAGAAATAGTCATGAGTTATTGCAGAAGTAAATTGCAGATGAACATAAGGAATCAAATAGAACAACCAGCTGAAGTGCAGATTCAGTAAGGAAGAAAACGAGTATTCACTCTCAATAATTATTCATATTAGGACTTTATATTAGAAACCATTGTATATATACAGGACATCATGGTTCATCATATACTTATAGTGAGAAAAATGATTTTCATGCAGCAAAAGGCTTGAAGACTTGTGCTCTCATGCAATGCTATACTTATAGTGCAGATTCTTATTCACCTATTCATACATGGACTAAAGAAAGTCTATGAAATGCATGTCTTTGTATAACTTAAGCACCCCCCACCTTTCAAATGTGATAGATGCTATAGTTGTTGCTCTACTTAAATGAATATACATTTATTGATCATGGGTAACAAATTCCAAGTGGATTAGTCTGTGTGCATGTGTATGTGGGGGAACCTACTAGCTCAGGGCATAGGGATAGATGATTGACTCAAAGTCACGGTAGACATCCTCCAAAGTCCAGTGCTCATTTCTCCTATACTCATAAGCAAGCCTCAAAGTGTCAACAATGTCTGGGTATATATATGTACAAATACTGGCATCATATAATTCTTTTCTGTATTTTTCTAATTAATAAAAAACCAACATTCAGAAAAAAAATTGATACTAAAATAACTTTCACTATTCAAGCAACATTGTATCCTCCAAAATTGTGGTATATTTTCTTCTGTAGTATCATGTTCCAGCATATGCAGGCTTTGAATAACATAAATTTAATCATATTCTTACCAAAACTTGATATCCAGAGGAACCCTCCAACATCCTAACAGCATATGCCAGTTGCTGCTTAAAGTAATACAGTTATTTGTTCCCTTCTTAAATGTCCATCCTATCAGGCAAATTGAGCAAAAGCCCAGTTGTTGCACCCCTCTTCCAGATGGAGAAGATTCCAAGTTCAGACGGAGGTCTTTATCAAGTGTTTGACCTAGGTAATTCTCACATCATTTCTTTGAAATAATTGTTGGTGCCCTCGCTGTAATTCTAATAAATTTATTCCAACTATCAACAAATTTCGAAGATTTTACGCGGAATGGGAATTGCACTTCTTTCTATTTCGTGAGGTATAAAATAGATTGACAAGTTCGGCTAGAAAGAACTAGAGAAATTTTGTGTAATATATAGTGATCCTCCTCCTCTGTTATCCTAATTTTATCTTGAACTTCCCATTTGTGAAATATAGAGGAAAACCGAGTTATATACCTCTTCCTTCATTAGTTGATACTTCAAGGGGGTCACCTGAAATGAAAGAATAGAAATTGATTCATGAAGGTTTAATTACTAAATCACTTCCCAACAGTATGTTCCGGATCCGTTTAGATGATAAAGATCTATTTCTAGGTTATGATTCAGGGAGGATCCGGCGCAGTTTTATACCATACTACCAGGAGATAGAGTAAAAATTGAAGTAAGTCGTTAGGACTTCAACCAGAGGACGTATAATTTATAGACTTCGCAAACAATTCGAACGATTAGGTGATTTTTTTAAACATTCCTTTCATGGGGACACAATTCGAAGTTTTAAAAAAAAAAAAAAAAATCAAGAAACTTATTTTCTTCAAAAGAGTTGATTCAAAATTAAGGTAAGGAATAAGAAATAATCCTATCAGGACCAATATCTCAAAATACATTTTATTTTGCTTGTTAATATGCTGTCTCAATTTGCAATTTTTTGGTCTTAATAGTCAATCTCAGGTTATAGATGTTTGTTAAACAAATAAATGGAAATGCCAGATTGAAATTATAAAACAGCATCACGTAAAACCAAATACGGCTTATAGAAAGAAAAGACTTACAGATACTGCAAATGTTCAAGCTTTCCAAGTTCAGGTACTAAATGGCCTGACAGATTTGAATTTCCCAGGTCCCTGCACAAAAACAGAATTGAATACCCAAAAAAAACAGTCTTGCAATCTCTTCCTCAGCATATCATATAATACGTTGTTATATGAAGATAAAAGGCAGCACATCTTCAAAAATAATTGAGTGAATAGATACCCCATCAAATAAACTAAACTAAAGTAAGATTTTTCGTCGGCATCCTAGTCATAAGAGTCAATATTTTGGCCACCATCAAAAAAGTTAACTTTATGGTATCCATTTAAATCTGCACCTCTCTGTCATGTGTAACCTATTGATTAAACCTCATAATAAGAAATCAAAATGCAGTAGCAAGATAGTTACAACATGTCTTATTCGAATCACATAAGAAATTCGTGCTTAAAATGTTTCACGAACTTCTATTTGAATGTCTGCAACTTTGAGCATGTGATGAGCTCAAAATTATTTTTTTCATAATTCAATATAGGAAATCAAGGTATTGACGGAAGTAGAATATTTTATCATGAAATCAAATACGAATTCTTCATCTAAGCAATTTTCATTTGCAAAAGTTGCAACTTTAAGCATATAATAAGTCCAAAAAATGATTTTTCCTTAATTCAATACAGAATAAGGGGTTTCACAATAATCCATGAGTTGAAGGGAGCTAGAATCATTAATCATGTTATCAAATGCAAATTCTTCAAGCAAGCCTTTTTTTCTCAATAGAGAAATCACTTCTTGAATAAGCAAAGGGGTTGGATCGTGGAGAAAAAAGACAATCAATTGGAGGAAGAATGAGAAGAAGAGTGAGGAAGACAACAAGGGGAAGAGGCATACACTCTGGTGACACGGTTGTCCTGGTTGCAGGTGATGTGGAACCAAGTGCAGGGGTTGACAAGCGTGGGATCCCAGCTCTCGAGCACGTTGTCGGCGTCGGAGAGGCTCCGGCGGAGGGCGAAAAGCGCGTCGCCCTCGGAGTTCGAAGCGGCCAGGGATGCGAGGAGGCCGATGGCCACGGCTAGGGCTAGGGTTCGGGCCGCGACCCCAGGGGCAACGGCCATTGATCGCGGCGAGTGTCCCGGAGTAATTAGGGCTAGGGTTTCCGAGAGCTTACAAGGGGGGAGAGACGGTGAGAGATGAATTGAAGAGGAAAGTGTGAACAGGGAAAGCAAAGGTTTTTTTTTTTTTTTTTTTTTTTTTTTTTTTAAGTTTTTTAATTAATAACTGAGAATTTGTAAATTTTGGTACTCCAGCTTTTATTAAGGCCGTAGTGCAGTGCACACGTCAAGGTTAGTCAAAATAAATCAGGACGTTGGCTCATTTTGACAGCAATCATTTACCAAGAAACTTTTGATCACCGAGAAAGCCAAACGACCCCCACCGCACCATCCTCTCTTTATATATATATAATAAAAATATCCATTTAAATCAATAAATATAAAAATAAAAAAATTAATAGAAATATCTAATAAAATCATCGAAACCCACGACGTTGGCCATATATATATATATATCGCCATCAAATTTCTAACACTGCTTATCTCTCTATAAACATATAAATATTTTTTAATAAATTAAATTATAAAATAATTTAATAATTTTAGAATTATTTATTTAAAAAATAATTAAAAAATAAATTATATTTTATTTTATTAGTAAAAAATTATTTTTAAAAATTATATTAGAAAAAAATTGCTATGTTTAGTTAGAGATAAATTTATATAGAAACATCATTAAATTTTCAATAAGGACAATTGAGATAATAATATTTTTTGGCAATTCATCTAGCTATTCTCATTTATGTAAGTATCATCAATATTAACTATTTTTAATATTAAAATATATTTATATAAATTACTAAATATTTTTAAATTAATTATATATATTAAAAATTATTTTTATTATAGATAAATATATTACTTATTAATAAATTTTATATTATATTTATTGATAATTAATAAATATTTATTATTTTATTTTAATATATTAAATATATTATTATTTATAAATATTATGAATTAATATATTAACATATTAATAATATATTAATTAATATAATATATAAGGATATTTTTATCAATAAATAATATTTTAAAATTACCTCTACTCGATAATCTGAAAAAATAAATATCAACCTTTGGTAGTATTTGTTTTGACTTTTTTCTAAAAAAATATGGATTCATCATTTTTATTATCTTACTCATCTATTTTCATACTAAATATGATAATTTGATATAAAATTAATTTTTTAATATTAGATTATCCTCAATCAAATGGGTCTAAATTTTTCTTGCTCTTCTTGATCCCACCAATTTCAATCAAGACCATCTCATTCTATTATCTTTATTTCTCATGGTCCATGTATGCGAAGATTGGATATAATTTCAATGTCTTCAAGGAGATCGGTAAAGATTTTTTACCAAATTTGCTTAAAGTTTATCATGAATGAGGTTGGAGGCTTTTCTTATCATATTAGATTTAGACTTAGATTCATAAAATTATTTAAAATTTATCACTATCTTCTAAAAAATTTTTTGTGCACCGTAGATGGTGCAGTCCTATGTGCACTATCCAAGATGAATGGCTCACATATGAAACCAAAGTACGGCATCAAAAAAATAAAAAAAATTTCTTTCAATCTAATGCATAAGCCAATTATCAGAGGTGATGCGTGCGAAGGGCACCACCGGTGCACAAAGTATTTTCTCTATCTTCTAGCTTGTCGCGCAAGGTCGAGTGAACGCCGCCAACCCTACAGTGGAATTGCTTTGAAACTTTTCTCCTGCACTACCAACTCTATCTGGTGAAACAGCAAAAGATGCGCAAAACTGTTGAAGTGGAACGGTTGGAAAGAACAGAGTTGTTAAAGTGATGCAGATAAGCCCAAAATCATTGGCTCGCCATAAAATTGGCTGACCCACTCAGGTTTTGTTTGAAGATGTACACGGTAGTTAAAGTGATGCAGTTGGAAAGAACAGAGTTATTAAAGTGATGCAGTTGGGTAGAACCAGAGTTATTAAAGTGATGCAGATAACTGGATAAGCCCAAAATTATTGGCTCACCATAAATGAGGCTTCCTGCATGAAGATTATAACAACCGTTCAGGCTTTGTTCGAAGATGTACAGACTAGTTATAGTGATGCAGTTGGAAAGACCAGAGTTGTTAAAGTGATGCAGATGAGCCCAAAATTATTGGTTCGCCACAAAATTGTTTGACCGGAAATGATGCTTCCTGCATGAAAATTATAAAAAGCCATTCAGGCTTTATTTAAAGATGTAGAGAGTAGTTTAAGTGATGCATTTGGAAAGACCAGAGTTGCCGAAGTGATGCAGATAGAATTAGTACAGTATTAACATGCTTTACTGATTTTCTATATCGAACTTCAGATCAAAGATCGTAGGTTCGTATGGATGACTCCTAGAGATCGGATGCGTATGCGGCTCGTAACTTCATCCTCAAATCCATATCAGAAAGTTAAAACATCTAACTTGCTCAGATAATAGATCTGATCTATTAATTTCATTCATACATTTGATGTAGTGTAGATTTAGTTTGATTTGATCAATATTTTACTTTCTTATTTGATTTTAATTTTTGATTTAATATCATATCTTGATCATATAATAGATCTAATTTATAATCTAATTATTAAATTTAGAATTAAAAAAATAAAATAAAATATTTTAGATTGTACGAACTATCATAAGATTGTCCTGCTGTAAGGTTTATCCCTTACAGTGAATAGGTTATCCTAGTATGTGTTAATCTAAAATATTGATCATAAAATTTTAGATTAGATCTAAAAAATTTTATGATCTGATTAAAAATATTTTAATTTAATTTTAATAATCATAAATATGTTAGATTTGATTTAGAAAGATTTATGATTGATTATTATTGAAACTGTTTCAATTACATGAACATGTTTAGATTAGATCTAAAGTAGTTTTATATTTATTTTATTTGCATATTAATTATAAATCAAACATGCAACTTGGTTGATAGAATCATGTTGTAAAATATTTTACAAACATGAAAATCATTTTCGAAAAGCCGAACCCCAACCCTCATCCCAAAACTTAATTGAGCATTAAGAAGTTGATTGATTTGGATCTAGGATTATGAATTGAAGATCCTAAGACATAAATCAAAACACATTGGTTAAATGGGTTAGTGGGGATTAAGTCCATTAATTGCATTAGACCTAGGGTTAGATTAAAGAATGAACTTAATTAGAGAATTGACTAAATCTAATCAATTATTGTCTTAGATTAAGTCAAAAAAATTTTAAATCAATTACAATAGTTGTAGTTGGTCAAGTCCATGTCTTTAATAAGACCTATTGGGGATGAACCCCATTTCCATCGACGTTCAGTCCAATGCTCAGGCTGGTGTAGTCGTTAATCATGGAAGGGCCTCAGCGGTCGTCCTCCGATCGAACTCCTCAGCGATCGTCCTCCGACCGAACTCCTCAGCGGCTGTCCCTCGGCCGAACTCCTTAGCGGTCATCCCCCGGTCGAACTCCTCAACGGCCATCCCTCGATTGAGCTCCTCAGCGGTCGTCCCTCGACCGAGCTCCTCAGCGGCTGTCCCCCGACCGAGCTCCTTAGCGATCGTCCCTCGGTCGAGCTCCTCAGCAGCTGTCCCCCGACCAAGCTCCTCAGCGGTCGTCCCTTGGTCGAGCTCCTTAGCGGCTGTCCCCCGACCGAGCTCCTCAACAGTCGTCTCTCGGTCGAGCTTCTCAGCGGCCATCCCTCGGTCGAACTCCTCAGCGGTCGGACCGAACCCCTTCAGTCGGTCGAACTCCTCAACAGCCGAGCTCCTTCGAACTTCTTCAGCCGATCGAACTGTTTAGCGGTCATCCGACCTTGGACTCCCAGCGGTCAAACTTTAGCCGAACTTCTCAATGACCGAGCTTCAATCGGACTCCCGCGAGGGCCGAACTCTCTCCGCACCCTTCCAGCCAGATGCCTGCAAGAGCCAAACTCCCTTCAGACATTCTCTTCGATCGGACTTCTTTAGGAGCCGGACTTCTCCCAAACATCCCCTTCAGTCGGACTTCTTCAGGAGCTGGACTCCTCCCAGACATTCCCTTCGATCGGACGAGCTTCTTCCAAACTCCCCAGTGACCGAGCCTTAGCTGCACATCTCTAGCCAGATGCCTACGGAAGCCAAACTTCTTCCGAGCTTCCTCTTTAGGAGTCCAAACTTCTTTGGAATCGATATATGCCGAAGTCCAATCAATGCCTGCTTTCTGAGAGCCATGGCTATTAAAGCTAGACGAACGATCACCATCAGTCTGCCACAGGCGACAGCGACCTACTACCAGATGGCGATGGATGTCATCATCAATCCATTGCAGGCGGTGCTGCAGACAGCGCCCTCCCTCTGGGACTAACTTCGCCGAACCTCGAGCAGCCCGCCACCATGCGGCTACGGCTGTCGTCATCAAGCTCCACCTATAAAAAGAATCCTCCAGATATGCTAATCTCTAATATCTGATCTCTAAGCTCTTCTCTCCCTCTCTAAGCTATGCGTAACTCATTTCCGAGCACTCCATTCCTGTTGGCTAGAGCTGACTTGATCGTTGGAGGGTCCTGCCGGAGCCACCCTCCACCGACTCCGAATGGAACTTTATTTTGCAGGTTCCCGATGGTGACCTCGTCCACCTCTGCTCCAGCCAGATTCGGCGACGATCAGATTCTGCGTCAACAAATTGGCGCTAGAAGGAGGGCACGAACCATCGAGATTTTCTTATTCTTAAAGGAGTGCTCGACGATGATTCCTCTCTTTCCTCTCCGGAGATCTCTCTTCTTCCTCGCTAGAGTTCTTTTCCGAAAAGAAAATGCCTCCCAGGAGAGCTTTGACTCAGCGATCGACAATTTGCGCGCCAGGTCCATCTGCTCCTGTTTCAGCTTCGGCAGCCCAAGTTTCACCCGAAGCCACCATAGATGTGGAGCAGTTCAACCTGCTGGTCGGGTTCGTGGCCTCACCGAGCTGATGCAGGCCGTGCGATGACCTCCAGTGGAGACTTTGCCAGCAAACCCACCATGAGGGCGTGAGGAACCAGCCTTAAAAAAGAGCATTTAGGCATACCAATTGTCCTTAGTAAGAAGAAATGGAGAGCAGAAGTTCTCCTGCAGAAGGTTTCACAAGGAGAGCGGAATGAAGTTCGACCGCATTCGTGACCTTTTCGGTGCAAGCAAGGCCAAACTCCCCCTCGAGCTCGCCATCAAGGCAGCCCCACAGAAGGTCTCACAAGAAGGCGGAACGAAGTTCGGCCGCATTCACAACTTTCAAGTGCAAGCGAGGTCGAACTCCCCCTCGAGTCTGCCACCAAGGAAGGCCCTTCGAAGATTTCACAGAAGGTGTAATAAAGTTCGGCCACGTTCGCGACCTTTCCCGCACAAGCGAGGTCAAACTCCCCTCGAAGCTCATCATCAAGAAAGCTCCGACGAAGAAACATGAAGTTCTCCCACAGGAGGTTTCGCAGGAGAGCGGAATGAAGTTGGGCACAAGCGAGGTCGAATTCCCCTCGAGCCCATCATCAAGGAAGGCCCTACGAAGATTTCACAAGGAGGGCGGAATGAAGTTCGACTGCGTTCGCGACCTTCCCGGTGCAAGCAAGGCCGAACTCCCCCTCGAGCTCGCCATCAAGGAAGCCCCGCAGAAGGTCTCACCAGGAGGTGAGATGAAGTTCGGCCGAGCTCACGACCGCCCCAGTGCAAGCGAAGCCGAACTCCCCCTCGAGTATGTCTCTAAGGAAGCTCCAGCAAAGGCCGTGCTCACGACCTCCCCAGCATAAGCAAGGCCCGAACTCCTCGAACTCACCACCAAGAAAGCTCCGACAGAAGGGCGCGAAGAAGTCCTTTCGAAAGGTTCCATGACTACGCCCCCCTCAACACTCCTCGAACTCAAATTATCATGAAAGTTAAGAATCAGCTGCCAAGACCAGAAGGACTATGGTCTCTCCCAAACATGCAGGATTGAAGCAAGTAATGCCCCTACCATCACGACCACGGCCACGATACTGAGGAATACATTTAGCTCCGAGACGAAATTGAGAAGCTCATCAGAAAGGGATGGCTTGGTAAATTCCTTCAACGCCAGCCTGAAGCAGAAGAAGATCGGCCAAGGACACTGCCATAATCAGAAACGACAAGGTCGGTTGCCTCACGACGTCATCAATGTTACCCCGAGGAGGAGCTTGGTACATCGACGATTCATCACCTCCCAGCATCAAAGCCAAGAGAAGCATGCTCCAAATTAAAGAGGCCAGCATGAGATAGAAAAGGTCGTCCGTCTGAAGAAATGCGGAGGAACAATGCTACCACGACCCTGAAACACAAAGAATTCGAGAATGCATCGCCAGTAACTTCCTTTCAATAAAATTCTTCCCTTTCAATAATATTATTTCTGGGCGCAAAAACTATGTGACGACAGGAGAAGAAGCAGTTAATAGTCACCGTGTTAGGAACAGGAGAAGAACCTCATCCTAACACGGGCAGGTCAAAGACCTTCAACCTCGGCTAGAGATAAGATCTCTTTCGAGTGACCGAGCCAACCTCGACCAGAGATAAGATCTCTCTCAAGTGACAACCTCGGCTGGAGATAAGATCTCTCCCGAGCGACCGCATCAACCTCGGCTAGAGATAAGATCTCTTCGAGATCGACAACCTGGCTAGAGATAAGATCTCTCTCGACGAAACCTTGGCTAGAATAAGATCTCTCCGAGCGACCGAGCCAACCTTGATACAGAGATAGATCTCTCCCGAGCGACAATCTTGGAGCCAACTTCGATCGGAGATAAGAAAACTTCAACTTGAAGAACCACCCACAGTCCGTTGGGAATAGAAGGGGAACCTATCCATGCGAGAAAGTCGAAGGCCCATTACCTAGACGAGTAGAGGGAGAGGATGGACGATGGTCGAATGTGCCACAGTCCGTTAGGAACAGGAGGAGAACCATCCTACGTGAGTAAGTCGAAGACCTCTTCACCTAGACAGAGGAGAAGGACGGACGACGGTCCGCATGTACCACAGCCCGTTAGGAATACCAGGAGAAGTCGGGGCCTTGTTTCACAAGTGAGATGAGGAAGAGAATGGAGATGTCCGAATGACATGTCATAAGAACAGAGAAGACCTCGTCTAACTGAGCAAAGTCGAAGGCCTCATTCACCTTAGACGAGATGGGGGAAAGCACGGCGACGGTTCGAATCCCCACAGTCGTTAGAAATAGAGGAGATCTCGTCCTACGTGAGCAAAGTCGAAGGCCTCGTTCACAAAAGACGGATGTGGGGAGGCCTGACAATGACCCTTATGTGCCCCCATAGCCGTGGATAGGAGAGAACCCGTCCTAACGCGAGTATCAGAGACTGCAACCTCGGCTAGAGATAAGATCTCCTGAGCGACGACCTCGATCAGAGATAGACTCTCCAAGATGTGACTTCGCCAGAGATAAGATCTCCTGAGTGCAACCTCGTAGAGATAAGATCTCTCCGAGCATCCACATCAACCTCGACTGCAGGAGATAAGATCTCCCCCGGGGCAACCTCGACATATAGAGATAAGATCTTCCCTGAGGGTCCAGGCCAACTTCGACAGCAGGAGATAAGATCTCCTCCGAGGCAAACTCGACTTCAAGAGATAAGATCTCCCCCGAGTGCCTGCATCAACCTCGATCGCAGGAGATAAGATCTCTCCCGAGCGACAGCATCAACCTCGGCTAGAGATAAGATCTCTCCCGAGCGATCGAGACAACCTCGGTCAGAGATAAGATCTCTTTCGAGCGACAACCTTGGTCAGAGATAAGATCTCTCCCGAGTGACCGTGATAACCTCGGCCCGCGATGACCCATGCTAGAGATAAGATCTCTCTCGAGCGCCCGAGCCAATCTCAATCGGAGAGAAGATCGGAGACAACCTCAGCCAGAGAAGATCTCTCCCGAGCGACTGCATCAACCTCGGTCAGAGATCAGATCTCTTTCGAGCGTCCGTATTAACCACGGCTGCAGGAGAGGAGATCTCCCTAAGGCAACCTCAGCTGCAGAAGATAAGATCTCCTCCGAGGCAACCTCGACTGGGCGACCTCGGCTGTAGGAGATAAGATCTCCCCTGAGGGTCCGAGTCGACCTGGACTGTAGGAGATAAGATCTCCTCTGAAGCAAACTCGGCTGTAGGAGATAAGATCTCCCCCGAGCGTCCGCACCAACCTCGGCTGCAGGTGACAAGACCTCCTCCGAAGCAAACTCGATTGAAGGAGATAAGATCTCCTCCAAACAATCGAGTCAACCTCAGTCAGAGATAAAATCAAGAGACCACCTCGGTCAGAGCGCCTGAGACAACCTTGGCCAGAGCGCCCGAGATGACCTCGATCAGAGATAAGATCTCTCTCGAGCGACCACGTCAACCCTAACTGCAGATCAGATCTCCTCCGAACTTTAATCTGAACCAGTATGGAGCCCAGAAGAGGATTTCGGCGGTCGCCTTTTCTACACTCTCTTTCTTCGAGTTTCGAACTCGGGAGTGTGAGGACTATTATTAGAGATGAACCCTGCTTCCACTGAAATTCAGTCCAATGCTCAGGCTGGTGCAGTCGGTAGTCATGAAAGGGCCTCAATGATCGTCCCCCGATCGAACACCTCAGCGATCGTCCCTTGATCGAACTCCTCAGCGGTCGTCCCTCGATCGAGCTCCTCAGCGATCGTCCCTCGATCGAGCTCCACAGCGGCTGTCCGTCGGTCGAGTTTCTCAGCGGTCGTCCCTCGACTGAGCTCTTCAGCGGCCGTCCCTCGGTCGAACTCCTCAGTGGTCAGACCGAACCCCTTCAGTCGATCAAACTTCTTAATGGTCGAGCTCCTTCGAACCCCTTCAGTCGGTCGAACTGTTTAGCAGTCGTTCGACCTTGGACTCCCAGTGGTCGGACTTTAGCCAAACTTCTCAACGGTCGAGCTTCAGTCGGACTCCCGTGAGAGCCGAACTCTCTCCACGCCCTTCCAGCTAAACACCTGCAAGAGTCAAACTCCCTCCAGACATCTCCTTCGATCGAACTTCTTCAGGAGCCAAACTCCTCCCAGACATCCTCTTCGGTCGGACGAGCTCCTTTCGAACTCCTCAGTGATCGAGCCTTAGCCGCATACCTTCAGCCAGATGCCTACGCGAGCCGAACTTCTTCCGATCTTCTTCTTCGAAAGTTCGAACTCCTTTGAGATCGATATATGCCGAAGTCCAATCAATGCCTGCTTTCTGAGAGCCATGGCTATTAAAGCTGGATGAACGGTCACCATCAGTCTGCCATAGATGACAGCGATCCACTATCAGACGACGATGGCTGTCACCATCAATCCGTTGCAGGCGGCGCTGCAGACAGCGCCCTCTTCCTGGGACTGACTTCGTCGAACCTCGAGCGGCCCACCATCATGCGGTTACGGCTGTCGCCATCAAGCTCCACCTATAAGAAGGATCCTCCAGATACGCTAATCTCTAACCTCTGATCTCTAAGCTCTCCTCTCCTTCTCTAAGCTATGCAGAACTCATTTTCGAGTACTTCATTCCTATTGGCCAGAGCTGACTTGATCGTCGGAGGGTCCTGCCGGAGCCATCCTCCATCGACTCCAGACGAGATTTTATTTTGTAGATCTCTGACGGCAACCTCGTCCACCTCTGCTCCAGTCGGATCCGATGATGACCAGATTCTACATCAACAAGATCCAAGATGAACTTGATTCTTGGCTATGCGGTCTAGCATGAATTGTTATATTGATCTAATTAAAACTAATTAAATCAATTGGTATCTAAGGTAAATCAGATCAGTGATTTTTAATTAACAGCCCACTTACCTGACCATTTTTTATGGTGTCTAAGGCAATCCTGGCAGACCCTTCCACTGATCGAACTTACCTGGCCTCTTGGTGAGATTATGTTTTGATCGGATCGCTTGACTATTCGAGCTAACTCATGTCAGCTAGATAAATTAGTTTGACTAATTTAGGTGCTCCTAGACCAACCTATTAATGGTCTTCCTTAAGCTGACTTGATGAAGTTAGTAGGAGGATCATGACAAGCTGGTTAATCTGACCTACTCACTTCTATAAATAAATTTTCTAAAATTATTAGGTCCCTAAAATAAAATAGTTATATGATAACTGGATCATAGCCTCCCATTAAAGTGGATGATAATGGGTCCATCAGTTGGATAATCATTGGAGGCCCAAAGGCCTGGTGCTTATCGATTAATGGAATTATCATTCATTATATGATCTCTTGGATACATTTTTCTAAATGGTAGTCAGATGGGCCAACTAAAGTTGGGCCTGATCATTCATTGATTGGATAGGCCAAGTATGATCATGTTAATGGTTGGACCTAATTAGATCCTTTTTTGAGAAGGCCAAAGTCAACTGATCAGGATCTAGGACAAAATTTAATTACTAAAAATTATTTAAAAAAATAATTAATTATGAACATATCCTTAAGTGTACATGGATGAGCCAACCAAAGTTGGACTTATGTACAGTCTATGTAGATTCTAGTATCCACTAAGGAATTAAAAAAATTTCTCAAATTGAAGGTAGAGACTATCAATTCGAATAAAATAATGGTAGAAACCTTTTGATTAAAGTCCAAATCTTTAGATTTAATGAATCAATTACTAATTAGATTTTGATTTTTCTTTGTGCAAACGTGGCCACTTCTCTATCGCTCCAATCATTGTTGGACAATGATAAGTTGGTGGGATCCAACTTCGATAGCTGGTACCAAAAATTAAAGATTATTCTGGAGCATAAACGGATCCTATATGTGTTGATGAATGTTAGATATATGTGTGCCCTAGAAGTCAGAATTGGCTGATACTTGTAATACACTTCTAGAAGCAAAATTATAATTTTAACTATAAATAATAAAATAGGTTATTTTCTATCACATATATGTATTTAGTATCTATGATACATTCTTTGAGTTAATGGTAATGATAATTCTTATTTTTAAGAGTTGAAAATTTAAGATAAGAATTTTCATTATTAACTCATAAAATGCTCCTAACCATAGGATCATCATGAGGATGGTGATTAATCTGAAAGATTAGTGTATAATCGCTTCTTTATAATAGATGAGTCTTGAGTCTATGATGTAGAGATACCAGAGCAAGAGTACAGATACTCGTTAGAGAATGAGGGCACTGAGCGTGACCACCTCGAGTAGTCATAAAAAAGTCTACCTTCTCATCGATGACTGACTCGAAGCTGCAGTGGTGTGTCTGGTTCTTTGATCTGAGATGTATCGACAGTACACCTTGAGAATGTTATAGTTTGACTACACCATGACTCGATCTTCTAGCCATTCGGAATCCTAAGGTGTATGTTGGCTATAGTATGTTCATTATAGGAATTAGATTGCACCAAGATGAAATCTATCTACCTCGGTGGATGAGGAGCAGCCCTATGATGATCATGAGAATCAAGTCCATAAGCTCATGGCTATGGCAGAGAGTGAAATAATAGAAAGAGTTTCTATTAAGGTTTTCACATCGGACTTGAATCGAATGAATAAATCATATGATAGAAATTAGGGTTTGATGAGTTCACCTTAACCCTAATCTAATCGGGGCTCAAGATAGAAGAACTTAATCACACAAGTAGCTACACTAAGAGGTTTATCTTTAATTTTGATGAATTGCCACCATATACTGCGAGATGATATTCACTGATGGATTTTTGCAGAGAGAAGCACCTTAGGGAAATAATAATATTGCTTCATTATAGTATGCTACGTCCGTCCACTCTTTTCAAAAGCAGCATTCGATATCAGGTCTAGTTGTCTGAATCAAAAGAGTTCTGATCCATCGAAAGGAGTTTCGATGATGTCGATGATGGAGATCATGACATATCCCATTATCATATAGAACTAAACCTAACTGAATCACACAAACAAGAATTTAGATCTGAATATCATCAATTGAATAAACCCAGTTTAATTGATTTAAATTAGATTCAATTAGGTTCAAAAAAATCGTACTAGCATACGATTGAACCTAATATTCTTCTTTTTCTATCATTAAAAGTTGTCTCGACTAAGTCAAATGAGTTTGTGCTCACTCAGATACTTTCACCTGGTCTGACTGAAGTTTGTCTAGATCAGAAAAGGGTTATCTTAATTTATGAGATAAATTTAAGATAATACCTACCATTTTCCATCACCTGCTAATTCTTGTCCTTTGACTTTGATCAAACATTGATCTTTGACTCTTGGACATCTACCCATATGTCATGCACTCATTGGAGAGCAGAAAGGGAATTGTCCCCTCTCTGAAAATTGGAAAGGAATGGGTGCATGCCTAAGATGGCATGCATCCATGGATAGGGATGTTTGGAGTCCCATATGAATGGGACTATAGGTTGCTTCTTGGATTCAAACTAGGTGACCCTCACCTATAGACTTTGATCAGTCTTAGGCACCATCTTAGGATGAATCTATGGATCTCTCATCTGATTGGATCAGATGATGTCATCCCACCAATTAAATTTAGATCTGATTAAACGAAGCAACGTGATTGGTCGGGGTAATGTGGCACTGCATGGCGTAGCAGGGTTTATATAAAGACCTGCCTGCGCCCATTTTTTACAGCCTTCTCTCCTAGCCCACACCCCAAGGCTGCTCCTCTCCCTCCTCCATGCCACCTTTCTGATCCTTTCTCTCCTCTCCACACCCAAGGTAGTTGGGCTTCAGATTAGTACGAGTCAGGCAAGAAAAGGCTGACAAAAAAGAAAGAAGGCAGTACTACTGCAGAGACGACGGGTGATCTTTAGAAAAATTTTTGAAGATCCTCCAAATCAGATTCAGATCTAATTTTTGAAGTAAAAAAAAGAAGAAGATCTCTAGATCCAGTCTGAGTGGATACCGATAGAGATCAGGTGCTTGCGTGGCTAGATCCAGAACTTCAGAGCTTCAGCACGATCATCAACGGATAATCAGATTATCCAGAATCAAGATAAAATTAATTTAAATTTAATTTAATTTAACTTTTTTATTTATTAAATTATAAAATTAGATCTAGAAAATATCAGATCTGATTAGGATATAAGAAAAAAATTTTGAAATACACTTCTCGATCTAATTAGATCTGAATGAACCTAACCTCGAAAAATCAAGATTTTTCCTTCAACTAGTATCAGAGCCAGGTTCTTATTAAATTTATTTAGATCTGATTTAATCTGATAAATTTATAATTTTAGATATCACATGAGATATGATTAGATCTAAAATTAAAAAAATAAAAAATCAAAATTAATTAATCTAGATCTAATATGTATGAGATACATAACTAGACTAGGAATAGAATTATTCTGTGTAGTCTAGTATAATCATAATTTTTATTTGATTAAATATAATTTTTAGATCTATTTATTTACTATCTTTATCTTATAAATATTATAATCAGATCTAAAAATAGAAATAAATTAATTTAATTTATATGAATATGATAGTTGCATTTTAGACTAGTGTAGAATAGTTCTCCAAATAGATTTAGATTAAATTTTCTGATAGATCAATTTAAATTTTAATTTTTTAATGATTATGAGATAATTTAATCTGAAAACATGCATGCATGATATATGAGAGTATACAAACATCTTTTAATTAGATCATTTTTCTATATAAGATATATGCTTAGATTAATTAGTGTTTGTAGATTAGTTATATTTCTGATTAAGCGTTCTCCTTGCCTTCCGATCATAAGAACAAAGTAGGCTTAAAGTCCCTCCTTCATTCGATGGTGTTCTTATAGTATAGGGGTGCTGCACGTTTGTCCTTAATCAGATATTTCTATCAAACCTAGATTCTAATTTTTGGAATTATTTTATAACACCCTAAATTAATATAAAAATAAGAATGAAACATTATTAGTCTAAATAAAATTTTTCAAGACTTAACTGCAGACGTTGGAATAGCTACAATATCTAGGTCTTATGTAATCAAACTGAATTAAGAAGATTGATATTTAATACTTAAATTGATCAGCCTAATAGGATTAAGTCATGGTCAAGATCAGTCACGTGAGTGAATCTCTATCAGCTAGGACACTATTAGGCTCACAGTTAGAGTCTGGATTGTAGGACGAGTCCGCTGGATTTGGCTCAACAATTTGGTGTCTAAGGTATGTTGGCAGAACATCGACTATTCTTAATGACTAGTATATTCGACTCGAATGTATTTCTTTAGAATTAATGGCATATCCCTTCACCGATCTCACTTTACCCTGGCCATGTTGTTGACCAAGTTCTGATCTGAGTGCTTTGTCAATAATCGAGCTAACCCATGCCATTAGGTTTTTACATAATAGTTATAACTGTCTAAGTTTAATTTAATGAGACCTAAATCAAATCTCATTTAAGAAAAGATTAAGTCTAATTATCTTGCCACATTATGGATTGCGGACCTCCCTCCTAGGGTGATTGTTCTCGACTGGTTATAATGCTCAGTTGCATCGAAAAACGCAACCATATCTATTAGCATTGGATGCTATTAGCTGAAGGATGATATTGGGCTCAATATTCGGAGATACGGGTGAGATACTCACTTAAAAGAATATCCAATATGTGCAAATTTGGTGGTCTGACTTAACTAAGGAGTGGATCAACAATTTCGGACACTGGTGAGATTCATTCAAATTAGAGATCAAATTGGTTGCATCATTGATTACAATAAATCATTCTAACAAGAGTTGCTTCACTCATGGCTAATCCATCATCAAAACTATTAGGTGAGGTGATGAGTTAGTCGAGAGCTCACCATCCACTATAAAATCAAGTTTAATCATGGAGATTTTTGCTATCTCTAAGAAGAAAAGTGTAGGGTTCCGAGAAAATAGTGGAAGCTATCTTTCTTAAAAGGAAAAAAATAAAAATTACTTTAAATAAATTGGCGAGTGTTTTTTAATATACAAGTATCTAACCTAGAAATTTTTGATTCTTTAAAAAAAAAATGTTTGCATCAACCCACTAGCACGAATCCTGAACACCCATAAGATTGATCGACCAAATTACAATGGATTGACTCTGAAACTTCAAAATTTATTTGGGTTTCGAGAAAGTAACTCATGTATTGGGATCATGAATCCTTCCACCCTTAGTAGCTCGTCCAGCTGCTGAATAGAGAGCATTTTTTCCTCTTAGACAGTCGGTCCAGACGAGGGATAACAAGGCCAGATACTATATATTGGGCTCGATGTCTGATGAAACTTCAGCACAATATGAAATATCAGGACTGCTCATCAAATATTGCTCACTTACAGGAGATGTTTGTAACAGGTGTGCACGCAGCCAAGTATCAAGTCTCTAAATGCACTGATTCAAGGCTAAGATGCGGAAATAGCAGTCAGTCCAAGATCATTACTGATGATGATCAAGAAGATGGAAGAGCTTGAGAAGCTCGGAGTGGAGGTTAGACTTGGATCTACAGAATGATATAAATTCTACAGTTCCTTAACGCGATGCGTATGGACATATATCATGAACTACCACTGCATAAACTTTAAAACTCCTTAGGCCAAAACTTATGAACATCTTGGTTATCGCTGAGCTTCATGAAATAATTTCTAAAGGCTCAGTACTTACTATGTAATCGACTTATTCTAAGAGAAAGTATTTTGAAAAGAGAAGAAAGTTTACGAAACAGTCAAAGATGGAAGGGGACTAGAAGACAAAGACAGAGTTGAAAAGGCTTCCTGACAAAGAAAAGTTGTTGCATGCAATGCATGATGTACACTGAAATAAACTGCTCTACATACCTGACCATCCTAAATTAATAAAAATAGAAGACTGGTCCTTCTGGAGGTATTGCTCGTTATGAGTCTAACCTTATGATTTCTTACCTGCAATCCATCTTTGGATGCATTGATTCTAATTATTAGTGCTCACTTGTGCATTTAGCTATGTAGATCTTGAGGGATAGCAGGAGGGCTGAGGGATGGTGACCTGATCGGAGAATGGTTATGAAGCAAAGAGTTACCTACCATATCCATGAAAAACATATCCTCTTCGAATTTACCAATCTAATTGTAGACTTAGTATTAAAATACTGTTATTATGTGCCGCAGCAAGCAGAAATTTGATTTCTATTTCTTGCCTGCATTAGTTACTTGCTATGTAATTATTTTCTTAAGGGACCTTTAACATTCTTTATGAAAGAAATAAAATTGCAAGTAATTTTTTATTAACGATCTTTATCAGTTACATATGATGTATTTATTTTTAATTTTGAGCAAAATGTGATGCATAAATCAAAACGTCATGGGATATCCTAATGATAAGTATCTATGGCACTAAGATTAGGTCATATAGCAAAAAAATAGGTTAACAATTGGGAAAATTAGACTATTGAGTTCGTGACTTTTAATCATATCCAATTTATAAGAATTCTGTATCATGGCAAAATGACTAAGCTCCCTTTTGAAGGGACAATGAAAAAAGAGCCTATAGATTCTTCTTCCTAGTACAGACTATGTGTACGGTTCCCATATGATTGTGCCGACTAGAGGCAACTTATCTACTTATAACTTTATCGATGATTATCTACCTATAACGATATTAGTGTATCTTACGAGACACAATAAGTGAAAAGCTTTGAAAATTCAGACAATAGATATAAGAGATAAGCAAATTGAAAACTCATTCTAGGTTCTTAACAGATCGAGAAGGTGAATTACCTTAGTCGAAAATTTCTGGACTATCTCAAGAAAAATAGGCATCGTCTCTCAATGGGAGTCCACCAGAAATACTCACTCAACGTGAGTATCAGATGGAGGAAACTGAATCTTATTAGATATGGTCCGATCCATGATGAGCTTCACAGGACCTGCTGATTTCTTTGGAGATACTGTTTTAACTACAAGATTACTTACTGAATAGGATTTCTTCTAAAATCGTTTCTACCATACCGTATGAGATATGGCATAGTAAAAAATTAAGCTGAGTCATCTCAGAATTTAGGTTATCCGGTTCATGTCAAAAAGACAACAAGCGGATACCTTAGACTTAGATCCTTTAGATCCTGATTCATAGGATATCCGTAAAGATCTTTAGGATATTATTTCTACATTCCAAAAAATCATAATGTCGGATGTGTTCTCGATATGCCATTTTTTTGAAAAAATATTTTATACAAGATTCTGGCGCATTGAAAAGCAACAATCAAGCTCTTAAGAGAAAGTTCAGAAAGACAACTAGCTAAGGACCAATGGAACCAAATCAGGTTAAGCCAATCCAGTCATACCTCTTCACCTTGTACTCGTCAAAGCGGATTTTCCATCCCCCTGAGAGTATAGGTACTATTTCATAAGAATGTAGAGAAAAATATTCTCGTAGGTAATGGGGTTCATGGTTGATGATCATATTCAAATAATGAGGAGTTGTAAAATGAAGTCTAAAAATTTTCGAGGTAAGTGAAGTTATGTGATCTTGACCAAAGTAACTCAAATAAGTAATGATCTTATTTTAAATCCACCAAAAAAAGACTCTATCAAATGTAAAATCTATGGTGCGAGATGTATACCCATGTCTGAGGAGACATTCAAGGCTAGATAGTGGCAAAAGGTTATAGTCAACATGAAACGCATTCTTGGATATCAGGATACCTTTCTGTCAGTAGCTATGCTAAAATCATCTGCACATTGCTTGAAGTATTACAGTCTATTCGATTATGAAATATGGCAAATGGACGTGAAAATGACATTCTTAAATGGATATCTGAGAAAAATATTCTATATGGACAACCGCTAGGTTCACATCCAGTGATGATGATCATAAGGTTTACAAGCTGCAAAGGTCCATATAGACTTAAGCAAGGATCTCGCAGCATGGAATACTCGTTTTAATTCATGTGATCAAAAATTTGATTTCATCAAAAAATGAGGAGAGCCATATATCTTCAACAAAGGTCAGGGGAGCGCTGTTGTCTTCCTCATATCTGTACGTGGATTGACATCCCTCCTTATTGAAAATGTATTCTCATGTTGCACAGTTAAAAATCTTGGTTTATTTAAAGGAATCACTTACATAAGAAACCTAAGACTGAAGCACATTTATTCTAGAAGAGGTCTATAGACACTGAGTGTACAAAATTACATCCAGAAGGGGTGTAAGATACTCCTCGATTTATTCGTGAGAATTCATCTTTTCAAGAAGATGTGCCCTAGCACACCTGAGGAAATAGAATACATGAGCAAGATTCCTTATACTTCGGCAATAAGGAAGCCTCATGTATCCATGTTATGTACACGACTCTGATATAGCCATGCTGTGAGTGTCACAGTAGATATCAGTCGAATCCAGATGAAGACACTGGAATTCTATGAAATGTATACTTAAGTATTCTGAGAAGAACTAAGGATATGTTGTTGGTCTTTGGCAATGGAAACTCAAGTCAAGGTAATATCAAACTCAAATTTTTATGCGATGTAGATGATTGAAAGTGACATCTAAAGTTATATTTTTGTGTAATGGTAAGCTGTCAGTTAAAAAGTTCCAAGCAGACAGCGATAGCAGACCACATTGGAAGCAGAATACATCGCTGTATATCAGAGCTGCGAAGGGAGGCATTTGGATAGAAGTTTGTTTATGGATGGAGTGATGCCATCAATGCCATTCCTCTTACTACGATAAAATGGTGCCATAGCCTTGCTAAGGGCTGAGGTCTCACAAAAAATTCAAGCACATCGAGCGGCGATATCACCTCATCCGCGATTACCTCGAGAAAAATTACGTCGAGGTCAAGAGAGTTGACTCCGCAGATAATGTGGCAGATCCGCTTACAAAGTCGTTGGGCCAGCAGAAGATCGAAGTCCATCTTAAGAAGATAGGACTTAGATTTGTAGCTAATTGGCTTTATATCAAGTAGGAGTTTGTTAGATATATGTGTGCCCTAGAAGTCAGAATTAGCTGACACTTGTAATACACTTCTAGGGATAAAATTATAATTTTAACTATAAATAATAAAAAAGATTATTTTCTATCATATATGTGTATTTAGTGTCTGTGATACATCTTTTGAGTTAATGGTACTGATAATTCTTATTTTCAAGAGTTGAAAATTTAAGACAAAAATTTTTATTATTAACTCATAAAATGCTCCTGACTATAGGATCATCATGAGGATGGTGATTGATCCGGAAGGTTAGTATACAATCGCTTCTTTATAGTAGATGAGTCTTGAGTCTATGGTGTAGAGATATCAGAGCGAGAGTATAGATACTCATTAGAGAACGAGGGCACTGAGCATGACCATCTCGAGTAGTCATAAGAAAGTCTACCTTTTCGTCGATGACTGACTCGAAGCTGTAGTGGTGTGTCTGATTCTTTGACCTAAGGTGCATCGGTAGTTCACCTTGAGGGTGTTATAGTTTGACTACATCATGACTCGATCTTCTAGTCATTTAGAATCCTGAGGTGTATGTTGGCTATAGCATGTTCATTATAGGAATTGGATTGCACCAAGATGGAATCTATCTACCTCAATGGATGAAGAGCAGCCCTATGATGATCATGAGAATCAAGTCCATAAGCCTATGGCCATGGTAGAGAGTAAAATAATAAAAAGAATTTCTATTAAGATTTTCACATCGGACTTGAATCGAATGATTAAATCATATGATAGAAATTAGAGTTTGACGAGTTCACCTTAACCCTAATCTAGTCGGGGCTCAAGATAGAAGAATTTAATCACACAAGTAGCTGCACCAAGAGGTTTATCTTCAATTTTGATGGGTTGCCACCATATACTACTAAGTATCACTGATGAATTTTAGAAGCAATTAGAATGATTTAGATGATCGATTATTCTAGTTGTCTGAATTAGAAGAGTTTTGATCCATCGAAAGGAGTTTCGATGATATCGATGATGGAGATCATGACATATCCCATTATCATATAGAACTGAACCTAACTGGATCACACAAATAAGGATTTGAATCTGGATATCATCAATTGAACTAATTCAGTTCAATTGATTTGAATTAGATTCAATTAGATTCAAGAAAATCATGCTAGTACACGATTGAACTTAACATTCTCTTTTTTCTATCATTAAAAGTTATCTCGACTGAACTAAATGAGTTTATACTCACTCAAGTACCTTCACCTAGTTTGACTGAAGTTTGTTTAAGTCAGAAAAGGGTTGTCTTAATTTATGAGATAAATTTAAGACAATACCTATCATTTTTCATCACTTGCTAATTTTTATTCTTTGACTTTGGTCAAACGTTGACCTTTGACCCTTGGATATCTGCCCATGTGTCATGCACTTATTGGAGAGCAGATAGGAGATTGTCCCCTCTCTGAAAATTGAAAAGAAAGGAGTGCATGCCTAGGATGGCGTGCACCCATGGATAGGGATGCCTGGAGTCTCATACGGATGGAACTCCAGGTTGCTTCTTGGATTCAAACTAGGTGACCCTTACCTATAGACTTTGACCAGTCTTAGGCGCCACCTTAGGATGAATCTGTGGATCTCTCATCTGATTGGATCAAGTGATGTCATCCCACCAATTATATTTAGATCTGATTAAATGAAGCAACGTAATTGATCGGAATGATGTGGCACTGCATGGCGCAGCAGGGTCTATATAAAGACCTATCTGCGCCCACTTTTTATAGACTTCTCTCCTAGCCCATGCCCCAAGGCTGCTCCTCTCCCTCCTCCATGCCACCTTTTTGATCCTCTCTCTCCTCTCCACGTCTAAGGCAGTTGGGCTTCAAATTAGTGCGAGTCAGGCAAGAAAAGGCTGATAAAAAAGGAAGAAGGCAGCACTGCTGCAGAGACGACGGATGATTTTCTGAAGAAGTTTTAAAGATTCTTAAAATCAAATTCAGATATGATTTTTAGAGTAAAAAAAGAGAAGAAGATCTCTAGATCCAGCCAGAGTGGATACCAGTAGAGGTCAGACACTTGCATGGCTAGATCCAGAATCTTGGAGCTTCAGCACGATCATCAATGGGTAATCAGATTACCCAGAATCAAGATAAAATTAATTTAAATTTAATTTAATTAAATTTTTTTATTTATTAGATCATAAAATCAGATCTAAAAAATGTCAGATCTGATTAGGATCTAAAATAAATTTTTTGAAATAAGCCTCTTGATCCAATCAAATCTGAATGAACTTAATCCCAAAAAATCAAGATTTTTTCTTCAACAGATCCTACATTTGAGGAGCTAGCTATCAATATATGTGGAATAGTTAGAGATACTTATCAAAAGTGGCTCAATGATCGAACCATGGTGCACTACATTATGCTGGCTGTGATGAGCGACGAGTTCGATCGCAAGTTTGAGACAACTCAGCCAAACAAAATACTTCAAGTGTTGGAGAATTCTTTTGGCACACCCGATGACGTTGAGAGGCATAAGACTAGTTGTATCATCTTCAATGTCAAAATGCAGAATGGTGCCTCTATCACTGATCATGTATTGTACATGATCGAGCTGATAGAGCGCTTGAGCAAGCTCAACTTTTTCTTGCACAAATAACTTGGGAAAGATGCAATACTGAACTCGCTATCCAAGTCTTATCTCCCATTTCTTACACATTATAGAATGTCAAAGTCTGAAGTGGACTACTATGGGTTACTGAGGTTACTTCAGAATTTTGAGAATGATCACCAACTCTATAAGAAGTCGGTAAACTTAGTGGAAGGTTCGTCTTCTCATTTTGGATCCTTTAGAAAAGGAAAGAAGAACAAGAAGAAGAAAGCCAAAAAGGTGCATGTTCAGGCCAGGACATCTATGCAGGCTCAAACCCCAAGACCAAGTTCGATAAGAGTCAAGCCGAATATTTTTTTTGCAAGAAGCGGGAGCACTGGAAGAGAAACTATCCTCAGTACATTGCCTTTCTGGATATGAATAGACAGAGAAAGAAGCAAGCTATTGCTGGACAAGATATTTATATGATAACTCCTTATAATTTCTCTATTTATGATATTACTGACTGGGTATTGGATACCGGTAGCTCTTACCATATTTGCAATTCATTACAAGGGTTGCAGATCAGTAGAAGATTCGAGCAAGATGAGAGATTCTTGAACGTTGGAGATGGAAGACCAGTTTCAGTTCTAACTTTAGAAATTTTGAAACTTATATTTGAATCTCATACCGTTGTTCTTAATTATTATCATTTTTGTCCTAGTTTTTTTTTAAATATCATTTTTATAAGCCTTTTGGCCATAAATAATTATGAAATTTCAATAAAGAAATGAGTTTGTAATGTCATTGTGAATGGTGCTACTGCTTTCTATGGATAATTAAATAATGGTGTATATATGTTATCATAATCTGTTAGTGTAGTTTATTATATTGGCAAGCACCCTAGATTAGATAGCATATTAGATATCTACTTATGGCACTCTAGGCTAGGTCATATAAACAAGAACAAGATAAATAGGTTGACTCAGCAGGAAATTCTTGAAGTTAATGATTGTGAATTACTTTCAACCTGTGAGTTCTGTCTTCTTAATAAAATGACCAAGTCACCTTTTACTGAAAAAGATGAGAGAGCCAATGATTTTTTAGGTCTAGTACATACTGATGCATGTGGACCAATGAGCATAAGTGTTAAAGGTGGATATATCTACTTCATCATTTTCACAGATGATCTATCCAGATATGGATATGTCTATCTGATGAAACATAAGTTAAATTCTTTTGAAATGTTTAAACGATTCCGAAGTGAAGTAGAAAAACAAACTGAAAAGAGTATTAAAATTTTTTGATCTGATCGAGGAGGAGAATACCTTTCTGGTAAGTTTCTCACATATCTAGGAGAGAATGGAATTCTCTTCTAATGAACTCCTCCTGAAACACCACAGCATAATGGTATGTCTGAAAAAAGAAATCGAACTCTGTTAGACATGGTCCAATCCATGATGAAATTTGTCAGCTTGCCAATATCCTTCTGGGGATATGCACTCAAATCGACTTATAATATATTAAATAGGATTTCAAGTAAGTCTGTAGTTAAAATTTTATATAAGATATGGATAAAGCGTAAGCCAACACTTTCACACCTTAGGATTTGGGGGTGCCCGACTTATGTCAAACGATTAATTACACACAAACTTGGTCCTAGGTCTGACAAGTGTACATTCATAGGATATCCAAAAGAGACCAAAGGATATTATTTCTACCATGTTGATGAACAAAAGATGTTCGTCAGCCTTAGGATAACCTTTTTAGAAAGAGAATTCCTTGGTGAAGGAATGGTTGCCTCTAAGGTTGAACTTGATGAAGTTCAACAGATAGAAAGTCCGACATAGAATATTGAACCTAAGTCGGATTTGATCATATCAGATTTGAAGTCTAGTGAACCCACACCATTAAGACAATCCAGTAGAATACCCCACCATCCGGATAGATACTATTGATTCTTAATCTAGGATGGTGGTCCCATTGAACTCGATGAGAATGATGAGGATCCGATCACTTACATGGATGCTATGCAGACACCCCACTCTGAGAAATGGCTAGAAGTCATGAGATCCAAAATGGATTCTATGAAGGTTAATGATGTATGGACATTAGTTGACCCGTCTGAAGGGGTTAAACCCATTGAGTGTAAATGGGTCTTCAAAAGGAAGAGGGGCGTAGATGAAAATATGGAGATCTATAAAATCCATCTGGTTGCCAAAGGACATCATCAACGTTATGGTATTAACTATGATGAGATGATCTATCTTATGGCAATGCTCAAGTTCATTTGGATCATGCTTGCCATTGCTGTCCATCTGTAATATGAGATCTGACAGATGGATGTGAAGACAGCTTTCCTAAATGGAGAGCTGATCGAAGAGGTGTATATGATATAACCTAAAAGATTCACATCCACAGATGAGTCTAAGGTGTGTAAGCTTCACAGATCTATTTATGGATTGAAGCAGGCATCTCAGAGTTGGAACATGCATTTTGATAAAGTGATCAAAACGTATGGCTTTGTTAAGAACGGAGAAGAATCCTGCATTTACAAATGGATAAATGATCCAGCAGTGGTATTTTTTATTTTGTACGTGTATGATATTCTCTTAATCAAAAATAACATCTCGACACTACAAGAAATAAAAGTCTGATTGTCATCATAATTCTCCATGAAGGACTTAGGTTAAGCATCCTACATCCTAGGGATGAAGATCTATAGGGATAGATCTAAAAGGATGCTTGATATATCCCAATCCACGTACATAAAAACTATGTTGAAGAGGTTCAGCATTGAGAATTCCAAAAAGGGCTATTTTTCGATAGGCTAAGAAATTTTTCTCTCTAAGAAGGATTGTCCGACAACTTCTGAAGAGAGAGAGCGTATGAGTAGAATTTCATATGCTTCGGCAGTGGGGTCTATTATGTATGCAATGATATGTACGAGACTAGACGTGGCATACTCACTAGGAGTAGTGAGTAGATGCTAGTCTGACCCTAGAAAAAATCATTGAAAGGTGGTTAAAATCATCCTTAAGTATTTGAAAAATACTAAGAACCAATGATTGATTTATGGTGAGTCAGATCTGAAGCTTGTAGGATTTACAGACTCCAGCTTTCAATCTAATCATGATGATAGTAAAAGTGTGTTGGGATATATCTTTACTCTAAATGGTGGAGCCATCTGTTGAAAAAGTTTCAAGCAGCATACAGTGACTGACTCTATTTAAGAAGCAGAGTACATGGCAGCATTAGATGCAGCAAAGAAAGCTGTGTGATTGAGAAAGTTCATCATCGAGCTTGGAGTAGCACCCTCCATTGATGGTCCAGTCCTACTCTACCGCGACAGCACTGACGCCATAGCTCAAGTAAAGGAATCGAAGGCACATCAATGAATAAAGCACATTCCACGCCGCTTTCATTTGGTCCGTAAGATCGTGGATCGTGGTGACGTTGACCTTCAAACTCTATGGCTGTTTTATTTTCAATGAACAAGGCACACCAATAAGGATCTTCTTCTAGGGCTGTTTTATTTTCAATCTCTTCTCCTTTCTTTTGAGTTTTTTTTTTTGAGAGAGTCTTAGATCAGCAAACTCTCATCTTTCTTCTCATATTTTGGAGAGTCCAAATTTTGAAGAAGGGAGCATCGGATCGATCCTCGAAGAAGGATCAGTATAGTACTAGTATTTTGTGCTGATTTTCTGCATCGGACTTTAGATTAGAGATCGTAGGCTCGTATGGACGACTCCTAGAGATCGGACACATATGCGGCTCATGACTTCATCCTCAATCTTGGATCAACAAGTTAAAATATTTAACTTGCTCAGATAATAGATCTGATCTATTAACTTCATACCTACATTTGATGTAGTATAGATCTAGGTTGATTTGATCAACCTTTTACTTTCTTATTTAATTTTAATTTTTAATTTAATATCATATCTTGATCATGTAATAGATTTAATTTATAATTTAATTATTAAATCTAAAATTAAAAAAAAATAAAAAATAAAATAAAATATTTTAGATTGCATGAACTGTCGTAAGGTTGTCCTACTGTAAGGTTTATCCCTTTCGGTGAATAGATTATCTTAGTACGTGCTGATCTAAAATATTGATCATAAAATTTTAGATTAAATCTAAAAAAATTTATGATCTAATTATAAATATTTTAATCTGATTTCAATCATAATAAATGTGTTAGATTTGATCTAGGAAGATTTATGATTGATTATTATTGAAATTATTTCTATTACATGAACCTATTTAGATTATATCTAAAGTAGTTTTATGTTTATTTTACTTGCATATTGATTATGAATCAAACATACAACTTGATTGATAGAACCATATTATAAAATATTTTATAAATATAAAAATTATTTTTGAAAAGTTGAATCCCAACCCTCAGCCTAAAACTTAATTGAGAATTAAGAAGTTGATTGATTAGGATCTAGGATTATGAATTGAAGATCCTAAGACACAAATCAAAACATATTGGTTAAATGGGTTAGTGGAGATTAGATCCATTAATTGGGTCAGATCTAGAGTTAGATTAAAGAATAGATTTAATTAAAGAATTGACTAAATCTAATCAATTGTTGTCTTAGATTAGGTCAAGGATTCTCTAGATCAATTACAATAGTTGTAGTTGGTCAAGTTCATATCTTTAACAAGACTCAAGATGGACTTGATTCTTGGCTATACGGTCTAGCACGAACTGTTAGATTGATCTAATTAAAACTAATTAAACCAATTGGTGTCTAAGGTAAACCAAATTAGTGGTTTTTAATTGGCAGCCCGCTTACCTGATCATTTCTGATGGTGTCTAAGGCAAGCCTAGCAGATCCTTCTATTGATCGAACTTACCTAGCCTCTTGGTGAGATTATATTTTGATTGGATCGCTTGACTATTCGAGCTAACCCATGTTAGCTAGGTAAATCAATTTGACTGATTTAGGTGCTCCTAGACCAACTTATTAATGGTCTTTCTTAAGCTGACTTGATGAAGTTAGTTGGAGGATCATGACAGGCTGATTAATCTGACCTATGCACTTCTATAAATAAATTTTCTAAAATTATTAGGTTCTTAAAATAAAATAGTGATATGATAACTGGATCATAGCCTTCCATTAAAGTGCATAATAATGGGTCCATCAGTTAGATAATCATTGGAGGCCCAAAGGCCTGGTGCTTATCGGTTGATGGAATTATCATTCATTATATGATCTCTTAGATACATCTTTCTAAATGATGGTCAGGTGGGCCAACCAAAGTTGGGTCTGATCATTCATTGGTTGGATGGGTCAAGTATGGTCATGTTAATGGTTGGACCTAACTAAACCCTTTTCTGAGAAGACCTAAGCCAACTGATCAGGGCCTAGGGCAAAATTTAATCACTAAAAATTATTTAGAAAAATAATTGATTATGAACCTATCCTTAGATGTATATGGGTGGGCCAACCAAAGTTGGGCTTGTGTACAGTCTATGTGGATTCTAGTATCCACTAAGAAATTAGGATAATTCCTCGAATTGAAAGTAGAGGCTATCAATTTTAATAAAATATTGGAAGAAATCTTTTGATTAAAGTCCAAATCTTTAGGTTTAATGAATCAATTACTAATTAGATTTTGATTTTTCTATGTACAGACATGGTCACTTCTCTATCGCTCCGATCATTGTTAGACAATGATAAGTTGATGGGACCCAACTTCGGTAGTTGGTACCAAAAGTTGAAGATTGTCCTGGAGCATGAATGGATCCTATATATGCTGACGAATCCTGCACCTGAGGAGCCAGCTGTCAATGCACATGAAACAATCAGAGACACTTATCAGAAGTGGCTCAGTGATCGAATCATGGTGCACTGCATTATGCTGGCTGCAATGAGCGATGAGTTCAGTCGCAAGTGTGAAACAGCTCAGCCAAACGAAATGCTCCAAGTATTGGAGGATTCTTTTGGCACACCCGATGACGTTGAGAGGCACAAGACTAGTTGCACCATCTTTAATGCCAGAATGCAGGATGGTGCCTCTGTCACTGATCATGTATCGTACGTGATCGAGCGGATAGAGCGCTTGAGCAACCTCAGCTTTTTCTTGCACAAACAACTTAGGAAAGATGCAATACTGAACTCACTGTCCAAGTCTTATCTCCCATTCCTTACACATTATAGAATGTCAAATCCTGAAGTGGACTACCACGGATTACTGAGGTTACTTTAGAACTTTGTGAAGGATCACCAACTTCATAAGAAGTCGATGAACTTAGTGGGAGGTCCGTCTTCTCGTTCTCGATCCTTTAGAAGAGGGAAGAAGAACAAGAAGAAGAAAGCCAAGAAGGTGCATATTCAGGCTAGGACATCTATGCAGGCTCAGACCCCAAAGATCAAGCTCGATAAGAGTCAAGCCAAATGCTTCTTTTGCAAGAAGTGGGGGCACTGAAAGAGAAACTATCCTCAATACATTGCCTCCCTAGATTTGAATAGGCAGAGAAAGAAGCAAGCTATTACTGGGCAAGATATTTATATGATAACTTCTTGTAATTTTTTTATTTATGATATTACTGACTGGGTATTGGATACCGATAGTCCTTACTATATTTGCAATTCGTTGCAGAGATTGCAGGTCAATAGAAGATTCGAGCAAGATGAGAGATTCCTTAACGTTGAAGATGGAAGACTAATTTCAGTTCTAGCTTTAAAAATTTTGAAATTTATATTTGAATCTTATACCGTTGTTCTTAGTGATTGTTATTTTTATCCTAATTTTTTTTTAAATATCATTTCTATAGTCCTTTTGGCCATAAATAATTATAAAATTTTAATAAAGAAATGAGTTTGTGATGTTATTGTGAATGGTGTTACTGCTTTCTATGGATAATTGAACAATGGTGTATATATATTATCATAATATGTTAATATAGTCTATTCTACTGGCAAGCATCCTAGATTAGATAGTGTATTAGATATCTACTTATGGCACTATAAGCTAGGTCATATAAATAAGAATAGGATAAACAGGTTGACCCAAGAGGAAATCCTCGAAGTTAAAGATTGTGAATCACTTCCAATCTGTGAGTTCTATCTTCTTGGTAAAATGATCAAGTCATCTTTTACTGAAAAAGGTGAGAGAGTCAATGATTTCTTAGGTCTAGTACATATTGATGTATGTGGACTAATGAGCACAAGTGCTAGAGGTGGATATGTCTACTTCATCACTTTCATAGATGATCTATCCAGATATGGATATGTCTATCTGATGAAATATAGGTCAGATTCTTTTGAAATATTCAAACGATTTCGAAGTAAAGTAGAAAAATAAACTGAAAAGAGTATTAAAACTCTTTGGTCTGACCAAGGAGGAGAATACCTTTCTGATGAGTTTTTCACATATCTAGGAGAGAATAGAATTCTTTCTCAATGGACTTCTTCTGGAACACCACAGCATAATGGTGTGTCTGAAAGAAGGAATCGGACTCTGCTAGACATGGTCCGATCCATGATGAAATTTGCCAGCTTGTCGATATCCTTCTACGGATATGCATTCGAATTGACTTGTTATCTATTAAATAAAAATTTCAAGTAAGTCTATAGTTAAAACCATATATGAGATATGGATAGGACATAAGCTAGTACTTTCATACCTTAGGATTTGGGAGTGCCCGGCTTATATCAAATGATTAGTTATAGATAAACTTAGACCTAGATCTGACAAGTGTACATTTATAGGATATCCAAAAAAGATCAAAGAATACTATTTCTACCATGCTGATGAACAAAAGGTGTTCGTTAGCCTTAGGGCAATCTTTTTAGAAAGAGAATTTCTTAGTGAAGGAACGGTTGCCTCTAAGATTGAACTTAATGAAGTTTAACAGGTAGAAAGTCAGAATGTTGAACCTAAGTTGGATTTGATCATATCAGATCCGAAGCCTAGTGAACCCACACTATTAAGGCGATCCAGTAGAGTACCCTACCATCCGGATAGATACTATGGATTCTTGATTCAGGATGGTGATCCCATCGAACTCGATGAGAATGATGAGGATCCGATCACTTACATGGATGCTATGCAAAGATCCGACTCTAGGAAATGGCTTGAAGTCATGAGATTCAAAATGAATTTCATGAAGGTCAATGATGTATGGATATCTATTGACCCATCTGAAGGGGTTAAATCCATCGGATGTAAATGGATCTTCAAAAGAAAAAGGAGCGCAGACGGAAAGGTAGAGATCTATAAAGTCCATCTGGTTGTCAAGAGGTATCGTCAATGTTATGGTATTAACTATGACGAGACGTTCTCTCCTATGGCAATGCTCAAGTCCATTCGAATCATGCTTGCCATTGCTGTCCATCTGGACTATGAGATCTAACAGATGGATATGAAAACAGCTTTTCTAAATGAAAAGCTAATCGAAGATATGTATATGATACAACCTGAAGAATTTACATCTATAGATGAGTCCAAGGTGTGCAAGCTTTAGAGATCTATTTATGGATTGAAGAAGGCATCTTGGAGTTGGAACATGCATTTTGATAAGGTGATCAAAACATATGGCTTCGTTAAGAATGGAGAAGAATCCTACATTTATAAATGGGCAAATGGTCCAGTAGTGGTATTTCTTATTTTGTACGTGGATGATATTCTCTTAATCGAAAATGACATCCCGCACTATAAGGAATAAAAGTCTGATTGTCAACACAGTTCTCCGTAAAGGACTTGGATAAAGCATCCTATATCCTAGGAATGAAGATCTATAAGGATAGATCTAAAAGGATGCTTGGTATATCCCAGTCTACGTACATAGAAATTATGCTGAAGAGGTTCAGCATGGAGAATTTCAAAAAGGGCTATCTTTCGATAGGTCAAGAAATTTTTCTCTCTAAGAAGGATCATCTGACAACTCCTAAAGAGAGAGAGCATATGAGTAGAATTTCATATGCTTTGGTAGTAGAGTCTATTATGTATGCAATGACATGTATGAGACCAGACGTGGCATATTCACTAGGAGTAGTGAGTAGATATCAGTCTAACCTTAGAGAAAATCACTGAAAGATGGTTAAAACCATCCTTAAGTATTTGAAAAATACTAAAGACCAATGGTTGATTTATGGTGAGTTAGATCTGAAGCTTGTAGGGTTTACTGACTTCAGTTTTCAATCTGATCATGATGATAGTAAAAATATATCGAGATATATCTTTACTCTAAATGATGGAGCCATCTGCTGAAAAAGTTTCAAGCAGCATACAATGGCTGATTCTGTTTGCGAAGTAGAGTACATGGCAGTATCAGATGCAGCAAAGAAAGCTGTGTGACTGAAAAAATTCATCACCGAGCTTGGAGTAGCACCCTCCATTAATGATCTAGTTCTACTCTACTGTGACAGCACTGGCGCCATAGCTCAAGCAAAGAAATCGAAGGCACACCAATGAATAAAGTATATTCTACGCCGCTTCCATTTGATTCATGACATCGTGGATCGTGATGATGTCGACCTTCAGAAGATCGATGGAAAGGAGAACCTAACCATCCCCTTCACTAAAGCCCTGGCAATCAAGGAGTTTGACAACCATAAATCGAAGATGAGTATTAGATACTTTACCGAGTGGCTTTAGGACAAGTGAAAGTTGTTGAAAATTATGTTCCAAAGCCAATCATCATGCTATTGACAGTTGAGATATTATAATTAATTTATTAATTAATTAAAAATATTTTGGCATCTTTTTTTATCATAAGTTTACATCTTCTAATGAACTCCATTATTGTGATGAAGTCCTTAGGACTATTTAGTTTCGATAAAGAGAGAATTTATCGATTAGTTCTTAAATTTATTCACGACCAAATGATAAGCTATTAATTAGGACGATAGTGTCTATCGAGCATAGGTCACTATATACCATATAGGTTGGTTGTTCTCTTAATCAAAATATGTGGAGACACTAATATGACATACAGGTAAGATGTATGGGTACATCGTCATTGAACGTGACCAACTCCAGAGCATTTTGCTGTCAAGAATGTCTCTGATGGGATATAGGTATAAGTATCCCTTAGACCTGAAATCACCTCAGTAACTTACAAGCAACTCACTGTGCTTTGGTATCGGACTAACTGAATTTTTAATTCAACAACGGAAGGCTTCTGAGCACAGTCAAGTACTTATAAAGTCGGAGTGTGATCAAGATGGAATTGGTCACTCTAAGAGTTGGAGAAGAATGTATCACTGTATTTCAATATAGCAAAACCTTGGTCAGGATAATCTATTAGATGAATTTGGTATTTTGAAATACAATATGGATAACCTGATCAAAGTTGATAGTTGAACTTAGATATATCCTACGAGCATTGTGGTCAAGGGGATAAATTATATGAAAACTATATCCGTATGGGTTCTAAGGATGGTGTTCTAAACCTTCGACCTATCCGACTGTCGGATATTATTGCTAGATGGTCACTTTGATTGGTACAGAAATTTATTTCTGTGCTACTGGCTTAAGTTCGGACCTATGAGGTCGTACATATTAGAGCTTATGATCTAATCAGATGGTTGATCAATGATTAAGAATCGTTCTAGGGTTAAATAATTAATACGATTGGTGTTTAACCTAGTGCAAGTGTTGCAGGAGGATCGATTAGCAATTGGATTGTTAATTGGCTTAATTTAATTAAGCTAATAGGTTGAGATTAAGTCTAATTAAATATGATTTAATTAGATTTAGTTTGAACTTGATTGGATCGAGTTCAATTGATTTATTGGATAAGCCAAGTGCAAGAAAGAACTTGTCCTAGTCTAACTAGGACTCGGATTAACCCAATTTTCTAATTTGATTAGAAAATAAATTAGAATTAAATTTAATTTAAAATAATTTAATTTAGTTCTTAAATGGGTTTGGGTCTTATTTAATTAGATTGATTTAATCTTAATTTTATTTGATTAAAAGATCTTGTTTGACCAAGTCAAAATAGGAGTCCTAGTATGACTAGGACTCCCTATCTCCTTGTGCCACCTTGGTCCCAATGCCCTCCATACCTATTTTTTAGATATTTTTTATTGAAAATCTCTTTCTTCCTGATTTTCATGCCTCCTCTCTCCCTCCAAGTCATATATGAAAGTTAGGTGGAAGACCAAGTCAAAGGAGGAATTGATTTTACTTAGGATTCTATGAGATATCCTTATTGACCAAAACATCTTTCTATGAGTGCCGCCCTCTCTTTTAATTAATTCTTCTCTTATTCCACGATAATAATCTTCTTTTTTGTGCGCCCTCCCTTGCTGGTCCACACCAAAAATTATGGAGGAGACTTCTAAGAGTTGAGCGCCCCAACAACTTCCAATGTTTTGATATTCCTAGTCTAGGAATTTGACCTAACTTGAACTCTTCTTTTTCTCTATTTATTGGATGAATTTTCTTCTGATTTTTTCATAGAATACAGAGCTTTGGGAGAGGTTTAGGGTGTACAAAAATTATAGGAAGAGGATCCTTGGGCATGGAGGTTCTATAGGCACCAAACTATGTATCTAGGTGAGAAAAAAGAGAAGAAGAAGAGGGTCTTCTTTTAAGGCTGTTTTATTTTCAATCTCTTCTCCTTTCTTTTGAGTTTTTTTTTTTTGAGAGAGAATCTCAGATCAGCAAACTCTCATCTTCCTTCTCATATTTTGGAAAGTCCAAATTTTGAAGAAGGGAGCATCGGATCAACCATCGAAGAAGGATCAGCACAGTACTAGCATGTTGTGCTAATTTCGGACTTCAGATCAGAGATCGTAGGCTCGTGTGGACGACTTCTAGAGGCTGGATGCGTGTGTGGCTCGTGACTTCATCCTCAAGTCCGGATCAGCAAGTTAGAACATCTAAACTTGCTCAGGTAATAGATCTGATTTATAAACTTCATACCTGCATTTAATACAGTATAGATCTAGGTTGATTTGATCAATCTTTTTCTTTCTTATTTAATTTTAATTTTTAATTTAATATCATGCCTTAATCATATAATAGATCTGAGATCTAGGTGTTTACATGATTATTTAAATAAATTTTAGATTTATTTAAGTCTTTCGTTGTAAGTTCCTGAAAAAGTTTCAAGATCTATCTATAAAATCCTAGATCTGATTCCTTGGCTCACCATAAAATTGGTTGACCGCAAATGATGATTCCTCCATGAAAATTATAAAAGTCATTCAAGCTTTGTTTGGGTGGAGAGGAAATGAAGGAGAAGATAATTAAAATCTATAGAAACCAGAAAGTGGTCAAAGTGCAAGGGAAGGAAGTTTCTCTAGGAATTAGGGCTTCTATTATAGTTAAGTCATCCTAATCAACCAGTAAGGTTCTTTTCAAACAAATTGACTCTAAATTTTCTCTCTGTTTTCTTCTTTCAAATTTTTATTTCACTGGAGAGCTACCAAACAAAGCCTTAATGCTTTGCTATAACCATCCTCACCACCTTCTAATAGACATGGATGACCAGCTAGAAGAAGAAGGGATACGGCTGGTTCACCAATCAACACGCAGAACACACGTGCACAACTATGATACCGTACCCGCTCCAATAAGACCACAGAACCTAGCCCAACCATAAACTTCTTACTACTATCTCCACACACACCACCATTAGCTTCCAATCTTTAGTTCCACTTTCCACTACAAATACTATTGCCATATTACCATAGGGGAAAAAAATTAATGTTTCTTTAGTGAATCAGTACTTGGATTAGATAATAGATATAATTACAAATGGCCTAGAGTGCATGAATTGTACAATGCAAACATTGATCACGAAAGATTACACATTCCAGTATGGATGAAGAAATACAATGGGGGCAGGTCCAGCGACCAATCGAGCTCTTTGCTTTGGACAACCATTTCAACTTCTGTCGGTGGTAGCCCCAACAAATTGCCGTTCCTGCTGCGCACAACTACTTCCACCCTCTTTAAATTCCGACCCCAAGTCAAAAGAAAAACCAGCAACACTCCTTTCATACAATTCCCGATCCCACTGACCGATGAAATCAGGCTTGGACTCTGGTACGGGTATTTCATGCGTTGTATCTGGTGACTGATCAGCAACCCTTTGTTTCTTGAGCGGGGAAGAAGGGTCACCAATGCAGTCCTGCGAAGCTGATGGAGATTCTGAGGGCTTTTGTGTTTCCTCAGGGGCTTTAAGTGCACCACTTAACTTCTGCTGCTCGTCAATGATTTTTTGTAGGTACCTCCCCTGAGCTTCAATTCTCAGCTGCAGCTGTCTTTGGACCTAAAATGATCGAAAATGTATAGATAAACTTAATGCGGAAGGCAAACAATAAGATGGTTAGCTTGACTGAAGTGCCACAAAGTACACAGCCACAATAAGCAAATTGAGATATCAAGAGGCTCTACAAGACCATGGGGACCTAAAAGACTTAACAAAACTGGCAATGCAGGGATGAAAGGTATAGAATGAACATAAGAGGGAAACAGATAAAAAAAAAATAAAGATTACTTAGATTTGCATGTATAAGCATATGTCATGCAATTTTCACTGGCAACAACAATAATGTCTAACCTGATTATGAACATAACTAAATCTTGCATTTTGAGTCAAGGAAAACCGAAAAACAATCAAGATAAATGAGCTAAAGTGTCAATTGGTAAATTCAGAAACCTCAAGCTGTTCATGGAGCCTCTTCTGAACCTCCATTTGCATTTTCAAAGCTTCATTGATCTGCATTCCTCTGCAGGATGAAATGGACCATAGAATGTTACCAAGGTTATATGCTTCGACAAATGAGTCATATAATTTACAGATCACATCCCTAATATATGAGAGTCAAGCAGTAGTTAGACTACCAAAACAAAGACAATCCACAACAATGAACCCCTAATACCAACTACGGACTAAATTTCAAGTTCAATTGTTAGTATCAGGAGGCAGGTGCAGTCTTTACTTTGCTGGCTACATCTCCCAAGGACTTCACCTGCTCAAGCGGTGGTAATAAGAACAAACAGTTCCTCCTGAACCATTCATCATTACAGGTCAACAACGATAAAACAGGAAAGGTTCCCATTA
>QRFJ01000003.1:700875-742377 GCA_006176705.1 Cocos nucifera | reverse complement strand
TCAAGATTTAGCCCTACCCAGCTTTTTTATCATAAAAGTGCATCATCGATAGGTTTTTCAAGAGAAAAGGCTAATATAGCTTGAGAATTTGGGAGGCCAACAAAACACACCTAAACTAGTATTTAAATTTAATTAAAAAAAAAATTGCCCATCATCCACACATTAAAAATGTTTACTTACGATGCAGAATCCATGCTAGAAGGGGTATCAGCAGAACCTTTCTTTTCATCTTTTGAAACCTACAACCAACATGTTCTTAGCACGCATTGATATTTTAATTCTTCCAAGAGAAAAAACAAGTTTCAATTCAATAGCTTTTCAAGGAAAGAGCTATACTAAGAATCTGCCAGAGGGAGCATATATCAAATCAATAAGGGAATAGACCTAACCATCAGCCGGAGATTCATGGTAGATATTTTGCAAGGCGGTACTTCTACAAGAACACCACAAAATAAATAGTAATTTAGAAGGAATCAACCTATGCTCAATTAAAAGCAATGGCCCATACCTGTAAGGGCTTTTGACATGATATATTGTAATTCTGGGTACAATCGGGCCATTACTCGCTAGAACGCCTTTAGGTGTGGGTGCTGAGATGTTCTATGTGTAGTCTAGTATGATCATGTATTTAATTTGATTTAATATAATTTTAGATCTATTTAATTTTTTTTGATGATATAATTATTGAAACAAAATCCAAAAAATAGAGAATGAAATTTTTAATTTTTAATTTATTTCATATGAGATATGAAAGATGCATGCTTAGACTATTTATAGAATAGTTCTATAAGATATCTAAAATAGTTTTAATTTTGATATGATCAAATTTAAAATTTTATTTTTTAAATTTAGTATGTGATATTTCAGATCTGAAAGTATGCATATTGATGATACATGAGATGTATGCAAGACACGTATTAGTTAAATCTTTTTATATGTGATATATGATCTAACTAGTTTTATAGTAGAAAATTATATTTATGATTAAGGAGTTTTTCTTGGCCATCCAGTCATAAGAACAAAGTAGGATTTATAGGTCCTCTTCTCTCATTCGATGGGATGTACTGATGATGTGTACGAATGCTGCGCGTTCGTTCTTAATCAAAAATTAAAACTTATTTTTTTGCAAAATTCTAGATCCTAAAATCTTAGAATTTTATTACATGTTTTATTCATGAACACAAAACTTAATTAAGAATTAAGATTATGAAATTAATTAGATCTAAAAATTATAAATTTTTACATCTAAGATATATTCATAAAATTGGGTTCGAGCTTGAATAGCTCAGTTAGGTCTAGTGGTTGATCAAACCAAATCAAGAGTTGGTTAGATGGGATCAAAGAAAGCTTAGATTTGAATAGCCTAATAGGATTAAGTCTGGATCAAGATTAAATCACATTGAGATGTGACTCGATCAAGTCAAGACCTAATTTGGCTCCATGGTTCGAGTCTGGATTGTAAGCTAATCCAATTGATTCTGATTCGATAATTTGATGTTTAAGGTAAGTCTGGTAGATACGATCGACTAGTTTTTAATTAGGAGTTACTCAATCTAAATGCATTCTTGTTGAGTTAATGGCATATCCCTTCCATTGGCCATACTTACCTGGCTATTTGTGTCGACCTAGTTCTAATTTGAGGTGGCTAACAATTCGAGCGAACCCATGCCACTTGGTTAGTCATAATTGTTATGACTAAGTCAAATCAAGTTTAAAGAGACCTAAATTAAATATTTCTAAGGAAATATTAAGTCTAAGATCTTCCACCATTGTAGATGTGCGGGTCCTTCTCGGGGTTAATTATCCTTGGCTAGATATAGTGGTTCAGTTGCATCCGAAAGATGCAACCATGTCTATTAGGCATTGGATGCTATGGGTTGGAGGATGGATTAGGCTCAATATTTTGGATATGATGAGAGATCCAATCAGAAATTCAATTCGTACAAATGGTGGATCAGACTTAACTAAGGAGTAGATCAATATTCTGGATACGATAAGATTCATGAATTAGAGATCAGGTTTGAATGCACCATGATTAGAGAATCATTGAACAAGAGATGTTCACTCATCGATTGATCCATCATCAATAACTATTAGGTGAGGTGATGAGCCAGTCGGTGGGATCGCATCATCCACTAGAAATCAATAATTATGCAGATTTTTGCATCTCTGCCAAGGAAGTATAGAGATCCGAGTAAATAGTAAAAGTCTAATTTATTTAAAAATAAATTCTTAAATAAATTGGTTAAGTCTAATTATAAAATTTAACTAGAAACTTTGACTCTCTATAAGAAGATGTCTACATCCAATTCACTAGCTCGTATCCTGGACACCCATAGACTGACCAGATCCAACTACAAGGATTGAATCCAGAACTTCAAAATTATTTTGGGTTCCAAGAAGTTGACTCATATGTTGGAACAAGATCCTCCCACCTTATCAGCTCGTCCATCCACTGATTAGAGAGTATCTCTCAAAAAGTGGATAGATGAAGATAACAAAATCAGGTACTAGATATTGGGCTCGATGTTTGATGAGCTCCAGCACCAACATGAAGACATTAAGACTAGCCATAAAATGTTGGCTCACCTACAAGAGTTGTTTGGTGAACAGAGTCGTGCAGCCAAATATCAAGTCTCTAAAAGACTGTTTAAGTCTCAGATGCATGATGGGCAGTCGATCTAAGATCATTGTTTTATGATGATCAAGAACTTAGAAGAGCTTGAGAAGCTCAGTGTTAAGTTAGATCAGGATCTGCAGATTGATATAATTCTACAATCCTTGACTGATGCATATGGATAGTTCATCATGAACTACCATATGCGTAAACTTCAGAATACCTTGGCTGAGCTCATGAATATGCTGGTTACTGCTGAGCTTTCTACGAAAGGTTCTAAAGGCTCAGTACTTGCTATGGAACGGACTTCTTATAAGAAAAAGTCTTTTAGGAAGAAGAAGTCCATGAAGAAATAGAAGGTGGATGATGGGAAGAAGAAAAAGGCAGAGCCAAAGAAGAGGGCCAACAAAAAAAAATATTTTCATTGTAACACTGACGGCCATTGGAAGCGGAACTGTCCTCTTTACCTGGCCAACCTAAAGAACAAGAAGGAGGCAGGTCCTTCTGAAGGTATACTCATTATAGAATCTAATCTTACGATTTCTTCTACATCCAGTTGGGTGCTTGACTCTGGTTCTAGTGCTCACATATGCACTTTCATGTAGGATCTTGAGGATAGTAGAAGACTAAGGGATGGTGAGATGATCCTATGCATCGAGAATGATGCAAGAGTTGTTGTTGTGACCGTGGGAACCTACCCTCTGCGATTACCATCAAGATTAGATTTAGTTCTTAGGAACTATTTTTATGTGTCTGCAGCAAGCAGAAATTTGATTTCTATTTCATGTTTAGCACAAGAAGGCTATGTAATTAGTTTTCTTAAGGATCATTATAATATTCTTTATGAAAGAAATAAAATTATAATTGGTTTTCTTATAAATGGTCTCTATCAGTTATATATTGATGCTTTTATTTTTAATATCAAAAAAAATATAAATGCCATGGGATCAAAGCAACCTAGGAATAGTCTAAATGATAGGTATATTTGGCACCTTAGGCTAGGTCATATAGCTAAAGACAGGGTTAACAAATTAGAGAAATTTGGGCTATTGAGTTCGTTAACTTCTGAGTCATATCCAATTTGTCAATCATGCCTTCATGACAAAATGACCAAGCTTCCTTTTGTGGGACATGGGGAAAGGGCCACAGACCTGCTTGCCTTAGTACATACTGATGTATGCGGCCCATTTGATGTGCCAGCCAAGGGCAATTACATCTACTTCATCATCTTTATCGATGATTTATCTTGGTATGGATATATATATTTATGTGACACAAGTCTAAAGCTTTTGAAAAGTTCAAGAAATTCAGACTTGAAGTAAAAAAATAGACAGAAAAATTTATTAAGGTTCTTCAATCAGATTGAGGAGAAAAATACCTTAGTCGAAAATTTCTAGACTATCTTATGGATAATGGTATAGTCTCTTAATGGACACCACTTCGAATGCCTCATTATATATGGTTCAATCCATGATGAGCTTCATGGACCTTCCTAAGTTTCTTTAGAGACAGTCTAATGACCGCTATATATTTACTGAATTGGATTCCATCTAAAATTATTCCTACCACATCGTATGAGATTTGACATGGTAAGAAATCAAGTCTGAGTCATCTCAGAATTTGGGATTATCTGGCCCATGTCAAGAGACAATAGATGGATTAATTAGAGTCTAGGTCCTTTAGAGCTCGATTTATTGGATATCCTAAAGAGTCATTAAGATATTTTTTCTATCTTTCAGAAGATCACAATATGATTGTGAGTCGACATGCCATCTATCTTGAAAAATAGTTTATTCAAGATGGTGGTAACGAAAGATAGATTAGGCTTGAGGAGAAAGTCTTTCAAGAGCCACGAGCCAAGGAACCTATGGAACCCAATTAGATTGAGCCAACCCAATCACTACCTCGTCCACCTCATAGATTAGAAAGGATTTCTTGTTCCACTAAAAGGTACTTAGGTACTATTTTAGAGGACATAGAGGAAATGTTCCTCATGAAAAATGGGGTTCATGGTGATGATCCCAAAATCTATGATAAGGCAATATTAGATATGGACTCCGAGAAATGGTTAGAGGCAATGAAGTCAGAGATTGACTCAATGCGTTCGAATCAAGTCTGAACCTTGGTAGATATACTTGAAGGTATAATACCTATTTGGTATAAATGGATCTTTAAGAGAAAGATAGGTGCTGATAGAAATGTAGAGACATTCAAAGCAAGGCTCGTAGCGAAAGGATATAGTCAGTGCGAAGGCATTGACTATCAAGATACTTTTTCGCCAGTAGCCATGTTCAAATCCATCCACACATTGCTTGCTATTGCAACCTATTTCGATTATGAAATATGGCAGGTGGACGTGAAAATGATGTTTTTAAATGGATACTTTGAGGAAGATATCTATATGGAACAGCCACTAGGTTTCACATCCAGTGATAATGATCATAAGGTATGCAAGCTGCAAAGATCCATATATGGACTTAAGCAAGCATCTCAGAGCTGGAATGCTCATTTCAATGATATGATCAAATCATTTGGACTCATCAAGAATGAGCAGGAGCCCTGTATTTTTAAAAATATCAGTGGGAGCGCTTTTGTCTTTCTCGTACTGTACATAGATGACATCCTCCTAATTAGGAATGATATTCCATGTTGACTAAGGTCAAAATATGGTTGTCAAAGAAGTTCTCTATGAAAGATCTAAGAGAAGCATCCTTTATTCTAGGAATTAAGATATATAGGGATAGATCGAATAGGATGCTGGGTCTCTCATAGAAAATGTACATAGAGGAGGTGCTGAAGAGGTTTAGCATAGAAAACTCCAAGAGGGGATTGGTGCCCATCAAATATGGCATTCATCTCTCCAAGAAGATATGTCCCAACACACCTGAGGAGATTGAATGCATGAGCAAGATCCCTTATACTTCAGCAATAGGGAGCCTCATGTACGCCATGCTATGTACACGATCTGATATTGCCTATGCTATCAGTGTCACGAGTAGATATCAGTCGAATCTTGGTGAAAAGCATTGGACTTCTGTGAAATGTATGCTTAAGTACTTGAGAAGGACTAAGGATATGTTTTTAGTCTTTGGTAATGGAGAACTCCAGGTCCAGGGATATGCAGACTCAAATTTTATGTCCGATATAGATGATCGAAAGTCAACATCTGAAAGTCTATTTATATGCAATGGTGGTGCTATCAGCTGGAAGAGTTTCAAGCAGACTATGATAGCAGATTCCACCATGGAAGTAGAGTACATTGCTGCATCAAAAGATGCAAAGAAGGCATTTTGGTACAAGAAGTTCACCACAGAGCTTAGAGTGATGCCATCAGATGCCATCCCTTTGTACTGCGATAATAATGGTGTCATAGTCCTAGCTAAGGAGCCAAGGTCTTACTAGAAATCCAAGCACATCGAGTGGCGATACCACCTCATCCATGATTTCATCGAGAAGGGATACGTTGAGGTCAAGAGAGTAGATATACTGTAGATAATGCGACTGATTCGCTGACAAAGCCATTAAGCCAGTAGAAGATCGAAGCCCATCTTAAGAAGATGGGACTTAGATTTATAGCCAATTGGCTTTTGATCAAGTGGAAGTTTGTTAGATGTGTGCCCTAGAAGTCCAGATTGGCTAAACACTTTTAATACACTTCAAAAGACAATTTTATAATTTTGACTATAAATTAATAAAAAAATTATTTTCTATTATAGTATGTATTTAAAGTATCTATGATACATCCTTTGAGTTAATGGTAATTACAATTCATATTTTCAAGAAGCTAAAAATTTAAGATATGAATTTTCATAATTAACTCATAAATAACTCCTAACCGTAGGATCATCACGAGGATGGTGATTGATCCAAAAGGTTGGTGTATAATCACTTTCTTAGGATAGATGTGTCTTGAGTCTATGGTGTGGAGACACCAAAGTAAGAGTATAGATACTTGTTAGAGAATGAGGGCATTGAGCGTGATCATCTCGAGCAATCATAAGAAAGTCTATCTTCTCATCGATGACTGGCTTGATGCTACAGTGATGTGTCTAGTTCTTTGATCTAAGGTGTATCGATAGTTCACCTTGAGGGTGTTATAGTTTGACTACATCATAACTTGATCTCCTAGCCATTCAAAATCTTGAGGTGTATGTTGGCTATAGCATGTTCATTGTAGGAATTGGATTGCACCAATAGGAGATATATCTACCTCGATAAATGAGGAGCAGCTCTATGATAATCATGAGATTGACTCCTTAAGCCCATGGCCATGGTAGAGTGAAGATGATAGAAAGAGTTTCTACTTATGGTTTCACATTGGACTCGAATCGAATGATTAATTCATATGACGGACATTGGGTTTGATGAGTTCACCTTAACCCTAATCCGGTCAGGGCTCAAGATAGAAGAACCCAATCACATAGGTAACTACATCGAGAGGTTCATTTTCAATTCTGATGGATTGCCACCATATAATGCTAGGTGTCACTAGTGGATTTTGGGAGTAATTAGAACAATTTTAATGATCAGTCATTCTAATTGTATCAATCAGAAAAGTTCTAGTTCATTGAAAGGTGTTTCGATGATGTCGATGATGAAGATCATGACATATCTCATTATCATATAGAATTGAATCTAACAGGTCATATAAAAAAGAGTTTGGGTCTGCATGTCATTAATTAAGCTAACACAGTTTGATTGATTTGGATTAGATCCAATCAGATTCAAGATAATCATGTTAGCACATGATTGAGCCTAACTTTCTCCTTCTATAATCTTTCTGATTCATCGCAATTGAGCCAAATTTGATTTGACTCATTCTTGTATTTTGAATGGATTTATTTTTATCTGACTAGAATAAGTCAAGATCAAATTAATTATAGAAATTTAATCCATTCATAGTCAAATTGGACTAGGGTCAAAAGTTGACCTAATTGAGAGAATTGAGGGTCACCTGATCATAGGCTTTTAGAAAATTCTTTGGAAATCCTTTTGATTTGATTTTTGGATACGTGATAGAGCACAATTCATACATTGGGTGTACTAAATTTTATGATTTTTAGAGGTGCCTAAGCTAGGTTATGATAGAGTTTGATTTGGATCAAACTCTTGAGGGAAGAGTCCTGGGCGCAGTGGACTCTTCCTTATCTACTCATGCCACCACTTTCTAGATTGATTTTTGGCATCAAAATTAAATGGGATATGGGGATTTTCATGGATATCAGGTCTAGGAGTCCCAATGGTTGAAATAAATGAGAATTTTGATTAAAGAGGGACTCTAACTTGGCGCTATGCTTTTGTATAAGAACCCTTGGGCCAAGGCTCTTCATGAAAGAAAATAATTTTTCATACCCAAAGGCTGTCACCCCTTTCATCTTCCACACCCTCTCTAATCCTCTCTCTCCTCTTCTTCTAAGTGTAGAAGATTGGAAATCAATCTAAGAAGAAGATCCAATTAAATTTGTGAAGAGTTCAGCGTCTATACAACGGTGTTCATGAGATGGACATGCTGCATTCAAAAATTCTTTTAAAGGACTTTTAGATCAGATTTAGATTTGATATTTAGAAAAATTATTCATGAGGAGAAGACATCCAGATCCAACCCAAGTAGATACTGGTAGAGGCCAGGCGCGTGCATGGCTCCTTCCAAAACCTCAGGATAGATCAGGATCATCATAGGAAAATCTGAATACCCAAAATACAAGATATGAAATTAATTAGATTTAATTTTATTTTTAATCTTATATCTGATCTTAAAGAATTAGATCTGAGATATCTTAGATCTAATTATGATATTAAAAGAAAAAAATTTAAAATATTTCTTTAGAACTAATTAGATTTGAGCAATCCTATGCCGGGAAAAAGGGTTTTCCTTCAGATAAGTTGGGATCAAAAGAAGGATATTTAAGTAAAAGGATCTAAAATTTTCAATTCTCTCCTAATTTCATAAAATTTATCTTCACTCAAGGCCTTAGTAAAAATATCAATCAATTATTTTCTAGTATAATCATAATCAAGTATTATGTCATTATTTTGAAGATTCTCTCTTATGAAATGATGTCTTATTTCAATGTATTTTGACCTTGAGTGTTGGATTGGATTCTTAGATAAATTTATGGCACTAGTATTATTACATCTTATGAAAATTTTATTTAGTTTGATGCCAAAGTTCTCAAGTTATTATTTAATCCATAAGATTTGTACACAGTAACTTTCGGTTGCAATGTATTCAGCCTCGACCGTAGACAATGCTACCAAATTTTATTTCTTGCTAAACTAAGAGATTAAGTTAACTCTTAAAAATTAGCAAGTTCCACTAGTACTTTTTCTATCTAATCTACATTCAGCAAAGTCTACATCTGAATATCAAATTAAATGAATTGGTGAATTCTTAGAGTACCATAAACCTATGGATTGAGTTCTTTTTAGGTATTTAAATATTTTTTTACAGCATTTCAATGTGATTCTTTTGGATTAGATTGATATTGGGCACATAAATAAATACTAAACATGATATCTAGTCTACTAGCAGTTAAATATAATAAAAAACCTATCATGCCTCTATAGACTTTTGTATCAACATTTTTACCTACTTCATCCTTGTCAAGCTTACATGATGGACTCATGGATGTACTAATAGCTTCGGAGCTCTCCATCCCAAATCTTTTTAGTAGCTCTCTTGTGTACTTGCTTTGAGTGATGGAGATCTCTTTCTTTGTTTGTTTGATTTGAAGTCCGAGGAAGAATGTTAGTTTACCCATCATGCTCATCTCGAACTCCCCCTGCATGAGCTTAGCAAATTCTTGACATAAAGTTTCATTAGTAGATCCAAATATAATATCATCAACATATATTTATATTACTAAGATGTCATCATGATCTCTTTTAATGAAAAGAATTATATCTATATTTTTTTCTTAAAAATCTATTATTAAGCAAGAATTTATTTAATCTTTCATACCAAGTCCTAGGTGCTTGTTTTAAACCATATAATATCGATTGGAAAGGAGAACCTAACCATCCCCTTCACTAAAGCCCTGGCAATCAAGGAGTTTGACAACCATAAATCGAAGATGAGTATTAGATACTTTACCGAGTGGCTTTAGGACAAGTGAAAGTTGTTGAAAATTATGTTCCAAAGCCAATCATCATGCTATTGACAGTTGAGATATTATAATTAATTTATTAATTAATTAAAAATATTTTGGCATCTTTTTTTATCATAAGTTTACATCTTCTAATGAACTCCATTATTGTGATGAAGTCCTTAGGACTATTTAGTTTCGATAAAGAGAGAATTTATCGATTAGTTCTTAAATTTATTCACGACCAAATGATAAGCTATTAATTAGGACGATAGTGTCTATCGAGCATAGGTCACTATATACCATATAGGTTGGTTGTTCTCTTAATCAAAATATGTGGAGACACTAATATGACATACAGGTAAGATGTATGGGTACATCGTCATTGAACGTGACCAACTCCAGAGCATTTTGCTGTCAAGAATGTCTCTGATGGGATATAGGTATAAGTATCCCTTAGACCTGAAATCACCTCAGTAACTTACAAGCAACTCACTGTGCTTTGGTATCGGACTAACTGAATTTTTAATTCAACAACGGAAGGCTTCTGAGCACAGTCAAGTACTTATAAAGTCGGAGTGTGATCAAGATGGAATTGGTCACTCTAAGAGTTGGAGAAGAATGTATCACTGTATTTCAATATAGCAAAACCTTGGTCAGGATAATCTATTAGATGAATTTGGTATTTTGAAATACAATATGGATAACCTGATCAAAGTTGATAGTTGAACTTAGATATATCCTACGAGCATTGTGGTCAAGGGGATAAATTATATGAAAACTATATCCGTATGGGTTCTAAGGATGGTGTTCTAAACCTTCGACCTATCCGACTGTCGGATATTATTGCTAGATGGTCACTTTGATTGGTACAGAAATTTATTTCTGTGCTACTGGCTTAAGTTCGGACCTATGAGGTCGTACATATTAGAGCTTATGATCTAATCAGATGGTTGATCAATGATTAAGAATCGTTCTAGGGTTAAATAATTAATACGATTGGTGTTTAACCTAGTGCAAGTGTTGCAGGAGGATCGATTAGCAATTGGATTGCTTAATTGGCTTAATTTGAATTAAGCTAATAGGTTGAGATTAAGTCTAATTAAATATGATTTAATTAGATTTAGTTTGAACTTGATTGGATCGAAGTTCAATTGATTTATTGGATAAGCCAAGTGCAAGAAAGAACTTGTCCTAGTCTAACTAGGACTCGGATTAACCCAATTTTCTAATTTGATTAGAAAATAAATTAGAATTAAATTTAATTTAAAATAATTTAATTTAGTTCTTAAATGGGTTTGGGTCTTATTTAATTAGATTGATTTAATCTTAATTTTATTTGATTAAAAGATCTTGTTTGACCAAGTCAAAATAGGAGTCCTAGTATGACTAGGACTCCCTATCTCCTTGTGCCACCTTGGTCCCAATGCCCTCCATACCTATTTTTTAGATATTTTTTATTGAAAATCTCTTTCTTCCTGATTTTCATGCCTCCTCTCTCCCTCCAAGTCATATATGAAAGTTAGGTGGAAGACCAAGTCAAAGGAGGAATTGATTTTACTTAGGATTCTATGAGATATCCTTATTGACCAAAACATCTTTCTATGAGTGCCGCCCTCTCTTTTAATTAATTCTTCTCTTATTCCACGATAATAATCTTCTTTTTTGTGCGCCCTCCCTTGCTGGTCCACACCAAAAATTATGGAGGAGACTTCTAAGAGTTGAGCGCCCCAACAACTTCCAATGTTTTGATATTCCTAGTCTAGGAATTTGACCTAACTTGAACTCTTCTTTTTCTCTATTTATTGGATGAATTTTCTTCTGATTTTTTCATAGAATACAGAGCTTTGGGAGAGGTTTAGGGTGTACAAAAATTATAGGAAGAGGATCCTTGGGCATGGAGGTTCTATAGGCACCAAACTATGTATCTAGGTGAGAAAAAAGAGAAGAAGAAGAGGGTCTTCTTTTAAGGCTGTTTTATTTTCAATCTCTTCTCCTTTCTTTTGAGTTTTTTTTTTTTGAGAGAGAATCTCAGATCAGCAAACTCTCATCTTCCTTCTCATATTTTGGAAAGTCCAAATTTTGAAGAAGGGAGCATCGGATCAACCATCGAAGAAGGATCAGCACAGTACTAGCATGTTGTGCTAATTTCGGACTTCAGATCAGAGATCGTAGGCTCGTGTGGACGACTTCTAGAGGCTGGATGCGTGTGTGGCTCGTGACTTCATCCTCAAGTCCGGATCAGCAAGTTAGAACATCTAAACTTGCTCAGGTAATAGATCTGATTTATAAACTTCATACCTGCATTTAATACAGTATAGATCTAGGTTGATTTGATCAATCTTTTTCTTTCTTATTTAATTTTAATTTTTAATTTAATATCATGCCTTAATCATATAATAGATCTGAGATCTAGGTGTTTACATGATTATTTAAATAAATTTTAGATTTATTTAAGTCTTTCGTTGTAAGTTCCTGAAAAAGTTTCAAGATCTATCTATAAAATCCTAGATCTGATTCCTTGGCTCACCATAAAATTGGTTGACCGCAAATGATGATTCCTCCATGAAAATTATAAAAGTCATTCAAGCTTTGTTTGGGTGGAGAGGAAATGAAGGAGAAGATAATTAAAATCTATAGAAACCAGAAAGTGGTCAAAGTGCAAGGGAAGGAAGTTTCTCTAGGAATTAGGGCTTCTATTATAGTTAAGTCATCCTAATCAACCAGTAAGGTTCTTTTCAAACAAATTGACTCTAAATTTTCTCTCTGTTTTCTTCTTTCAAATTTTTATTTCACTGGAGAGCTACCAAACAAAGCCTTAATGCTTTGCTATAACCATCCTCACCACCTTCTAATAGACATGGATGACCAGCTAGAAGAAGAAGGGATACGGCTGGTTCACCAATCAACACGCAGAACACACGTGCACAACTATGATACCGTACCCGCTCCAATAAGACCACAGAACCTAGCCCAACCATAAACTTCTTACTACTATCTCCACACACACCACCATTAGCTTCCAATCTTTAGTTCCACTTTCCACTACAAATACTATTGCCATATTACCATAGGGGAAAAAAATTAATGTTTCTTTAGTGAATCAGTACTTGGATTAGATAATAGATATAATTACAAATGGCCTAGAGTGCATGAATTGTACAATGCAAACATTGATCACGAAAGATTACACATTCCAGTATGGATGAAGAAATACAATGGGGGCAGGTCCAGCGACCAATCGAGCTCTTTGCTTTGGACAACCATTTCAACTTCTGTCGGTGGTAGCCCCAACAAATTGCCGTTCCTGCTGCGCACAACTACTTCCACCCTCTTTAAATTCCGACCCCAAGTCAAAAGAAAAACCAGCAACACTCCTTTCATACAATTCCCGATCCCACTGACCGATGAAATCAGGCTTGGACTCTGGTACGGGTATTTCATGCGTTGTATCTGGTGACTGATCAGCAACCCTTTGTTTCTTGAGCGGGGAAGAAGGGTCACCAATGCAGTCCTGCGAAGCTGATGGAGATTCTGAGGGCTTTTGTGTTTCCTCAGGGGCTTTAAGTGCACCACTTAACTTCTGCTGCTCGTCAATGATTTTTTGTAGGTACCTCCCCTGAGCTTCAATTCTCAGCTGCAGCTGTCTTTGGACCTAAAATGATCGAAAATGTATAGATAAACTTAATGCGGAAGGCAAACAATAAGATGGTTAGCTTGACTGAAGTGCCACAAAGTACACAGCCACAATAAGCAAATTGAGATATCAAGAGGCTCTACAAGACCATGGGGACCTAAAAGACTTAACAAAACTGGCAATGCAGGGATGAAAGGTATAGAATGAACATAAGAGGGAAACAGATAAAAAAAAAATAAAGATTACTTAGATTTGCATGTATAAGCATATGTCATGCAATTTTCACTGGCAACAACAATAATGTCTAACCTGATTATGAACATAACTAAATCTTGCATTTTGAGTCAAGGAAAACCGAAAAACAATCAAGATAAATGAGCTAAAGTGTCAATTGGTAAATTCAGAAACCTCAAGCTGTTCATGGAGCCTCTTCTGAACCTCCATTTGCATTTTCAAAGCTTCATTGATCTGCATTCCTCTGCAGGATGAAATGGACCATAGAATGTTACCAAGGTTATATGCTTCGACAAATGAGTCATATAATTTACAGATCACATCCCTAATATATGAGAGTCAAGCAGTAGTTAGACTACCAAAACAAAGACAATCCACAACAATGAACCCCTAATACCAACTACGGACTAAATTTCAAGTTCAATTGTTAGTATCAGGAGGCAGGTGCAGTCTTTACTTTGCTGGCTACATCTCCCAAGGACTTCACCTGCTCAAGCGGTGGTAATAAGAACAAACAGTTCCTCCTGAACCATTCATCATTACAGGTCAACAACGATAAAACAGGAAAGGTTCCCATTAATCAAGATTTAGCCCTACCCAGCTTTTTATCATAAAAGTGCATCATCTGATAGGTTTTCAAGGAAAAGGCTAATTATGCTTGAGAATTTGGGAGGCCACAAAAAACACACCTAAACTAGTATTTAAATTTAAATTAAAAAAAAATTGCCCATCATCAATTAAAAATGTTACTTACGATGCAGAATCCATGCTAGAGAGGGTATCAGCAGAATCCTTCTTTTCATCTTTTGAACCTACAACCAACATGTTCTTTAGCACGCATTGATATTTTTATTCTTCAAGAGAAAAACAGTTTCAATTCAATAGCTTTCAAGGAAGAGCTATAACTAAGAATCTGCCAGAGGGAGCATATATCAAATATAAGGGAATAGACCTAACCATCAGCCGGAGATTCTGGTAGATATTTTGCAAGGCGGTACTTCTACAAGAACACCACAAAATAATCAGTAATTTAGAAAGGAATCAACCTATCTCAATTAAAAGCAATGGCCCATACCTGTAAGTGGCTTTTGACATGATATATTGTAATTCCTGGTACACCCATTACTCGTAGAACCCCTTTAGGTGTTGCTCCTAAACCATAATCAGAATAAATTATGAGAGGACTGTCTTAAATTCAGGAAAATCAGCAAGGCCTTAAAATTACTAACAAAAATAAAATGTTTTATCTACACAGTAGATGGGCATAAGAGGGAATGAAAAAAAATGGAATAACATACCTTTTAGACATTAATCAGCAGTAAATAAAAATATATATATAACACTTAAAATCAGTACAAGAAGGTAAAAAAATCGGAAGAAGAGAAAGGGCGATGAGATGGAATGCAACTGTTGCCCCACAGATGGTGAAATTAGCAGAAGCTCAGGTAATTTCCATTCAGCATTCATATCTCAAGTCATCAATAATATAAATCTTAAGATGTTTATAATTTCATATACTAAAAGCAAATAAAAAATTTTGTCAGTGCAGATGAGGTGAGGGTCCGGATTCGATTTTAAAGGATTGGAGCATTCTCATCCGCCCCCCCCCCCCCCTAAAAAAAAAAAAAAAACTCCCCCCAACCAAACAGCTGAAATAGAAAACACTCATTCCCATCCCCATTCCAGAGCCTAACTCCCTCCAATCAAACATGCCCTTAATGAGCAACCTCGCATTCAAAGTCATGACTTCACCAACATACTATAGTTTGCAAAGCTAAAAATAATGCACCATATGCAATAAATGTGACCTGATGCATAACTTTAAGTCATTTTACAGCTAAGTGATAGTGAAAGGCAGATTTCTAAACCACAAGCACCTTTATTACCACAAAGTAAGTACAAGAGACTGATTTGGGATCTTCAACACATCTATCAAACTATAGTGTTTAAATCCTAATGGAGGAATGTAGCCAGAAAACCAAGCACAAACTTTGCAACAGAAGGTACACACCATATGTTCATCACCCAACTATAACATCAATGCACAAAGATCATTGATATCAGAATTTTTTCTAATATGATATTCATCCAGTCAATGTCAAAACTTTAAACTGCCATAAACTTACAGGCAGAAAAGAGCTAATAGATGCATGTACCAAGCAGCCAACATGGATAGATTTGCAGACTTAATTCTGGGATAAGCTATTCATGAACAGAAATAGGTATTTTCCTTCTATAAATTCGAAAAAAAATTCAAAAAATAAAAAGGTAAAGCCTACTTCTAAAAAAAGCAAACAACATCTAAACAGAAAATTTTGTAAAAATGACATAAAACACCTAAACAATCAAAGAGTGTTGGACTTTGAAATGCTGTCATACCTTGATTCAGGCTCTCTCTTGAGAGAGAGAGAGAGAATAAATCAAAATTACTTTAAAACCCTCAATGGACTTGCTTCATTTAATAAACAAAAAGCAGATGCTCGATAATAAAAGTTCAGCAGTTTTTCTTTCTTGTCTGCATTTATTCACAACCGTTTATGATTAACCATGTTCAAACCGAAAGAACTTAGATAGCCAAAAACTGACCAACAATGTCAGACCAGTAAATTAACATCCATGCTCATGCAACATTACTTAGTTTAATAATATCAAGAGTGCCAACAAGCAGTTCGTCTGTTCTTTACAATTTTAACACTAGACATGCAGTCAAATATAGTTGATAATTAAGTTCAGAAACCATAAATAATATCTATAGGTGGAAAAAATCACACAACTAAAATGCTGGTAAAAGTGATCACATCACGATTTGGCAAAATAGCAAAGCCTCATAACACCAACTTGAAGAAAGTAGAAGCAAAGAAAAATCTCACCCTTTTTTTTAAATGACATCAATTAAACAAATCTCTAAGATTATTGAAAGCAAAGAATCCCCCCTAGAGAACCATCACCTGATTGCCACCCAATCCTTTCACCCATCTTCAAGCTGCCAAATCATAAGATCACATTGATCTACATTCTCGCACTCAAGAAATGCACCTTAAAGAACATATTTAATAGTCAATGTTGATACACCTTGGAAAAAGGAGACCGTGAGTGAATCGCTGCTATGGCACAGGATGGAGGACAAAGTGCAATAAGTGATGGCCCCTTGGATATTAGAAGAAATCTATAAAGGGAAGAAAAATGAGATTACAGAAAAATTTGCTGACAAGAACCAGACAACTAAAAGTCCAAGTAAAAAATGAAATTTTGTTATTTTTATCTTGTACTGTTCAATCCATTAGACTGTCTATGAAACACAGGAACATGCCCTTTGAATAGAGATCATATCCAAACAAACAAACTAACAGAACCTTTGATCTCTCATTAAAAAAAGATGAAAAAAAGAGAAAAGAATATAGGTTTAATTCAAATTACTTAGTCAAAAGTCTACATTACTATTAATAAATCAAATCTTGAGAAGACCTAGCACGACGTACTTAAATAGGAGCTGACTAATTATAATGAAAGATACAACATCCGCTTGTCAAGCTCTGGTTATTGAGAAATCATGCAACTTGGCTTATATATCCATATAGATCATATGTTACATCTATCTGCCCAGCAGAACAGATTATGATGTAATGATGTAAACTGTAGAGAAAACAAGCCCCTTTTTTATGCTACATCAATTACCTATGCTACTAGTTTTTTGCTCCACAAAGTAGGCTAAATTCTAGTCACACATCATGTTAACCAGCTGATAATGAAGACCCTTGTTCGTCCAAAAATCTTTGGTGTTTTCACATGCCAAACACTTCATCAGATCCCATTATAAAAAGAAGGGTGCAGTTATAAGCCACACAGGGTGTAAAGAGAGAACTTTATGCCCAATACAAGACTCTGATGGGGGCTGAAAAATGCCAACCTAAACGGTAGAATGTGATCTACAAGGCTTCGAATGCCATCATACAGGAAGTCGCATGTTTTAGAGACTTCTGACCTATGTGCTAGATTTGGACGAACAACATTCGTTACCATGATAACAGGATGGAAATTAATTTGGAAAAAGGAATGGAAGAATTGCAGCAAGGCTACCAAGGTGCTTTAAAATAGCTATGAGCATTTGCATCTTACACTTAAGCAATAAACGAAGAAAGTTTATATTGCCTTCTATGTTTTACCATCAATATGTCGAGTCCTACCAACTCAAATGTCCACAATTATAAGTGTGACTAGCTTGCTCCAGCCTATCCAATTACACCTTTTTCTCTTCCATGCTGATAAGGTTATAGCTACAAAACTTTATTTTAACAGTGTAAATACATGATCACTTATTTGCAAACAATATTACAGTAGATGTATCTCACAGCAGTGTATTGAATTGTGAAAATCTCTCAAATCAAACACTCTAAAGCTACCACTTAAGCTGTAAACTACTGTCACTAATAGAAAATACCCACTATCTGGTCCACCGAGTTGTGTGATTGCATCAACAAAGCGGTCATGAAGATCTGAAGTCCACCTTAGTCGCTGTTTCCCACTTCCCCCAGAATTAGTTGGATTGGTAACATTAGATCCACCCATAACTCCGGCATTAGCAAGTTGCTCGGTGCCTTGGGCCTTGTGTGGGACCATGGAAACAGTCGAAAATTTCTTTGCATGGTACATTGTGAGAAGACTGCAATTTAAAACATAATAATTCATTTATAAGATGATCCAGGAAGGGAAAAGGCATAAAAACATCAAAGAGATTCTGATTGTCAAACCAATGCCCGAAGGAGTCAATTGGCCTTCATTTTTTTTTTTTTTGCAACAATATATAGCAGTAAATGAATAGCAAATAGGTTTTTTTCCTCCTCCCATTTGTTATCTAACATTTAAAAGCAGGAAAACTGTTGGGGAATTGGATTGAACATTAGATTTATTACCGACAGCCTTATGGCAATGAAAGAATTTCCCTACTTCAATTACAAATTTGGCAAACCCAATCAATTATAATCACAAAATCACTACTCCCAAATGCATCTACTTAAACGCCGTGAACAGAAAGATCATAGTGAACTCCTTATGAAGAAAGAATATAAAAGCATCACAACTCCAATTACACAATCCTATTCATTAACTTCAATATAGGTAAGCCAGATTACAAATCATTCAATCAAACAAAGTGTTTTTGCAAGAAAACTATGCATTAACTTATCACTTTCATAAGATGCAACTTACTTCCAGTTCCACATCCATGAAACCACAAAAGGGAGCTTTTCGCCTTCTATGCATTTGCATACAAACCACATTTCCAGGTTGTCAATAAGCCGAAAAACAAATAGAAGACAAAGGTAGAGAAGCAAAACCAACAAGATCCCGGAAACTATGACAAGTACATGCATTTATATTCGTAAAAACTCCCTAAAAACACTTTATATGCTATTTCGAACGGCCTAGCAGGAAAGCTCCAAACAAATACATGTGATCATCGTTAAAAACAAAATTGAGGAAAAAACATAAAAAATATCGCAATCAAAAGAACGAAAGAAGCAACTTAGAGTCTTCTCCAAATCCAGAAAAATGGAGGAAAGGAGACGATTTTGACCAAAACCGACCTCTTATAACAGCAATTCACTAATTCTCTCAACTCCTGATTCAGCACCTCCACAACCCATTGATCTCCACACTCATTTCCAGCTACTAAACCAAAATCGCTTCCGAAAACCCATTCACCGCATCCGAATCCCCTTCAAAACTCTGCTTTCCGATCAAAACAACCAATTCACCGCACCCGAATCCCCTTCAAAACTCAGCTTTCCGATCAAAACAACCAATTCACCGCACTATAGTCCAGATCCAAGGCGCGGCCGAGAGAAGCCGGGCAAGGAAAGCCGCAGGCCCGCAGCAACGCAAGATGGACAACAACAAGTCAAACTGGAGCCTGGGAACGGAACGATTAGGTGGGGATCAAGAAGGGAAAAGCAAAGAATTGGTCGACGCGGAATTTAAACGGAGAAATTGAGGCGGTGGAAGTGAGGAGGAAGGCCGGGGGGTGCGGCGAGTTAGGGCTGCCGTCCCGCGGCCTTGCCCTAGTTTTCGGAGTAGGCTTTCACCAGAGGATCGTATGGATTAAGATTTTCAAAAAGATCCACAGGGTAGCGTGCAAGGACGGTGGAGTTGATACCGGCGGATTCCGGTACTCGATGGCACGGCAGGGAATTGTAAGGTGAGGTGAAGCTTAAGATGAGACAAAGGGGAATGGAGAGTGAAGCCGTTTCGCTCTGATATTTTTGGATAATATTTTAGAAATAATTTTAGATAAATAATGGAGAGTATTTTTTTTTAATTATTATTATTTTTAAAATATTTGCTAGTTTATTATAAAAATATTTAAAATATTATTATATCATTATTTTTTATATTTTATTATTTTTTAAAAAATAATATTTTATTTTTTTTAATTATTATTCTTTTTCATAGTTCTTCTCGTTGTCTTCTGCAATCCATCTTTTGCAATCCATCTTTCTACCATCATATATCACTGTTCATCTCTCTCCACCCATCACCTCTCCTCCGATGTCACTCGTGTCTCTCTCCATCTATAGTCTACTCGTGACTCCTCCACCCTAAGTCCCTCCGATCCACCCCACTATCCCCGCACACCGTTAGTTCTCTATTGGCAGTCCCCCCAATCTGATGCCCGCAGCTCCTCCTCCCATGACATCACTATCAACAACTACCTCGATGCCACCCCATCCTTCCCCCATCCCTTTCCTACTCCTCCACCCATCTCTCTATCGATCGAACAAGTCGATCGTCTCTCTATCACCACTGCTCGTCTCCCCGCCACTCTCTTCTCCATCCTCTTTTCTCTTTCATCGCTCCAGCTAGCCGCTTCCTTCCTCCTTCTCCTCCATAGCTCATCTTTCTGCAGCCACATACCATCCCCTTCTTTCTTCTCCTTCGCCACTCAAGCCTGCCACATGCTGACTTTTCATAAAAAGAGATGGTGCTCAATTAAGGAGAAAGAGGATGAGGGGAGGAAAGGCATGCAACTTTCAAAATATCCCATCATTTATTTTATTTTCTAAATTGCATCTAAAGTTTGAGTTATTTACAGCGTCGATCATGCATATGATCAATTAAATCTAATTGCTGATAAATAGATCAGTACCATCCATCTTAATATAGATGGCTAAAAAAAGTCGACAGTAAAATAGCTAAAAAAGACTTTGGAGTACCATAGTAAAATCCTTTTTAAAAACATAGAAATAATATAAGGAGGGTTTGATCCATCTGATGGCCTTCTAAAAATCACAATAGAAATTGAAATTGGGACCAAAATTGGAATGGCTTGAAGCATTTTATTCGTGATTAATATTGGAATCAGAATCAAATTTGAAATAGAAATTTAAATCCTCAAGAAAAAGTTGGACTTGAATTTTAGGAGGACTGAATTATATTCCTATTCCACCCTTGAAATTCAAATTAGAATTAGACTCAATAAAACTCTCTCCTATTAGATAGTTAAAATGAGAGTCACCTATTTTCATTCACATTTCAGGCTTAACTCCCTCTAACTAAACATCTCATATACAATCATTATATTTGAGTTCAAGAAAAAAATAACAAATTAGATGGTTCAGCTTAAAATTTATTCCCTCTTTTCAATATTTTTTTAGTCCATACTCCTCCATCAAGTATATAATTTTTTTAAAAAAATATTATTTATGCATACATCTCTTACTCATCTGATTTTTGCAAAAACAATCCATAATGTGTTAAATATTAATTATTATGAAAACCACTCAAACATGACTGTTAAATATTTATTTTTATAAAAAATATTGAAATATTCTCATTCAAAATTTAAATTATTATATCTACTTTTCCTTTTTTTTTTCTTCACGAAAAAAGTAGCCACCTTTTTTTTTTTTTTTAGTTGAAACTATTATTTCTTAATTCTAATGTAGGTGTGTTACTACTCTCCCTCAATTCTTAAATGTATTAGAAGTTTATAGAAAACATGATCCAATAAATTTGATAAAAATTATATTAGAAATAAGACTCGATAACAACAAAATATATTAAAATTATTTAACTATAAATATAAACATGTGGCAAAAATTTCATACTAACTCCTTAAAAAATTCGCTGTCATTCATTGAACAGTTTGATGTTATGAGATAGGCTCTAAAGCTTATGTTATCATTCTACATGCTATCACAATCCATTCTAACAGTGCAGTTAAATATACATATAGATGCAGGTACGTAATAAAAGTCTTAAATCTCATAGCAATATTGGGCTTGAATAATTAATTTGTTGTTATTATTATTTTTTGATCGAAATAATTAACTTACTGTTGTAAAAGTCTGAACCCTTTTACCTGCAGTTGATGAGACTGATCAAGTGAAAATTGTTTTCGGTTTATTAGAGATATACTTCGCTTCCTCTACTTTTTTTTTTTAGGATCAACATTTCATTTTGTAAGGACCAAGAAACGCCTTCTTGTACTTATTAAATCAATCTTGTCGTTTCCTACCGTTTGGAGGGGCAACCACGAAGGCGGGCAGATGGATCCCAACGCGCCCCTCCCCCCCCCTTTTTTTTTTTTTTTGAGTAGAAGATCCCATCCTTTTAATTGAATTCATGATGCTTCAAGTATAATTTTTCTAGAAAGTTTCCATTTGGTGGTTGTTGTCTTTTTTCATGTCCCCATGGGAAGGGTTGGTGTACCATCTGCAGATTTAGGCACAAAATTCAGTCCACTTTAAACCCTGGCCAACTTGATCCAATGGATTACTAGGTTTAATTCGTGCAGTATGGATACAGATTTTCCTAATCATTCCCTTCCCGATAGGTTAAATCTAATGTATATACAAGTAGAAATTATATCTTGCACTATATGGTGGTGTACAATGTCAATCACAGACGCTCATTTTTATGGATTAATCATCGAGATGAGCACTTGATTAATAGAGCTCACGGTAATAAGCCTCTATGATTGACATAGTATACCATCATATAATGCACATGGTATAGGATATAATTTCTCATGTACAAGATAGTGATTTTTATTTTATTTTATTTGATTGAAGGAGAGGCTAAGGAAGCCCACCTCACATAAAATAAGAGAGAATAGAGAAATACATTATGCATCATGGGTGGTGTATGGTGGAGCCACGCATGCACTATTTACGGTAATTGGCTCACATTAATCCATGATAAGCCCGGATATAATATTCTCTCAAGAAATTTTTTGTGCACCATGGACAGTACAGTCCTACAGTAATTAGCTCACATGTGGGATCGAAAAAAAAATTTTTTTTTCTCGCATGCCGCATTCTGGTCCTGCATAAGCCAATCACTGGGGCAGTGCATACATGCACGGCTGCACTGCCTGCAATGCATAAATTTTTTTTTGAGATAATATTATATCTGATCTTATTATTGATCAAAATAGTTTTAGACCATCTTCTCAAACAGAAAAAAGAAAAAAACAAAATAGTTTGAGACTAACAAAATTACCAGGCCACAAAGTAATTTACATCTTAAATACTCTTGAAAGACTAATCTTTTCTTTTCTTTCTTGTTGCGACGAAGAAAGGCAAACCAACCAAAATTCATTGAAACAATTTTCTCCAAAAGAAATGTAAAGAAAGAAAGCCAACAACCCAATATACCAAGACTAGGTGGAAACAAGTAACTAGCTAGAAAAGAGTGGTCAAAAAAAGTTTTTTTTTTGAAAAAAAATGGGGAGCAAGAAGCCTAGCTTAGGTTATTTTCCTTCTAGAAGGGATCGACATCTTCCCTTTGTCAAACAAGCGGAAAGCTTCCCAACAAAATTGAAAAGCATCTTTAGCCTTAGCCTTTTTTTTTTTTTTTTTTTTTGGCAGAGTTGGTGTTGGTGGGGAGGGGGTGTGTAAAACTAGCCTTAGCCATTAAATGAAGTCTCAATTAAATGTTTAAGACTAGCTGGTAATGTTTTGAGCATACAACTAGCTAGTAATGTTATGTTGGGAGAAATGTAAAATAAGGGTAATGTTATAAGGTTAACAGGTGCCAATGCGAGAGAATGAAAACAGAGGGAATGCACGGTCCAGTGCATTCAAATTGAGAGCTGCCAAGGATAAGTTGAGAGTGGAATTGAAACATATGATCTAAGGATATGAAATAACTTAACGGCCTCATTCCTCACCTTAAACCATATTATCTTTCTTATTTTAGATCCCCTGATCTTGGATTTGAATAATGTAAATATTTTATTTCAATAATACTAGAGTGTAAGTAGATTTAACTATTTAAATATTAGCAAAATTTTCAGATCACTTTTTTCTCATTGCAGGAAACTTTACTAGTACATAGATTTATATTGGCTTTTTACTCATTTCTAATAACAAAAGAAGCAATCTATTGCTGCTGCTTAAAATCCGACTTAATGGACGAATGAGCTGATGTGCGAGCCATTTTACTCGATTGGGTTGGAGAAGCGTAGCATGGTGTTGGAGCTTATCTACAACCATAGAAAATAATCAGGGATCATTAGGACATGTCTAACTAGGACTGCTCCGATTCGTAAGTCAAACAGAGTTTTGAGAGGAAATAAAAAAATAAAAGAAATTAGATGGTAGTATGGGAGTATAGTTTTCAAGTTCCTCTTCCTACCTCGGTGTCTGCATGCTTGAGATTTATAGGGAGAGGATGCAAATCTGTGTGATTAGGATCATGCAATCCACGGACGAGTAGTTAAACTCTTTCCATACCTGCTAATTAAGATGATTAAGATATTTCTTTTTAGGTGCACCATGATCGGATGCTTTGATTTGGTAATTGGCCATCGATTCATGGGACATATGTCGTTATCTGGCTGGCAGGCTGAGCCACTAGGTGACATTTTAAGGATAGTGAATTCGAGCCATATCACCGTTCATTAGATAATAACTTGGTTGTTGGAAGTAGGTGGAACATGAATTGGAGTGCATTACCAACGTATACTCCTTACGTTTTGGGCCATATCTAGTAGTTGTAGGACCTCTACGTAGTTACGGTTTCGGTTTCGGCTAAGGCTGCAACGTACTGTACATACATAAGTGTTGGTGCAACCAGATGGGCTCCTAGAGTGGGATATGCCCATGTTTGGGCACCACGTTATCATCCATAATAGAAATCGTATCCGAGCTGAAGTAAGAGCTATTTAAGTGGCTATCCACTCATCAGAGCTCATATATACTGAGGGGCGATCTCAAGTACTCTCATTGCTGGGAGAACAGTCATTAAACTGGAACCGATCATTTTAGCTAGCATATATTGCGGTGTTCAAATAGATCAACTCTCAAAATTCTTTCAAGTTGTACAGGTATTCTTGTTCCGAGACCTGCAACAAAAGCTTCATGATTGCTTCTGTGGACTCCCTTTCTGTAGTAACCCACTTAACAGAAGATTGCAAAGAGAGAGAAGTTTGGAACACATATTGTACCCACTTATGATTAAGGTTGTTAAGCTTTTTTTGATGATTGTGACAAAACGCATTTCTCTGCACGCACAAGCATGCACAGGGGGCCTTTTCTTTTTTTTGGCCCCAAAACAAAGGAAAAAGACCACGTAAATAATTTTCTAAGCATAGTATAGCAAAGGACCAGTGGTCCTCCTGAACCATCACAAGGAACAAAAAATACTATCTGTAGTTGCTTAACCTACATATATTTGATAACTTCCATTTTTGTATTTGGTTTGCATATTTTATGTCAGGATTTATATGAATCTATGTATGAAACACTCCTCTTGGATGATTTTCTCTACAAGAAAAGGGAAAAAAGAAAAGAAAAGAAAGAAAGAAGAAGAAAAAGATAAAAGATAATTTCATATTCTCTCTCAAAGGAAAGAAAGGATAATCTTATATATCTGGAATCAATGAACAACAGTTGGAAAGAGTAACACTTTCAAAAAAAAAAAAAAAGGTTGGAACGAGCACTCCTAATTAAGTCATAATTATCAAGAAATGTGACAACAATTAATTTTCATCAAGTTATCACAAATTAAACTAGATGATTTATTTAATGGTATTGGTCAATCTCCAAGGCACCACCATCTCTTAGATCCCAAAGCATTCGTAAGAGTATCTTGAGTGCAAGATGTGATCCATCCAACATGAAGATCTGCTTAATTTGCAGTAAGAAAACATCGAAGTCGCAGGCAATATTGAAGAGAACTATAATATTACAAGTCAATTTTGTTTAGCTTCTCTTCTTCTTCTTCTTCTTGGAAAAGTTTCCTTTTGTAATTATAATAAGGACGCATGGTTTAGGTTTTCTGTTAGACTTAACACTACTAACGATCTAGTTTAAAATCAGTAGAACTCTGGGGCTTGAGCCTATACGTTCAGCTCCGTATGGACGAGATGTCTGGATCCACTGAACAATATATTGGCGACAAGACATGGTCTACCTTTCATTTCATCGAAAGAACAAAAAAGAGCAAACTTACGCCTTGGTCAACTAATTCTAGTTCAACTAAATCAGAAGTGAGTTCCCTTGAAAAGAAAACTATGTAAGAAGTGAGGCACCGAGTTTTATATTCTCTCAAAACATGAGAACTCGCTGCTCTTGTCAACGAATTCCATGTAACTAGCTTGTTTGCATGCTTAAATTTAAATTAATGTTTAGGACTTAATGGACAACATAAATACATATTATTTTTAATCTAAGCACACCATCAATGTTCTCAAAGAAAAAAAAATAAGGGACACCGAAGAAATAACTAAAGATTGTTCTTCAAAAAATAATTAACTACAGATACAGCTAGCACTAGATTTCACGCATGCTTTAATAATTAATTGCATACACAGACAATAAAAATAATAATAATAATAATAACAAGAAGTATATATGCAATAATGCACACATTACAAAGACTTTCTTGAGAAAACAATACACATCTAAGACTTACAAAACAGCAATCTTTGCAATTAGCTTTCGAGTGCATCCCACATAATTGGATCCATGACATTAATGACAAGTAGTACAACCAGAAACATCACCCATGTAGTATATAAACACCAGTCGGTGCAAACATTAGAGAGCGGCTTCTGGTTCAAATCTGAAAGGTGGCAACCCCAACTTATTACTCACAAAAGAAAGAGCACTGAAACAAAATAATCTTATCAGATAGCAAATAAGGAGGATCTAGATCTTTGTCTTTGAGATCTAAGTCCTTGGAAGTTGCTAGCAGATGTTTCTAAGTTAGTATTCACCTCGAAAGGGGGTTTTATTACTATGTGTTGATTCAGCTATATGTTCAACCAAACCAGCTCAACTCAGATCACAATAGATAGTCTCACCAGTGTTGCATCAACCATGTATCTGTTGTTTGTTTGAGTGTGTGTATGAGAGAGGGAGAGAGGGGGGCATGGAGGGAGAGAGGGAGAGGGAGAGAGAGAGAGCTTTGAATACATCCACCGTTCATCCCTCATTATGAAATTGGGTTCCAGGGAAGGTACCTTTATTTTCCAGAAATCATATATGTGGTGGTGGGTGTTTTGGTAAGGATATGAACATTCATCAAGATGAAAGGATAGAGGGAAACCTCTGGAGATCTTGCGCAATGCCTACATGTCCGCAAGAAGTAGCTATCACTCTATCCAGTCCTATTCCTGCCAATTAACCATCATCAAATCCATGTCATGTCCATCACCATCTCAATACCCCCAACTCCAATATTAACAGGTCGATCACCCTTGTAACACTCAATCACAAATAAGTCACGATTCAAGATTACTTAGTTATAGTGCACCAAATTATATATATATATATATATCGTCACAATCATAACTACATAACCAGAGATATCCATCAAGCTCATGCCACTAAATTAACCTCAATTAATTAAGCTTGCGCAACCGATCACGCCGCATCGTAGTCTCGAAGGCCATGACCCTAGGGCTCATGGTATAGCGGCGACGGCCAGAACCCCGGAATATTCTCGAGCATTTGTAGATCGAAGGCCTCATCGATCATCTCGTACGGGCTTGAAAGATTCCTAAACGCATTATGGCATGGATCTGAGCCCTGGTTCATGACAGGGTTCGGTCCGGGGGTGCCGGTGGCCCCAGAGCTAGGCTCAGGGAGCGGCGGAGGATCGCCGGTATCCTCGACGTAGGGGGACTTGGACAAGGTGGCGACGTTGGAGTCCTGGCCGGTGAGCTCCTGGACGAGGTTGCGGAACTCGGCGGCGCTTGTCTTGATCTTCATGGGGTTGGAGATGTACACCACCTTGATGGGCTTCTTCTTGGCCTTGGCTTGCTTGGTGTTCTTCTGGTGGAGACTTAACCTCTCCATATCCAAAAGAGGAGCTAGGGATGCCAACTATGGAGCCAAAGGGACTAAGAAGAAGAGGAGGGGGGAGGGTAAAGAATGAGGTGAAGGTGCTTAGCTTTAGGGGAAAACTAGTAGAGAGGTTGGAGTGGTAATTTATAGGGTCAGCCAGAGATTATGTGGTGGAGGATAAGGTTGTTTCGCGGAAGGGGAAAGGAGGTGGCAAAATGGTGGCACGTGACAAAAAAGAGATGGACCATTTGGAGGAAATGCCGAGAAGAGAGAGAGAGAGAGGGTTCCATAAAACTGGGGAGATTTATATAGATAAATTAATATACACAACCACCACTTTTCCGATTACTGGGGACATCAATGCCTCAATAATTTGTGCCACCTGGCGTCGCCAACAGGTAGGATCCAACGCGGTGTCGTCATTGGTTCGCGCCCGGGTGACGTCAGCAAGTTGGGTGCTCCGCGGCTCGGCGCGCCGGCTTCTCCATACCGTTATTTTGTTTTTTCCCCTGGAGGAATAGTTATCCTGCTTTATAGCGGCAGATAACACGGCAGGAATAAGGGTGGAATAACGATGTCCATGGAAGTTTCTTAGATGACAGGCCAAGATGGTATCTCAATTTAGATTTTCTTTTCTTTTCTTTTTTTTTGTTGAATTTTAGCCTTTTTAATATCAATTGTAAGTTCATGTTTCGCAATGATTTCTTTTCTTACAGCAGAATTTCTGAAAATTACAAGAACATGCAACCCAACATGTTGAAACCTATAACCTGATAATTAAGTTGTTACTCATTAAGTATTATAAGAACCTTTTTATAAAGAACATGACAATATTCCACCATAGCAACAGGAGAGTAGATTGGGACATCTCAAGTCAATGGTCTTGAGGATTGTCTTGCACTGGCACGAGAAGAACATGAGTCTTTGTCATATCACAGATGCATGCTTCTGGTTATTGATGCTATTTACCTATAAATTGACATAAAGATTTTAACTAATGAAGCTTTCATTTTTATTTGTTGCTCTATACCACGCGGCTTTCTGAGGGGTTATCAATCTTAGTAAATGTAGGGTTTTTCATGATCCACTACTCTAATAATATAACTATAATACCGATGCATTCTCAAAAAAAAAAAAAAGAGAGGTTATAAGAGGCTCCAAAAAAAAGAGTCAACAATTATTGTTTCAAACGAGGCTTACAAAATAGGTTATATTTGGTAAGAAGAAAACAAAGATCTGTGATCACACGTGCAGCTCGTGAAAAATTTATTGATGGATAATTTCTATATTATCAAAATAATAAATAAGATCAACCCCCTTGCACATCCCCAGCAAACCCGTGGTCGACCAGATGAATTGTGGCGTATTTTTCTTGTTGTACGTTAAAAATGACATGTTGTAAAAGGAGCGTGAACAGTCCTGACCAGATTTGAACTGAGGAGACCTTTTATCAACGAAAAAAAAAAAAAAACTGAGACCCGTGATGCGTACTCACGGTGATGAAGACAAAAAGGAGCTGGACGTATACCACGTTATTTAACTATCAAATTTTTTACAGATATTAATACAAAATAAAATATAATATATAATTTTAATTTATATTAATATTTATAAAAAAATTATTTTTATTTTGAATCCTTTTTATCTGTTGCACTGCTGCAACTTATAAAGCTTGTCCGAACGTCTTCATCAATGAAATATCTTTTCTATCAAAAAAATTTATTAAATTTTCTTTCTTGATGCTATCAATCGGGAAGCCGTTCGCATCATGCGGCAAATAACGGCTATCACAACGGTTTTGAAGAGAATCTTCTATTTTTTTTTTTTTTTTTTGCATGAAATTGATATTTATAAATAATTATTATTTAATTATCCAAAAATTTTTATAAAATAAAAATAATGATCATAATTTAATATTTTATTAATTTATTCTCTCATTATTCTTGATTACTTTTTGTGGTGACATCTCCTTCAAACAATTAACATTATTTTTAAGATTAAAAGTTTCTAATTACATATAGTGCAACGAATACCACATGATAACAGTCAATAATAATTTATTTAAATATTAAATTTTAAAAAATTATTATTATTATTATTATTGAATCTCTTGATTGGAATGGTTCAGCGTAATCATTACAAGAAGTCCTGATATATTGGTTGTCTGTAAACGAGCTATAATAGTACTTATATAATAAATTAGCACTCATTATTTGACATTTTCACTATTACCATAAAACTAATATATTTCAAAGTTAATTTTTATACTAAACTTTCATTAAAAAATAGTACCATCTAAAAATAAAAATATTTTATTAATCAAATAGTAACTTGGACAACAACAATATTTTCCTTCTATTGTTGCTTTTTATTTTTCATAAAAGATAATTAATGGTACTATAATGGCCATTATAGCACATTTTTTAATACTAAAAATTTCAAATCCCATAAAATCCTGCAAATAATGGCTATTTTAATTATTATAATGGTCAATAATGATTTTGTTTATGGTGATTTGTTATGGAATAACATCATTATAAATCTTAATTGGACTTTTCAGTTTGTTAGCAGATTTTTCTGAAGGATATGATCTTTTGTAGTAAATGAGCTTTAACCAATTAAATTGCGTGTTGGGTTCTTCTCAAAAGAACCAAACTGTACCACATTATCTTGCGGGAAGGTTTGCATTCATACTTATGGGACTTGCTTTTGACGTCCCAACGGAGAGTTCCTCAAGGTCGGTATCCATGAGCTGGATATAGCATTGAGATGTGAAGGCACCATGACCAGGCTAATTTAAGCAGGTCTCATATATATTGATTACTCATAAAGGGACAAGTCCTACATTCTTATAATAAGATTTGATGCCGGCTAAAAAAATAAAAATTGGTGCTTATATTTTTTTTTTATTGCTATAAGGCTCCAAAAATAAAATGATGAGGTCGTGTTGAACTGAACTAGAAAGTTGCTAGACGTTAAACCGATGTAGATTGTTAATGAATCGATAAAAACGTCCTAAAATTGATAGGATACCCTCCGATTGGGACCCTCAAATGCTTAAATCAGTTGAGATTTTAAAAATAGATAGTAAAAAATAAAAAATTAATTAGAAGACAAGAAATGGAGAGAATAAAGACCCAACTTTCTTCAATGAAAAAATTGAGAAGAGAGTTCAGCAAAGTCTGGACCCAGTGGAGTACTTTGCCCCTCTTTATATAGAGAGGGTTTGTTCATGCCATTAGACTATTAGAAGAGTTTGTTAGACTGTTAAGAATCTATTTGGCCATTGATTTATTATAACTGAATGACCAGCTATATGGAGATTATGTGTTGTTTATCCATATGAAAATTAGCTATAGCATAGCTGAAAGATAACTATAATATAACTAGAGAGTAATTGATATCCTCTTATTAGGACTCGAGTATTATATTTGTTGGAGATAAACCCCATTTTCGTCGAAGTCCAGTCTGATGCTTAGTCTAATGTAATTGATAATCATAGAAAAGCTTCGATCGAAAATTCTCCAGCAGTCGAATTTCTTTCGAATTTTTTTTTTTCAGTCAGATTTCTATAGGAGCTGAACTCCTTCCGGATCTCTCCTTCAGTCAGATTCCTACAGAAGTCGAACTTCTTTCGGACCTCTCCTTCAGTCGAATTTCTCTAGGAGCCGAACTCCTTTCGGATCTCTCCTTCAGTCGGATTCCTACAAGAGCCGAACTCCTTCCAAATTTTTTCTTCAGTCGGATTTCTTCAGGAGCCGAACTCCTTCCAGACTTTTCTTTCAGTCGGATTTCTCCACCAATTGGACTTCTGAACTTCTCCATCAGTCGAACTTCATTCGAATTTCTCCAACGGATTACTTCCAGATTTTAAGTAGTATTCCTCTCGAATGATCCCCTCTAGTCGTATTTTCTTTAAAAGTTCGAACTCCTCTAGAATTGATATATGTCAAAGCTCTTCACCAACCAATATCTGCTTTCTCTGAACTTCGACTATTAAATCTCAACGAACATATGATCCCACTACCGGATGGTTACGACTCTCATTTATCAGTCTGCTACAGACGATCCCACTACCGAAGGTTACACTATCATTTATCAGTCTACTATAGATGATCCCACTATCGAATGGTTATGACTGTTATTATCAGTCTATTATGAGTGACATCTCTCTCCGTAATAAATTTTATATGATCCCAAACGGTCCATGATCGGACGATTATGATTGTCACTATCAATCTGCTCCAGACTCCGTCTATAGAAGGGACTCTCCAGATACGTTTTCTCTAAGCTCTCTTCTCCTTTCCAAAATCTTGCTGAATTCTTATCTGAGCACTTCATTTCTATTGGTCAGAAGAGCTGACTTGATTGTTGGAGGGTCCTGCCAGAGCCACCACCACCGACTCCAGATAGGACTTTCTTTTACATATCATTGGTGGCGATCTCTTCTTTTCTAACTCCAGCTTGATCTGGCGTCAATCAGATTCTATACCAACAGGATTGACACTAAAAGAAGGGCCTAAACCTTCGTTCCTAAAGTTTTTTTATTCTTAAAGGAGTGCTCAACAGCGATCTCTATTCTTTCTCTCTAGAGTTCTTTCCGAAAAAAATGCCTTTCAAGAAAGCTTTGATTCGACGATCAACGATCTCTACAGCCAAATTCCATCCAGATTTATCCATTTTTGCTTCAGCTTCGATAACTCAAGCGCCACCTACAGCCATGGTGGATGCAGGGCAGTTCAATCTACTGATCCAGTAGGTTCACAATCTCACAAAGGCGGTGCAGGCCATACATCGTCAGGCTCTGGCATCAATTTGGTTGGAGCGGGTTTCTCCAGAGCCCCATGATCTGATCGGAGATGGCCGACTTGAGCTAGCCAATCGATGACCTTCGAAAAGGAGAAGCAAAGGGTGGAGAGCCCTTGCTCGAATCATGGCTCGATTCAGGGAGAGCTTTGCCTCCATCCCATCAGAAAACTCTGGAGATCAACGATCGTGAAGATCTTCTGAATCAAAGGCTTTAGAAAATGAGCCAATGAATTGAAGATCTCCATCATACTCCCTCCTTATACGGTAATAATATTTACACCGATCCTCCTTTTTTCAGAGAATTATGCAAGAGCCCATTCCGTCGAACTTCAAGCTTTCCTAATTTGAAAGCTACGACGGAATCTCTGATCCGATCGATCATTTGTAGGCCTTCTAAATCATGAGGCTGCTCCATGGTGCACCAGACGTCATCTTATGCTGAGCTTTCTCGTCTATCTTAAAGAAAATAATAAGAAACTGATACTCGATATTAAAATCGGGTACGATCTTATCCTTTGATCAGATGAGCCATCAGTTTATGGCTCACTTTATCAGTAGCCGACGTTTACGTCGAGGTTCACTTTATATCATCCAATTTAATGCTGCTGCATTGGAGGTCTGGAACTTGGACCGATTTATTGCAATGGCCCCACTCAAGAGCGGCCTTCAGAAGAATGATTTGCTGTTCTTCCTAAAGAAGAAGTACCCTAGAAACTTTATCGATCTGCTAGCTCGAGCTGAAAGATATATCCGAGCAAAGAAAACCTTCAAATTGAAGGATAAGGATCTCGTAGGAGAGCGGCAGATGGGCAAGTCTAATAAATCCATAGCTGATGGAGGATCGAATGAAGTTCGGTTGCACTCACAAACTTTTTCTGGATGCAAACGAGTCCAAACTCCTCCTCAAGCTCGTCGTCAAAGAAGCTTCGATAGAAGGGCACGAAGAAGTTCTCCCCCCAGAAGGTTTCATAACTACGCCCTCCTTAGTACTCCAAAAATGCAAATATTAATGGAGATCAAAGAGCAACTATCGAGGTCTGAAAAGATGCGCACTCATCCTGACAAGCGTAATTCTAGCAAATACTGTCTCTACCACCGTGACCACGGTCATGATATTGAAGAATGCATTTGGCTCTAAGATAAGATCGAAGAGCTTATCAGAAGAGGTCGACTGGATTTATTCCTCAAACATCGATCTGAAGCAAGAGAAGATTGACCGAGGGCACTGTCGTAGTCAGAACCACCAAGGAGGGAGAAACAACAAGAAGATCGACCGCCTCTTGGTATCATCAACACTATCTCTGAAAGACTTCGGTGAGAAGAGGCCAGCAGATCTGAAGGATTGGTGAAAAAATGAAGGACTGAAGAATCCATAACCTTCACTGAGGTAGATGCATGGGGAGTACAGTTTTCGCACAATGATGTGATTGTAATCTCTTTAAATATAGTGAACTATGATGCTCGTCGTGGTCTAGTTGATAATGAAAATTTGACTGACATCTTATTTTATGATATTTTTTTTAAAAATATCAATATTTAATAGTCAGCTCGGACCAATAAACTCTCCCCAGTAAGCTTCATTGGTACTGCAGTACCAGTTGAAGGTGTAATAAATCTAGCTATGGCTGTCGGACAATATCCAAAATAATTTAGAGCGTAGATGGATTTTTTGGTAGTAAAGGCTCCCTTCGCTTACAACGTAATTCTCGGTCGATCTAGTTTAAATGTACTTCAGGCGGTGGTGTCCACTTATTATTTGAAGATGAAATATTTGACAAGTTAAAGGATTGAAGAGGTCAGGAAAGATCAAGCTCTGACAAGGCATTGCTACTCAATTATCCTGCAAAATGAAGAACAATCCGATCCTTATCCTATTGATGGGCTAGATGCCTGGGACGACCTCACAGAAGAAAGAAAAGAATCAATAGAAGATCTTGTGACCATCCCCCTGAATGATGGAAATGCGGAGCATACGATGCAAATTGGCTCCAATCTGAAAGATGAAGTTCGAGAGCAACTCATCGCCTTTTTATGGAGGAATGCTGACGTCTTCGCCTAGATTTTGGTGGATATTTCTGGGATTGATGTCGAGATTATGGAACATCGACTGACCGTTGATCCCAAGCATCAGCCAGTGAAAGAAAGAGTTCGAGGCCATGCACCAGAAACGTAGAAGGTAATAGCAGAAGAAGTCAACAAGCTTTTCAACGTTGGATTTATCTGAGAAGTCAGCTATCCAACTTAGGTCTCTAACATGATCTTGATCAAGAAAGCCAATGGCAAGTGGAGGATGTACATTGATTTTGTTGGGGATAAACCTCACTCCTACTGAAGTCTAGTCCGATGCTCAGCTTAATGTAATCGATAGTCACGGAAGAGCTTCAGCGATCGAGTCTTAGCCAAATTTTTTTAATCGATCGAACTCCCTAGCGGTCGAGTCTTAGCCAAACTTCTTAGCGACCGAGCTTCTTTCGAACTTTTCAGTGGTTGAGTCTTAGCCGAATTCCTTCAACTGACTGAACTCCCCAGCAGTTGAGTCTTAGCTGAACTCCTTCAGTCGGCCAAACTCCTCAATGATCGAGCTCCTTCCAAACTCTCCAGCGGTCGAGTCTTAGCCGAATTCTTTCAACCGATCGAACTTCTCAACGGTTGAGCTTCAGTCAAACTTCTCAGTGGCCAAGCTTCAGTCGGACTCCTACGAGAGTCAAACTTTCTCCATACTCCTTTCGTCGGACTCCTGCAAGAGTCGAACTTTCTTTGCACTCCTCCAACCAGATGTCTACAGAAGTTGAACTCTTTCCGAACTTCTCCTTCGGTCGAACTTCTTTCGAACTTTTTCCTCAGTAGGATCCCTCTAGCGGATTACTCCTGGATAATCTCCTCTAGACGTATTTCCTTCAAAAGTTCGAACTCCTCTGAAATTGATATATACCGAAGTCCACCAACCAACATCTGCTTTTTTAGAGCTATGACTATTAAATCTCGATGAATGGTCACCATCAGTCTGCCATAGATGATGCTATCGAACGATATGGCTGCCACTACCAGTCTGACGATACCTCTCTCTCTGTAACAAGCCTCATACGGTCTACGATCGGATGACATGACCGCTACTACCAATTTGATAATATCTCTCTCTCCATACCGAATCCCATGCGACCTAGAGCGGCCCGCTATCAGATGGTATGATCGTCATCATCACTCAAGCTCCATCTATAAAAGGAACCCTCCAGATACGTTCTCCATAAGCTCTTCTTTCTCCTCTAAAGCTCTAAGCTCACTTCTCTTTCTTGAGTACTCCATTTCTGTTGGCCAGAAGAGCTGATTTGATCATCGGAGAGTCTTGTCGGAGCCACCACCATCGACTCCAGATGAAATTTTATTTTGCAGATCACCAACGGCGACCTCGTCCTCCTCGACCTCAACTTATTCCAGTGTCAATCAGATTCTGTACCAACAGAATTAGCGCTAGAAGGAGGGCACCTCTATTCTTGAGGTATTCTTGAGGTCCCCTTATTCTTAAAGGAGTACTCAACGATGATCTCTCTCCTTCCTCTCAAGAGATCTCTCTTCTTTCTCTCTAGAGTTCTTTTTTGAGAGAGAATGCCTTCTAGGAGAGCTTCGATCTGATGATCGACGGCCCCTGCGATCTGATCCCGTCCAGATCCATCTGCTCCTATTTTAGCTCCGACAACTCAGATTTCATCTATAGCCATGATAGATATGGAGCAGTTCAACCTATTGATGTAGCGGATTCAGGGCCTCATCGAGATGATGCAGACCATGCAGCAGCCTCCGACGGTGATTCCACCAAAAAATTCACCATCAGGATGTTGAAAATTGACTCTAAGAAAGAGTACTCAGGCTAGCATACCCATCATCCCTGGAAAGGAAAAATAGAGAGCAGAGGATCCATATTCGAATCATGTTTCTCCTCTGGAGGAGATCTTTCCCATTTACAGTCGAAAGCCTCCCAAGAATTGCAACCAAGATGATGCCCTCAATCATAGACTACGGAAGATGGACCGATAGATTGAGAAGCTCGGTCACGTCGCCCTGGCTCACCTTGACGACGTCCGCACCGATCCTTCTTTTTTCCTCTGAATTATGCAAGAGCCCATCCCATCGAACTTCAAGCTTCCTCAATTTGAAAGCTACAATAGAACCTTTGATCCAATTGATCATCTAAAGGTCTTCTGGATCATGATGCTACTCCATGGTGCACTAGATGCCATATTGTGCCGAGCCTTTCCATCCATCTTAAAGAAAGCGGCAAAAAATTGATACTCAGCATTGAAGCCAGGTACGATCTTTTCTTTTGATCAGATGAGTCATCAGTTCGTGGCTCACTTCATCAGCAACCGACGCCCACGTCGAGGTTCAAATTTTTTGATGAATGTCAAGCAGAAGGAGGAAAAATCTATCCAAGCTTATGTTATCCAATTTAACACCGCGGCATTGGAGGTCTGAGACCTGGATCAATCTGCTGCGATGGCCGCACTTAAGGACGACGTTGAAGGATGAAGAAATTGTAGGAGAGCGATGGATGGACGAGTGTAATAGATCTGCCATCAATGAAAGACCAAATGAAGTTCGACCATGCTCATGGACTCCTCTTGAGTGTAAGCAAGTCCGAACTCTTCCTCGAGCTCGTTATCAAGGAAGCCCAGATAGAAAAGCACGAAGAAGTTCTCCCCTCGAAAGATTCCACAACTACGCCCCCCTCAATGCTCCTAAAGCTCAAATTCTGATGGAAATTAAGAACCAGCTATCAAGATCAGAAGAATTACGATCTCTTCCAAATAAGCATGATCAAAGTAAGTACTGCCTCTACCATCGCGACCACGGCCACGATACTAAAGAATGTGTTCAGCTTGGAGATAAAATTGAGGAGCTCATTAGGAGAGGCCAACTGGGTTGGTTCCTTAGACGTCAGTCTAAAGCAGGAGAAGATCGATCGAGGGTGCTACCATAGCCAAAATCACCAATGACGAAGGAACCATAAAAAAGTTGGTTGCCTTCCATATCATCGATGCCACATCTGGGAGGAGCTTGGTACTTTGATGATCTATCATCTCTCAGCCTCAGAGCCAAGAGGAGCTCGCTCCAAATTGAGAAGGCAGTATGAGATAGAGGAGATCGTCCGGCCCGGAGCTTATTGTCTGAAGGAACTCGAAGGAACAACGCTCCTACGATCCTAAAACACAGAGAATCTGGGAATGTGATGCCAATAATTTTTCTTCAATAAAATTTCTCCATTTCGATATTATTATTTCTTGGTGCAGAAACTATGTGGTAATAGAAAAGAAGCAATCAATAGTGGCTATGTTAAAAACAAGAGGAGAACCTCGTCCTAACATGAGCAGGTTGAAGTCCTTTAATCTCGACTAGAAATAAGATCTCTTTCGAATATCCGAGTCAACCTCAGCTGGAGATAAGATCTCTTCCGAGCGATCGAGTCAACCTCGGCTAGAGATAAAATCTCTTCTGAGTGCCTGAGTCAACATCGACCAGAGATAAGATCTCTTCCGAGCGATCGAGTTAACCTTGACTAGAGATAAGATCTTTTCCGAGCGTCCGAGCTAACCTCAGCTATAGGAGTATAAGATCTTTTCCGAGCTTCACCGATCATGAGATAAGATCTCTCCTAAGCATCCGAGTCAACCTCGCCAGAGATAGATCTCTCCAAACATCCGAGTCAACCTCAGCTAGAGATACGATCTTCCGAGCGCAACGGTCAATCTCGACTGTAGGAGATAAGATCTTCTCCGATCTCTCTGCAGCGAATCGGTCAACTCGCTCAAGATAAGATTTCTTCGAGCGCCCGAGTCACTCGGCTAGAGATAAGATTTTTCCGAGCGATCGAATCAACTTGAATGAGATAGATCTTCCTGAGTGAACGAGCCAAGCTCACGTAGGAGAATAAATCTCCTCGAGCTTAACCTCGATTAGAGATAGATCTCTTCCGAGCGATCGAGTCAACTGGCTAGAGATAATATCTCTTCAAGCAATCGAGAACCTCACTGTAGGTGATAAGATTTCCCAGCTCAACCTCGACAGATATAAAATCTTCTCAAGCGCCCGAGTCAACCTCGACTAGAGATAAATCCTCTCAAGCGATCGAGTCAATCTCGGATGAGATAAGAGCTCTCCGAAGATCGAGCCAACCTCAACTGCAGAGATAAGATCTTTTTTGAACAACATCAATCTTGGCTAGAGATAAATCTCTTCCAAGCGACGAGCTAACCTCGACTCAGAGATAAGATCTCTCCGAGCTTCAAACTCTCAGAGATAAGATCCTCTCCCAGCTCCGAGTCAACCTCGCCAGAGATAAGATCTCTTCCGAGCGGCCTTGGTCTAGAATAAGGATCTCTTCCGAGTGATCGAGGCCAAACTCGATTGAAAGATAGCTAGAGATAAGATCTCTCTCGAGCGCCGAGCAACTCGCTAGACTAAATCTCTCCAGCGACGTGACACTTCGCTAGAGATAAGATTCTTCGAGCCTTCAACTCGGTAAGATAAGATCTCTCCCGAGCACGCAAGGCTCGACGTAGAGATAAGATCTCTTCCAAGCGTCGAGTCAACTCGCTAGAGATAAGATTTCTTCCGAGACCCGAGCCAAACTCGACTGTAGGAGATAAGACTTCTCCAAGCCTCAACCTCAGTCAGAGATAAGATCTCTTCCGAGCTAGAGATATGATCTCTCCCAAGCGCCCGAGTCAACCTCAACCAGAGATAAGATCTCTTTCAAGTGTCCGAGTCAACCTCGGCTAGAGATAAGATCTCTTCCAAACGATCGAGCCAACCTCGACTGTAGGAGATAAGATCTCCTCCGAACCAACCTCGACTGTAGGAGATAAGATCTCTCTCAAGCTTCAACCTCGGCTGTAGAAGATAAGATCTACCCCGAGCTTCAATCTCGACTACAGAAGATCCTTCTGAGCCTCAACTTCAACTTTAACTTTGGCTAGAGGTGAGATCTTCCTCGAGCTTTAACCTAAACTGGCGCAGAGCCCTGAAGAGGACTTTGGTAGTTGCCTTTTTTGCATTCTCTTTCTTCGAGTTTTGAACTCGAAAGTGAGGAAGACTATTATTGGGGATAAATCTCGCTCTTGTCGAAGTCCAGTCTGATACTTAACTTAATGCAACCGATAGTCACGAAAGAGCTTTAGCGGTCGAGTCTTAGCCAAATTCCTTCAATCGATCGAACTCTCCAGTGGTCGAGTCTTAGTCAAACTCCTCAGTGGTCGAGCCCTTTCCGAACTCTCCAACGATCAAATCTTAGCCAAATCTCTTCAACCGATCGAACTCCTCAATGGTCGAGTCTTAGTCGAACTCCTCAACGATTGAGCCCCTTTCGAACTTTCGAGCGGTCGAGTTTTAGTCGAATCCTTTCAACTAGCCGAACTTCTCAGTGGCCGAGCTCCAGTTGAACTTCTCAATGGTTGAGCTTTAATCGAACTCCTATGAGAGCCAAACTTTCTCTATACTCCTTCCATCGAACTTCCGTGAAAGTCGAACTTCCTCCGCACTCTTTCAGTCGGATGCCTACAGAAGCCAAACTCTTTCTGAACTTCTTCGATCGAACTTCTTTCAGACTTCTTCCTCAGTTGGATCCCTTCAGCGGATTACTCCCAGATAATTTTCTCCAAATGTATTTCCTTCAGAAGTCTAAACTCCTCTAAAATTGATATATACCGAAGTCCACCAACCAACGCCTACTTTCTTAGAGCTACAGCTATTAAATCTCGACGAACGATTGCCATCAGTTTACCACAGATGATGCTACCGGACGATATGGCTGCCACTATCAATCTGACGATATCTCTCTCTTCCTAATAAGTCTTATGCAGCCCACGATCGAACAACATGGTCGCCACTACCAGCCTGACGATATCTCTCTCTATACCGAACACCATACGGTCTAGAGTGGCCCACTACCAGATGGTATGGTCATCACCATCATTCAAGCTCCATCTATAAAAATATTCTTCAAATACGTTCTCTAGAAGCTCTCCTCTCCCCTTTAAAGCGCTAAGCTCACTTTTTTTTCTAAGCACTCTATTTCTGTTGGCCAGAAGAGCTGACTTCATCATCAGAGGATCCTACTGAAACCATCACCATCAACTTCGGATGAAATTTTATTTTATAGATCACCGATGGTGACCTCATCCTCCTCGACCCCAGCTCATTCCGACGTCAATCAGATTCTGCACCAATAAATTTTAAAAAGCTTAATAAAGCCTATCTAAACGATAGCTATCTTTTACCCAGAATTGATCAATTGGTGGATGCGACTTCAGGCTACGAGCTTCTCACCTTCATGGACGCCTTCTCTGACTACAACCAAATTCGGATGGCACTGAAGGATGAGGAGAAGACTGCTTTTATTACTAATCATGATCTTTAATGTTACAGGATCATGTCCTTCAGACTTAAAAATGCAGGCGTGACTTATCAGTGCTTGGTCAATAAAATCTTCAAGGAGCAGATCGACCGCAATATGAAGGTTTATGTCGACGACATGCTGGTCAAAAGTCGAAAGACTGTCAATCATGTCGCCGACCTTGAAGAGGCTTTCGATGTACTTAAAAAATATAAGATGAAGCTGAACCTAACCAAGTGCGCCTTTGGGATAGCCTCAGAAAGATTTTTGAGATTCATGATCTCGAGATGAGGGATCAAGATCAACTAGGAGAAAATTCAGCGCCTGACCGAAAAGGTAGCATCTTTGAATTATTTTATCTCGAGGTCGGTCGAATGTTGCATGCCCTTCTTTCAAATCCTTAGAAAATTGAAAGATTTTCACTAGACTCAAGAATACCAAAA
>QRFJ01000003.1:477329-700850 GCA_006176705.1 Cocos nucifera | reverse complement strand
ACCAAAAGGCGTTCAATACGAGCTTAGGAATAACCGTCATGCTAACGTCCCTACTAGACAAATTTCAAATTCTGAGAGAAACTATTTCTCTACCTTCGCTGTCTTCCTACGATCTAGTGTAGTCCCTGAGTCAAAAAAGAGGAGAAAGTACAGATGACTAGTTTACTACATAATCGTAATCTCTATAAAGATGCTATACCAAGTATACAAAGTATAATTGAAAATTGAACTTATTTTTCTGAATTGCAGCAAGAAAGACTTCGATTCTACTTCAGGAAATAAATGCTATAACGTTCTTACACGTGAACGTACAGTCGAATCAGACATCCTTCAATTCAAAGATGATTTCGAAAGAATTGACAAAATAGGACCATTAGAATTTAATAAATATTTCTAACACATCAACTACGATCCTCGGCAGCGTATTATAGCGAAACTAATTGGCCAACTGTCAATAGTTGAATAACCAATCCAAAAATGATTAAAATCTCAAATTTTATGGAAATACTCGAGCTGAGTAGAACGATCGGCATCTCAATGGTTGCATAGTCGATGCACTCTCTGAAGAAATCCCAGATACCTTGTTCTGAGATGTTTTTTTGATCCTATACGTGATTTATGTTTCTAGTACGCAAACTCCGCTGGATAAATCAAGGGTGGTAGGTTTAGTCCTAGTCACACAACCCGAGGGCAGTCATCGTCGAGTACGCGCTAGCGACTTCAAATTATATCTGCAACTAAAATGAGGGCGAATATTAACAAAATCGATCGATGATTAAAAATAGTAAGAGAATTAAAAAGTACAGATCGGACTTTCAAGTCTAAGGACTCAGATTACTTTTCAATAGTAGTGCGGCGCAAGTTCATAGCAACTAATGGAGCACAGAAGAAAAGTATATGCAAATCCACCTTGAGAAGATAAATAATATTAATTCCGACTTTCCGATAGTTTTAGCTAAATTAAACAATTATCATAGTGGTAGAAAAAAATAATAAGACAACACCTCTTCTCTAAATTAGCCACTTCAACCTAGTCAAACCGGCTAGAATTATATTTTGATAACTCCAAAATGCCCAAGCCTCAGAGAAATCACAGCTCGTTATGTAGATGGGCTTCGAGTCGAGCTTGGATATTATATCGTTAGTTGCCTATCTCAAAGAGGAGTTCTTCCTCAGATCCGAAAGTAGCTCGAAGACTCAAAAATTAAGCCTCCTCGTATATTTGTATGTAAGCAAAGTTGTATTAAAAGGATTATATTTCCACTACTGTTAATTGACTAAAATATGTCTTCGACTTCAAGAGACCGATCTTCCGTATTATGAAAGTAATACCAGAGAATTTAGAAAATGAATGTAGGAGCCAGATCCCTGTTCTAAAAACTACTTCGTAAGGAATACTGTTGGTTGTAGATTTGTTGACTGTCGAATTAAACTTAGAGTTAAAGTGGTACGAGGTCACACTAAGGTGACACTACAAAATAAGTCTCATCTAGAAGCCAATGGTGGGATAGCTACCGCCAAGGACCTCCGACGTCAAGTTACGCTCTGGTCCAACAAAAATGGGTGCAACAGTGGTGTGGATAATAGATAGAGTTTATAGAGGAGAGATAGGCTTAAAACTCTCGTAGCATAGTCTGAAAGGATCCTTTATAGACTGAGCTTGTTGTAACTACTTTGATTAATTGATGTCAAACTAATCACCTGACAATGGTCGATCGTTTTTTTAATTTGATTTGGAATAAATGTCTGACTCTATTGACATGATAAATGTCGATCGTAAATATATCAGAGTATAACCACATTAGGAGTATAGGAAAAATCACCTGAGGAATCCACAATCAACAGTCTGAGAAAATTTGGCTTTCAAAAAATTTCGATTACTAAATTAGATTGAATTAATAGAAAGTATATACATTCTATTAATTAAGCGATGTAAGTTAAAGAGAAATATTAATCATTACTAATGGCTAAATTTTTAAAATATTTATTTTATATTTTATCTAAATTTATAAATAATTATGAGATGGCATTAGCAATGGCAATTTTTGTACACTAAATAATTACTTAGTCAATGACTATTAGCACACAGTACATTTATGCTATTATTTTAAGTTATTTTTTAAAAGAAATATTTAATTTAAATATTAAAAAATAATAGTGATAAAATTATTTCAATCTATAAGCCATTGCTAATAGTCTTATTAGTATGGCCTCATATTTTTGTTGCCCATCTCATCTAAAAGTGAACGAGGCCTTCGACTTTGCTCGCGTTAGGACGAGGTTCTCCTCCTGTTCCTAACGGGCTGTGGGGGCACATAAGGATCAGGGCTCTCCCTCCATCTCGTCTAAAATGAACGAGGCTTTGACTTTGCTCGCATTAGGATGAGGTTCTCCTCCTATTCCTAACGGACTGTGGGGGCACATAAGGACCGTTGTCAGGGCCTCTCCTCCCCATCTCATCTAAAATGAACGAGGCCTTCGACTTTGCTCATGTTAGGATGAGGTTCTCCTCCTGTTTCTAACGGTGGGCTGTGGGGGCACGTAAGGGCCGTTGTCAGGACCTCTTCCTCCATCTCATCTAAAATGAATGAGGCTTTCGACATTGCTCGCGTTAGGACGAGGTTCTCCTCCTGTTCCTAACGGGCTGTGGGGGCACATAAGGACCGATGTCAAAGCCTCTTCCTCCATCTCGTCTAAAGTGAACGAGGCCTTCGACATTGCTCGCGTTATGATGAGGTTCTCCTTCTATTCCTAATGGGCCACTTTCGCTCGTTTCTCTTCTGTTATCATGTAATTCTTGCACTAGAAAATAATAATACTGAATGAAGGAGTCTTATTAAAGGCAGTTTACTGGTAATACATTCTCAGATTTTCTGAGTTCTAAGGTCGGGAAAGCATTATTCCTCCGAGCTCCTTCAAATGATAAGTTTTGGGCCGGATGACCTCCACCACTTCATACGGACCTTCCCAATTTGGGGTGAGCTTCCCTTGGCTCTGAGGCTGTGAGACGATGATTCGTCGAAGCACTAGATCTTCCACTCTGAATGTCTTATCTCTAACTCTGGAGTTGTAGTACTGGGCCACCTTTCGTCTGTAGGCTGTCATCCGAATGCGGGCTTCCTTCCCTTTTTCTTTCAACGGATCGAGGTTAACTCTGAGGTCTTGAGGGTTAAGCTGTTTATTGAAGCCCATGACTCGTGCAGATGGGAGCTTAAGTTCGATCGGGATAACTGCCTCCGTGCCGAAGGCCAAGGTAAAATGTATTTTTTTAGTCGGCATCCTTTGTGTAGTTCAGTATGCCTAGAGGACGTAGTAGAGTTCGTCCATCCAGACCCCTTTTGCACTGTCGAGCCTTATCTTGATACCTTACAGTAGAATCCGGTGGGTCACCTTAGCTTTCCCATTAGCCTATGGATGAGCCACCGATGTGAAGTGGTAGAAGATGTTTAGTCCTTTGCAGAATTTGATGAATCTCGTCCCAGCGAACTATCGTCCATTGTCGGTTATAAGGGTTCGGAGCAGATCGAACCGACAGACAAGTGACTTTCAGATGAAGTCCTGCACTTTGGCTTCGATAATCTTTGCTAGTGGTTCAGCTTCGATCCACTTGGTGAAATAGTCGATCGCGACCAGGAGGAACTTTCGCTATCCGGATGCAATCGGAAAGGGGCCAAGTATGTCCATTTCTCATTACACAAATGGCCAAAGTGCACTTAGTGGAGCAAGCTCGGAGGCCTGCTGTCTTTGTACGTTTGCATTCTTCTGACAGCGGTCGCACTTCTTCATATACTCCATGGAATCATGAAATAAGGTCAACCAATAATACCCTTGTCGATGTAGTCTTTGCGATAGGGAATTGGCTCCCACGTGACTTCCGCAGAGTCCTTCGTGGACCTCCCAGAGTGCGAGGTCGGCCTCTGAAGATCGGAGACATCTCAATAGTAGGAGAAAGTATGACCTCTTATACAACTTGCCTTCATATAAAACGTAGCGGAATGCCTGATTCCTGAGCTTCCGAGCTTCTTTCGGATCATGAGGAAGGACCCCCTCCTTAAGGTAGGTGACCAACGGATCAATCCAGCTCGGCTCGAATTTCATCTGCAGAATGATCTGAAATTTTTCTATGGTTGGGCACTTCAGAGCCTCTAAGAATACTTATTTGGAAAGCTCGATCGGGGCTAAAGTGGGCAACTTGGAGAGAAGATCCGCTCTGATATTTTCCGCCCTTAGAATTTATCGAATGCCGAAACTGTCAAAGGCTAGGGTCAAATTCCTCATCTTTCTAAGGTATCTCATCATACTATCCTCCCGCGCCTCATAGCTGCCATTAACTTGGCATACCACCAGTTGAAAATCGTTGAAGACTTGAAGTCGATATACTTTTAATTCCTTCGCTATTTTTAATCCGATGATCAGCACTTCATATTCGACCCCATTATTGATCATAAAAAACTCGAAGCGCAGTGTGTACTCAGCGACGACGCCCTAAGGACTAATTAAGACCAGTTCCGCACCAGCTCCGGTGGAGTTGGATGAGCCATCCACATGCAGAGCTCAAAAGTCTTTGGAGAGGTCGGCACTTTCCTCGGAGAGGTTCGACTGTGATAGAAGGGCGCCGGTCTCATTCTATTCAGACTCGGCTTTGATTGGAATGGTACATTCTAACACAAAATCCATCAATATCTGGGCCTTAATCGATGGCCTGGGCTGGTAGTTGATGTCAAACTCTGTGAGCTCAATTGCCCATTTTGCGATTCTTCCAGAAGCGTCTGCTCGGTGTAGGATTGCTTTTATTGGTTGGTCCGTGAGGACCGTAATGGTGTGCTCCTGAAAATAAGGTCGGAGTTTTTGGACAGCAATTAGAAGAAAGTAAATCAATTTTTCTAATCTTGAGTACCTAGTCTCTGCATCCCTCAAGACCTAGCTCACATAATAGACCGATCGCTGCATCTTCGCTTCCTCTTTGACTAGGACTACTGCCAGGGCTACTAGGGAGACAGCCAGGTATAAGAATAATTTCTCTCTAGGTTTGGGCTTTGCCAGCAATGGAGATGAGCCGAGGTAGTTTTTAAGTTCCTCGAATGTCTGTTGGCACTCTACCGTCCAGCAGAAGTTCTTTGGTTCCCTGAGAACTTGGAAGAAGGGCACATATCGTTCGATCGATCTTGAGACAAAATGATTTAGGGATGCCATTTTTTCGATCAGGCGCTGAACTTCTTTGATCATTTTTGGGGTGGTCATCTCCTGAATGGCTCGAATTTTTTTAGAGTTTGCTTCAATTCTGCATCTTGACACCATGAACCCCAAAAACTTTTCTGAGGTCACGCCAAAGGCGCACTTGATCGGATTCAGTTTCATCTTGTTCTTCTTGAGTGCACCGAAGGTCTGTTTAAGGTCGACGAGGTGGTCTGTTGAAGCTTGGCTTTTGATGAGCATATCATCCACATACACTTCCATGTTGCGGTCGATCTGCTCCTTAAAGATCTTATTGACCAAATGCTGGTACATTGCCCCTATATTTTTGAGCCCAAAGGGCATGACCCTATAACAATAAAGACCACGATCAGTAATAAAAGCGATCTTCTCTTCATCCTCAGGCGCTATCTGGATCTGATTATAATCAGAGAAGACATCCATGAAGGTAAGGAGCTCGTAGTCCGAAGTCGCATCCACTAGTTGATCAATCCTGGGTAGAGAATAACTATCTTTCGAGCAGGCCTTGTTCAGCATTTTGAAGTCAATGCACATCCTCCATTTGTTGTTTGCCTTTTTGACGAGGATCACATTTGAGACCTAGGTCGGATAATTAATCTTTCGGATGAATTCGGCTTTAAGGAGCTTGTCTACTTCTTCAGCGATTGCTTTCTGCCTCTTCGGGGCATGGTGGTGCATCTTTTCTTTTATCGAATGATGTCTTGGATCGATGGCCAGTCGATGTTCTATGACCTCGACGTCAATCCCTGGCATTTCTGCTGGAGTCCAGGCAAAGACGTCCGCATTTCTTCTAAGGAAGGTAACGAGTTGCTCCCGAACTTCGCTTGCCAAGTTGGAGCCGATCTGCACCGCATGCTCGACGTTTCCATCGTCTAAGGGCACAGAGATGAGGTCCTCCATAGGCTCGCTTCGTTCTTCAGTGAGGTCATCTCGAACATCTAATTCATCAATAAGATAAGAGTCGGACTGCTCTTTCTTATGTAGGGTGATCGAGTAGCAGTGCCTCGCCAAAGCTTGGTCTCCCCAGATCTCTCTAATCTCGTGACTTGTAGAAAATTTCATCTTCAAATAATAGGTCGATACCACCATTCGAAGTGCATTTAGATCAGGTTGGCCAAGAATGGCATTGTAGGTGGATGGAGTTCTCACGACTAGGAAGTCAACTTATGCTTTGGCCAATTTCGGGCATCGTCCTACTGTCACAATCAAAGTTATTATACCCTCAACTAGTATGGCATTACCGATGAATCCTATCGGCGGGGAGTTCATAGGCCCCAAGTGGCCATCGGGTAAGGACATTTTTTAGAAGGCATCGTAAAACAACACATCGACCGAACTTTCATTGTCCACTAAAATGCGGCGTACATCATAATCGATAATGTTCAAAGAGATTACAATCGCGTCATTGTGCGAAAATTGGACCCCCCGGGCGTCCGCCTTGGTAAAGGTCATAGGTTCTTCAATCCTCTATTTCTTCACCGATCCTTCAGATCCGCTGACCTCTTCTTATTGAAGTCCCTCCGAGATTGTATTGATGATACCAAGAGGTGGCCGATCTTCTTGGTCCTCCTCCCTCAGTGGTAGCGCTCTCAGCCGATCCTCTCATCCTTCAGGCTGTCTCCGCAAGAATCGGCCAAGTGTACCCCACCTGACGAGCTCTTCAATCTCGTCTTGGAGTTGGATGCACTCCTCAGTATCATGGTCGTGGTCATGATGATAAAGATAGAACTTATTGGGATTACGTTTGCTGGGGTAGGAATGCATCCTCTCAGGTCTCGAAAGTTGTTCTCTGATTTCCATCAGCACTCGGATCTTCGGAGCGTTAAGGGAGGTGTAGTTGCGAAATCTCCATTGGGGAGAACCTCGACACTGGGGAGAACCTCGACGCTGGGAAGAACCTCGACATATCCTTCCATCGGGGCTTTTCCACCTCCAGGCCTGAGGGAGAGTTTGGGCTCGCCTGCACCCAGAAGGAGTTTGGGAATGCGGTCGAACTTTACTCGGCTTTCCAACTTCTGCGGGCTTACCCGGCTCGTCGAATTGCTGCTCGCCATCGGCTTCATCATCTTTAGTCTTGAAGGCCTTCTCAGCCTGGGCATAACCTTCAGCCCGAGCTAGCATGTCAGCAAAATTCCTGAGATATTTTTTTCAGGAAGAACAATAAGTCGTTCTTTTGAAGGCCGCTCTTAAGCGCGGCCATCGCAACGGACTAATCCAGATCCCGGACCTCTAATGCTGCGATGTTAAATCAGATGATATAAGTCTGGATGGATTCCTCTTGCTTTTGCTTGATATTCATCAGAGAATCCAAACTTCGGCATGGACGCCGACTTCCAACAAAGTGGGCTGCGAACTATTGGCTCATCTGATCAAACGATGAGATGGTACTCGGCTTAAGCATCGAGTACCAATTCCTGATGGCTTCCTTAAGGGTCGAGGAAAAAGCCCAACATAAAATAGCATCTAGTGCGCCATGGAGCAACATCATCATCCAAAAGGCTTTCAGATGGTCGACTGGATCGGTGGTCACATCGTAATTCTCGAACTATGGGAGCTTGAAGTTCGGCGGGATCGGTTTCTGCATAATTTTTTGCGAAAAGAGAGGGTCAGCACAAACGTCATTACCATGAGAGGAGGGATTGTGATGGAGTTCTTCGATCCATCGGCTCATTTCTAAGAGTCTTTGATTCATGAGATCTTCACGATCTTTGATCTCCAAGATTTTATGATAGAATGGGTGCAAAGTTTCCCCCTGGGTCGAGTCGTGGTTCGAATAGGGGCCTTCCCTCCTCTGCTTCTTCCTTCCGAGGATCGGGGATTGGGTAGCCCAAGTCGGCCATTCCTGGATCGGACCACAGAGCTCTGAAGAATTTTGCGTCGGTTGAGCCGATGTTGGGGCCTGCTGGTGCATGGCCTGCACTGCTTACATCACCTCCGTGAGGCCATGAACCTGCTGGATGAGCAGGTTGAACTGTTCCACATCTATCGCAGCTATAGATAGAACCTGGGTTGCCGGGACTGGAGTAGAAGCGGACGGATCTGAGCGGGATCGGGCTGCGGAGGCCGTTGATCGCCGGGTCAAAGCTTTTCTGGGAGGTATTTTTCTAGGACGAACTTTAGATCACTGCTGAGCACTCCTTTAAGATCAATAAAATCTTAAGAATAGAGGGCCCTCCTTCTAGCACCAAATCTGTTGGTGCAGATTTTGATTGACGTCGGATTGAACTGGAGTGAAAGGGGACGAGATCGTCGTCGGTGATCTGCAAAATAAAATTCCATCCAAAACCAATGAGGGTAGCTCCGAAATGATCCTCCGACGATCAAGTTAGCTCTGACCAATAGAAATGGAGTGCTCAGTGTGGAGTTAGACAGAGTTTCGAGGAGGAGATAAGGGCTTAGAACCTCTCGTAAGCGTATCTGGAGGGTTCTTTTTATAGGCAGAGATTGTTGTAACTGTCTTGATTAATGATTGTCGTAACTATCCTGATCAATGCTGATCGTTATTGACTTGATAAATGCCGATCATTATTGACTTGATAAATGTCGATCGTTATTGTCGTGTAACCGTTTAGTAGTGGGATCATGTACAAAAATCCGTCAACAGTCTGTAAGAAGTTTGGCTTTCATAGAAGAACAGTTACTGAAGGATCTCGGAGGAAGTTTGGCTTCTGTAGAAGTCCGGCTGCTAGAGTTTGGTCGGTTGAAGGGATTCGACTAAAACTCGGTTGCTAGGAAGTTTGGAAGGAGGTCGGCCACCAAGAAGTTCGGAAGGCTGATGGAGTTCGACTAAGGCTCGTCCACTGAAATCCCGAAGAAGTTCGACTGCTGGCAGAGTCCGCAAGAAGTCTGGCTTTCATAGAAGCCCAACCATTGGAGGAGTTCGTAAGGAGTCCAGCTTCCATAGAAGCCCGACCGCTGAGGAGTTCGGCTAAGACCCATCCGCTGAAGCTCTTCCATGGCTACCTATTGCATTAGGCTAAGCATCGAACCAAATTTCGGCAGGAGCAGGGTTTATCCCCAATAGGTATTATTGGTCGATCTTGTACCATAATTCTATAAAGTATGTCAAAAAGTATGATCGTTGTTAGAGAAATACAAACATACAAAGATAGCTGACCTCTGAGCTTACTCTACTAAGCGCACCATGGCCATTTGCACAGTGGAGAATGGATATACTTAGTTCTTTTTTAGTGGCATTCGGATAATGAACGTTCCTCCTGATTGCGATCGACTACTTCACCAAATGGATCAAAGTCGAACCACTAGCAAAAATTATTGAGACCAAGGTACAGAACTTCGTCTGTCGATTTGGCCTGTCTCAAACTCTCATAATAGATAACGAATGATAGTTCGCTGGAATGAGGTTCATTGAGTTCTATGAAGATCTAAACATCTTCCATCATTTCACGTCAGTAGCTTACCCACAAACAAATGGGGAAGCTGAAGTAACCAACCAAATCCTGTTGCAAGGCATCAAGACAAGACTCGATAGAGCAAAACAAGTCTGATCGAATGAACTCTACCACATCCTCTAGGCATACTGAACTACTCAAAGGCTACTGATTAGGGAAACACCATTCACCTTGACCTTTGAAATAGAGGCAGTCATTCCAATCGAGCTTAAACTCCCATTAGCATGGATCGTGACCTTCAATGAGCAGCGTAACTCATAGGACCTTAGAGTCAATCTCGATCTGCTGGAAGAAAAAAGAGAAGAAATCTAAGTTTGGATGGCAACCTACAAGCGAAGGATGGTCCGATACTATAACTCCAGAGTTAGAGATAAAATATTCCGAGTGGAGGACTTAGTACTTTGATGAGCTACTATCTCTCAGTCTCAAAGCCAGAGAAAGCTTGCCCCAAATTGGGAAGGACCATACAAGGTCACGGAAGTCGTTCGATCCGAGACATACTACTTGAAGAAGCTCGGAGGGGCAGACCTACCTCGACCATGAAATTCAAAAAATTTATGAATGTATTATCGATAATTTGATTATAATAAAATCCTCCTACTCCAACATCCTAATCTTTGTTGTGTACTGTTGGTGCAGATTTTGGTTGACGTCGAATTGAACTGGAGTGGAAGGGAACGAGGTCGCCGTCAGTGACTTATAAAATAAAATCCCGTTCGGAGCCGATGGGGGTAGCTCCAGAAGGATCCTCCGACGGTCAAGTTAGCTCTGGCCAACAGAATGGAGTGCTCAGTTGGAGTTAGGCAGAGTTTTGAGGAGGAGATAAGGGCTTAGAATCTCTCATAAGTGTATCTAGAGGATTCTTTTTATAGATGGAGCTTGTTGTAACTGCCTTGATTAATGATTATCGTAACTATCCTGATCAATGTCGATCGTTATTAACTTGATAAATGCCGATCATTATTGACTTGATAAATGCCGATCGTTATTGTCATGTAACCGTTTAGTAGTGGGATCATCTGTAGGAATCCGTCAATAGTTTGTAAGAAGTTTGGCTTTCATAGAAGCCCGGTTACTGGAGGATCCCAGAGAAAGTTCGGCTTTCGTAGAAGTCCGACTGCTGGAGTTCGATCGATTGAAGGAATTCGGCTAAAACTCGATCACTAGAAAGTTTGGAAGGAGCTCGGCCACCAAGAAGTTTGAAAGGCTGATGGAGTTCAGCTAAGGCTCGTCCATTGGGATCCCGAAGAAGTTCGACCGCTAAAGAGTTCGGCTTCCATAGAAGTTCGATCGTTGAGGCTCTTCCATGGCTACCTATTGCATTAGGCTAAGCATCGAACCGAACATCGGCAGGAGCGAAATTTATCCCCAATAATAGTCCCCCCACTCTCGAGTTTGAAACTCGTAGGAAGGAAGTGCGAAAAAGATGACTGCCAATGTCCTCTTCTAGGTTCCATGCTGGTTCAGGTCGAAGCTCAGGGGAGATCTCATTTCCAACCAAAGTTGAAGTAGATCTCGTCTCTTGTAGTTGAGGTTAATACGGGCGCTCGGAGGAGGTCTGATCTCTAGTCGAGATTGATGCGATCGCTTAGAAGAGATCTTATTTCTCGCCGAGGTTGCCTCGGGGGAGATCTTATCTCCTACATCCAAGGTTAAAGGTCTTTGACCTACTCGTGTTAGGATGAGGTTCGACTTTTCTCGCGTTAGGACAAGGTTTGACATTGCTCGCGTTAGGACAAGGTTCTCCTCTATTCCTAATGGGCTCTGGGGGCACGTAAGGGCCGTTATCAGAGCCTCTCCTTCCATCTCGTTTAAAGTGAATGAGATCTTCGACATTGCTCACGTTAGGATGAGGTTCGACATTGCTCACATTAGGACAAGGTTCTCCTCTATTCCTAACGGGCTGTGGGGGCACGTAAGGGCCGTTGTCAGGGCCTCTCTCCCATCTCATTTAAAGTGAACGAGGCCTTCGACATTGCTCACATAGGACGAGGTTCTCCTCCTATTCGGGGGACTGGGGGCACATAAAGGGCCCATTGTCAGGGCCTCTCCCCCATCTTTGCTAAAGTGAACGAGGCCTTCGACATTTGCTCGCATTAGGATAAGATTTTCCTGCTATTCCTAAAGGACTGTGAGGGCACGTAAGGGCCATTGTTAGGGTCTCTCCTCCCATCTCGTCTAAAGTGAATGAGGTCTTCGACATGCTCACGTTTAGGATGAGATTCTCATCCTGTTCCTAACGATGGGGCTATGGGGGCACGTAAGGGCCATTATCAGAGCCTCTCCCTCCATCTCGTCTAAAGTGAACGAGGCCTTCGACATGCTCGCATTAGGATGGGGTTCTTCTTCTATTTTTAATGGACTAATGGAGATACATAAAGACCATTGTCAGGGTCTCTCCCCCATCTCGTCTAAAGTGAACGAGGCCTTCGACATTGCTCACGTTAGGATGAGGTTCTTTTTCTCTCCTATTCCATAAGGGGCATTGGGAACTCTCCCCCCATCTCGTCTAAATGAACGAGACCTTCGATATGCTCACGTTGGATGAGTTCTTCTCCTATTCCTAGCAGGTAGGGGCCACATCTGTTGTCAGGGCCTCTCTTCCATCTCGTCTAAAGTGAATGAAGCCTTTGACATGCTTGCATTAGGACGAGGTTTCTCCTCCTGTTCCTAATGGATTGTGGAGGCACATAAGACCATTGTCAGGGGGCCTCTCTCCATCTCGTCTAAAGTGAACGAGGCCTTTGGACATTGCTCGCATTAGGATGAGATTCTCCTCCTATTCCTAACGGGACTATGGGGGCACGTAAGGATCATTGTCAGGGTCTCTTTCTCCATCTCGTCTAAAGTGAACGAAGCCTTCGACATTGCTCGCGTTAGGATGAGGTTCTCCTCCTGTTCCTAATGGACCACTTTTGCTTGTTTCTTTCCCATCATCATATAGTTTTTATGCCTAGAAATAACATTATTGAAGGAGGAGAATTTTACCAAAGGAAAGTTACTCGCAGCATATCTCCGTTTCAGGATCGTGGGGGCGTTGTTCCTCCAGGTTTCCTCAGGCAGAAAGTCCCGAGCCGGATGATCTCCTCTATCTCACGTTGCCCTTTTCAATTTGAAGCAAGCTTCTCTTGGCTTTATCACTGGAAGATGATAGCCCGTCAAAGTACCAAGCTCCTCTCAGGGGTAACGTTGATGACGCCATGAGACGGCCGACCTCCTTATCGTTTCTGGCTACGGCAGCGCCCTTGATCGATCTTCTTCTGATTCAGACTGGCGTCGGAGGAATTTATCCAGCCATCTCTTTCTGACGAGCTCCTCAATTTTATCTCAGAGCCAAATATATTTCTTAGTGTCATGATCGTGGTCGCGATGGTAGAGGCATTACTTGCTTTGATCGCGCATGTTTGGGGGAGGCCGTAGCCCTTCTAGTCTTGGTAGCTGGTTCTTAACTTTCATGAGAATTTGAGTTTAAGGAGCATTGCAGAGGGCGCAGTCGTGGAACCTTTCGAAAAGAAGACTTTTTCGTGTCCTTCTATCAGGGCTTTCTTGATGGCGAGGTCGAGGAGTTCGGGCCTTGCTTGCACTGGAGAGGTCGTAAGCACGGTCAAACTTCATTCCATCCTCTTATGAAACCTATGGAAGAACGTCATGCCCTTTTATCGGAGCTTCCTTGATGATGAGTTTGAGTGGAAGTTCGGCGATCTCGCTCGCACTGGGGTGATCGTGAATGCGGTCGAACTTTATTACACCTCCTGTGAAATCTTCTTCGATGATTGCTTTTTGCCTCTTCGGGGCGTGGCGGCGCATCTTTTCTTTTATCGATCGGTGCCTCGGATCGACGGCCAGCCAATGTTTCATAACCTAGGCGTCAATCCCCGGCATGTCCATGGGGGTTCAGGTGAAGACATCTGCGTTTCTCTTGAGGAAGGCAACGAGTTGCTCCCGAACCTCATCTGCCAAGTTGGAGTCGATCTGCATCATGTGCTCCGAGTTTTCATCATTTAAGGGTACAGAGACGAGGTCCTCCTTAGGCTCGCCCCGCTCCTCAATGAGGTCATCGCGGACATCCAGTCCATCAACAAAATAAGGGTCGGACCTTTCTCCCTTATGCAGGGCGATTGAGTAGCAGTGCCTCACCAAAGCTTGGTCTCCCCTGACCTCTCCAATCTCATGACTTGTCAAAAATTTCATCTTCAAATAATAGATCGATACTACCATTCGAAGTGTATTTAGATCAGGTCGGCCAAGAATGGCATTGTAAGCGAACAGAGTTCTTACGACTAAGAAATCAACTAATGTTTTGACCAGTTTCGAGCGTCGTCCTGCTGTCACAACCAAAGTTATTATGCCCTCAACTGGTATGGCGTTGCCAATGAATCCTATCAGCGGAGAGTTCATAGGCCCAAAGTGGCCATCGAATAAGGACATTCTTAAGAAGACATCATAAAATAATACATCGACCGAGCTTTCATTATCCATCAAAATACGGCATACATCGTAGTCAGCAATGTTCAAAGAAATTACAACCGCGTCATTGTGCAGAAATTGAATCCCCTGACCGTCCACCTCGGTAAAGGTCATGGGTTCTGCGGTCCTCCACCTCTTCATCGGTCCCTCAAATCCGTCGACCTCTCCTTATTGAAGTCCTCTGAGATAGTGTTGATGACATCGAGAGGCAGCCGATCTTCTTACTGGTTTCTCCCACTCGTCGGTAATGCCCTCAGCCGATCTTTCCGCTCTTCAGATCATTTTCATAGGAATCGGCCAAGTCTACCTCGCCTGATAAGCTCTTCTATCTCATCTTAGAGTTGGGTGCACTCCTCAGTATCGTGGCCATGGTCACGATGATAAAGGCAGAACTTATTGGGATTGCGTTTGTTGGGGTGGGAATGCATCCTCTCAGGCCTCGGAAGTTGTTTCCTAATTTCCATCAGCACTTGGGTCTTCGGAGCGTTGAGGGAGGCGTAGTTACGAAATCTTCGTTGGAGAGAACCTCGGTGCTGGGGAGAATCTTGATGTTGGGAAGAACCTCGGCGTGTCCTTCCATCGGGGCTTTTCCGCCTCCAGGCTAGAGGAAAAGTTTGGGCTCGCCTGCGCCCAGAAGGAGTTCAAAAATGCGGCCGAACTATACTCAGCTTTCCAACTTCTATGGGCTTACCCGGCTCGCCGACTTGCTGCTCGCCATCGGCTTCATTATCCTTGGTTTTGAAGGCCTCCTCAGTCCGGACATAACCTTCAGTCCGAGCTAGCACGTCAGCAAAATCTCTGGGATATTTTTTTTCAAGAAGAACAGCAAGTCGTTCTTTTGAAGGCCGCTTTTGAGCGTGGCCATCGCAATGGACTGGCCTAGATCTCGGACCTCCAATGTTGCGGTGTTAAACCGGATGATATAAGCCCGGATGAATTCTTCTTGCTTCTGCTTGACATTCATCAAAGAATCCGAACTTCGACGTAAACGTCGACTACTGACAAAGTGGGCTATGAACTGCTAGCTCATTTGATCAAACGATGAGATGGTACTCAACTTAAGCACCGAGTACCAGTTCTTGATGGCTCCCTTAATGGTCGAGGGAAAAGTCCGGCACAAAATAGCGTCTGGTATGCCATGGAGCAACATCATCATCTAGAAGGCTTTCAGATGATTGATTGGATCGATGGTCCCATCGTAACTCTTGAACTGTGGGAGCTTGAAGTTCGGTGGGATCGATTCCTGCATAATTTTCTGCAAAAAGGGAGGGTCAGCACAAACGTCATTACCATAAGAGGAGGGATTGTGATGGAGTTCTTTGATACGTCGACTCATTTCTAAGAGCCTTTGATTCATGAGATCTTCACAGTCTTTAATCTCTAAGGTTTTCTGATAGAATGGGTGCGAAGTTTTCCCCTAGGTCGAGTCATGGTCCGAATAAGGGCCTTTCCTCCTTTGCTTCTTCCTTTCGAGGATCGAGGATTGGGTAGCCCAAGTCGACCATTCCTGGACCGGACCACAGGGCTCTGGAGAATCCCGCATCGGTTGAGCCGGTGTCGGAGCCTGCTGGTGCATGGCCTACACCGCTTGCATCGCCTCTGTGAGGCCACGAACCTGTTAGACGAGTAGGTTGAACTGCTCCACATCTACCGCAGCTACAGATGGAACCTAGGTTGTCGAGACTAAAGTAGGAGTAGATGGATCTGAGCGGGATCGGGCTGTGGAAGTCGTTAATCGCCGGATCGAAGCTTTCCTGAGAGGCATTTTTCTGGGACGAACTTTTGATCACTGTTGAGCACTCCTTTAAGATCAAGGAAACCTCAAGAACAGAGGGTCCTTCCTCTAGCACCAAATCTGTTGGTGCAGATTTTGGTTGACGTCAGATTGAACTAGAGTGGAAGGGGACGAGGTCGCCGCCAGTGACCTGCAAAATAAAGTTCTGTCCGAAGTTGGTGGGGATAGCTCCGAAAGGATCCTCCGACGGTCAAGTTAGCTCTGACCAACAGAAATAAAGTGCTCAGTGTGGAGTTAGGCAGAGTTTTAAGGAGGAGATAAGGGCTTAGAACCTCTCGTAAGCATATCTGGAGGGTCCTTTTTATAGGCGGAGCTTGTTGTAACTATCTTGATTAATGATTGTCGTAACTGTCCTAATCAATGTCGATCGTTATTGACTTGATAAATGTCGATCGTTATTATCGTGTGACTGTTTAGTAGTGGGATCGCCTATAGGAATCCATCAACAGTCTATAAGAAGTTTGACTTCTGTAGAAATTCGATTACTGAAGGATCCCAGAGGAAGTTCAGCTTTCATAGAAGCCCGACTGTTGGAGTTCGGTCGGTTGAAAGGATTCAGCTAAAACTCGGTTGCTAGGGAGTTTAGAAGGAGCTCGGCCATTAAGGAGTTCGGAAGGCTGATGGAGTTCGGCTAAAGCTCATCCGCTAGGATCCTAAAGAAGTTCGACTGCTGAGGAGTTTGGCTTCCATAGAAGTTTGGCCGCTGAGGCTCTTTCGTGGCTACCTATTGCATTAGGCTAAGTATCGAATCGGACTTCGACAAGAGCGGGGTTTATCCCCAACATGTACCAATGATAAAGAAGGACTACCTCATGAACTTAATTTCATGATAAATATAGCCTGTTTGGAATAGGAGGAGAACCTCATCCTAATGTGAGTAAAGTCGAAGGCCTCATTCATTTTAAACGAGATGAAGGAAGAAGCCCCAACAACGATCCTAATGTGCCCCTACAGCCCATTAGGAATAGGAGGAGAACCTCATCCTAACATGAGCAAAGTCAAAAATCTCGTTCATTTTAGATGAGATGAGGGAAGAGGCCCTGACAATGGTCCTAATGTGTCCCTACAGTTCATTAGGAATAGGAGGAGAACCTCGTCCTAACGTGGGCAAAATCGAAGATCTCGTTCATTTTAGACGAGATGAGAGAAAAAAATCTGACAACGATCCTAATGTGCTCCTACAACCCGTTAGGAACAGGCAGAGAACCTCATCCTAATATGAGCAAAGTCGAAGACCTCGTTCATTTTAGACGAGATGAGGAGAGAGGCCCTGACAATGGTCCTAATATGCCCCTACAGTCTGTTAGAAATAGGAGGAGAATCTGATTCTAATGTGAGTAAAGTCGAAGACCTCGTTCATTTTAGATGAGGTGAGAAGAGAAGCTCCGACTCGGCCGAAGATAAGGTCTTCCTCGAGCTTCAATTTCAACGGAAGATAGGATCTTCTTCAACCTCGGTTGGAGATAAGATCTTTCTCAAGCTTCAACTTCAATAGAAGATAGAATTACTTTCAACCTCGACTGGAGATAAGATCTCCCCCAAGCCTTAACCTCAATAGAAGATAGGATCTCATTCAATGTAGGCTGAAGATAAGATCTTCTCCGAGCTTCAACCTCAATAGGAGATAGGATTTTCTTCAACCTCGGCTGGAGATAAGATCTTCTCCGAGTTTCAACTTCAACAGAAGATAGGATCTTCTTCAACCTCAACTGGAGATAAGATCTCCTCCGAGCTTCAACCTCAATAGGAGATAAGATCTTCTTTAATCTCGGCTGGAGATAAGATCTTCCTCGAGCTTCAACTTCAACAGAAGATAAGATCTTCTCCGAGCTTCAACCTCAATGGGTGTAGAGTCTGAAAAAGAACTTCGACAGTCATCTTTTTTGTACTCTCTTTCTTCGAATTTCGAACTCGAAAGTTGAAAGACTATTATTGGGGATAAATTCCGCTCCCGTCGAAGTCCAATCTGATACTTAGCATAATGTAACTGATAATCATAGAAGAGCTTCGATCGAAAATTCTTCAACAGCCGAACTTCTTTCGGACTTCTTCTTCAGTCGAATTTCTACAGGAGCCGAACTTCTTTCAGACTTCTCCTTCAGTCAAATTTCTCCACCAATCAAACTCCTTCTGGACTTCTTCATCAGTCGAACTCCATCTGAATTCCTCCAGTGGATTATTTTTAGATTTCAAGTAGTATTCCTCTCGGATGATTTTTTCTAGCTATATTTCCTTTAGGAGTTTGAACTTCTCTGAAATTGATATATATCAAAGCTCTTCACTAATCAAAGCCTGCTTCCTCTAGACTTCGACTATTAAATCTTAACAAATAGGCGATCCCACTACCGGACGGTTACGACTGTCATTTATCAGTCTGCTATAAGCGATCCCACTATCGAACGGTTACGACTGTCATTATCAGTCTATTACGAGCGACACCTCTCTCTGTAATAAATTTTACGTGATTCCGAATGATTCATGATCAGATGGTTACGATTGTTACTATCAATCTGCTCCGGACTCCGTCTATAAAAGGGACCCTTCAGATACATTTTTTTTAGGCTTTCTTCTTTTTTTCAAAATCTTGTTGAATTCTTGTCTGAGTACTTCATTTCTGTTGGTCAAAAAAGCTGACTTGATCATCGAAGGATCCTGTCGGAGCCACCACCATCGACTCCGGATAAAACTTTCTTTTGCAGGTCATCGATGGTGACCTCTTCTTTCTCAACTCCAACTCGATCCGACGTCAACCAGATTCTGCACCAATAATATTGGTAGGTCGATAGTAATCCGATTTGACTTAAAATGGTGCTGCCGAGTCTTCAGATCAACTGATGTGATATGGTGATATCTTACCTGCAGGTCGGTAACACGCTGATCTTAACTGATGTAGTTGAGTGAGAGATTGGTTAAAACCGATGTTTCGCTAATATAAACTGAGCAAGTCAACTATCATAGCATCAAGTCAATAACTATTGTAGATTGATATTCAACCAATCTAAACCTAATATCGATTATAATGCTTTACCGTCAAAATACTATCATATCAATGATCTTTCTAATGTCGTCATTTGGCTAGAGATCGTTAGCTGTACCAATACTTTCATTTAAGAAAGAAAGGATAATAAGATATAAATACACACAAGAGTTAGACTTTGAGATTGTGCTTGGGATTTTATACAAGAAAATAGATTTAAGCATTAGAGAACCATCTTCTCCCATCAAGAAAAAAAGAATTCAAACATACGCAAGCAGTTTTTTTGACATAGCCAAATGTTGTGTTCTTCGTAGAGGCACAAAATGAGCTATCTAGCTAGCAGTGATGGTGCTAAAGAAAGTTGCAAAAATTAACCATTCGGTGTATTAAGTTGTTACTCTAATACAAATTACTCTATGTAATTCATATGCTCATTTTTCCAAAGTTCTAATTACATTATTAAAATATTAGATTGTTTACCATCCAACAGACGCTACTTATTTCTTTGCGATGAGGTCCACCTTTCCATCGGTCAGTACTCTTATTTATCAAATAAATATAGCTCAAAAAATATAGTCAAGATGGTTCAATTCTTGTAACAAGAGAGATCCATCTCTTGAAGTTAAGACATTTTACATATCAAATCACATGCACTGATAGTAAAAGTAATACGATTTACTTGAACCAAAAGTCATAATCATTTATAGGTCATGCATACTTAAGGTGTTATAATAACATCATGCATGATGGATGACCAACATGATACACCATACACTACATGATGCATCACATGCACCATAGTGGAGCTGATTTCATCTAAAAAGAGTACGAATCCTCTACAGTACATTGTGATATGCAGTGTATCATGCTGACCATAAACCATAGGATAGTGAGCAAAATGTGGGTGCGTCACATATACTGCAAAGGAGCTGTGTTTCATCTAGAAAAAGCACATCGTGGAGGATGAACGGTCAACAAATAATAAATACTCAGATAGATCGTATATATATGCATAGTACATGTTTTTTTTTTGATAAGCAAAATTAAAATTTAGAGAAGGACGATCCGACGTAGCTATCTCTTCTGAAAATGATCATGAGACTCCAAATCCTACTGCAGAATATTTGATTCGAAAGTTAATTTAGTTGTGAAACTTTTTTTTCATCGTATGGATGAATTCAATGAATGAATACGTCACTTCAATTTTATCATAAATTAATAAATTAAATATTTCTTTTAGATCTTATGTTTGGATCATTAAAAATGAATCATCATAGATTATGTAAGTTTTAATATTAAATTAAAATTATGATATTTATCATGACTGGAATTTGAATTGTTTGATCGGAAGCTGAGACAGTTATTATTGATGGTTATAGTACGTGTTGTTTGCCGGTCCTCACATGCGCATGAACTGCATGCACGTACTCCAGGCCTAAACCTTTGTCAACCTAAGCACACTTCATCACGTGGGTGCCTGCTATCAATTCCGTGGAATTAGTCTTCTACTTTGAGATCATAACCCACTATCAAATCTTATATTTTTCCCACAATTATCGACCGAAAAGCTAAAGTTAATTTCTTTCGCCCCTGGTGCGGAGGTTTGGAATTCCAATGAGAGTGATCCACACGCATAAACTACCTTTAGGCTCCATCAAAAGAGGTGGTTCTGTCCTTGTGAAGTGGGTCACGGCTAGGGTAAAGAGTTGGGGAGATCTTTTTCGGCTGCTTGTTCGCCACATGCCTTTAGGACAAGAAAGTGTGGTCCTCAACCTCGCACTAAGAACAGCAGATGTGATGCACTAGTCTTTGTCAGTGTCCCATCCAAGCACAGGAGCCTGCCGGATGGTGAAGCTCCACCTAACTTGTGTCCGGGCCGGTCTCATCATTGCAGCGTCCTCCATCTACGGTCTCTCTTCTAGCGGGACCAGCCATCTTTAAGACCCCATTTTGCATTCACCTCCCTTCAACTTACTTCATGGCATGCGTTTTAAGGTACACCTACATGAAAACCGTACGAAATTGGTGGAGTAATCTCGTTGGATGGTTAATAAGGTTGGTTAGCATGTTCATATCATGTGAAATATGGAGCATTAATTGATACGGGTTAGATACTGTATATATATTGAGAAGCAAGATAGCGTTCCATCATTCAATTAATATTGGTGTCGGCATTTTCATTATATTTCTAGAAAAAAAAAATTGCAAAGGCACATGTAATACACAATGAATTTTGAGATATGAGGTGAGATGGAGCATTAATTGATATGGGTTAGATCTACTGGGAAGCAAGGTAGCTTTCTCTCCATTCAATTAATATTGTTGTTGGTGTTGGCATTTTCATTGTATTTCTAGAAAAAAAAATAATATTGAAAGGCATATGTAATATATATATGCTTGGTGCATAACGTTGATAGAATTGTTTGCTGATTATTAATTGTAAATATACATAAAAGAAAGGATATGGGAAACGCTGGAATTAACCAAACCCTCGGTGAAATGCACTACCACTTAAGACTCAACTACGCTTTAATGCCAAAATAGTTGAGGTCGGATTTGTTTCTCGAAGGAACGCTTTGAACTTCATAAATATCAATTGATTTGATTCAATTGCTATCAGTGTCAACAACATCATGAGCCCAAAATTGAACCTTACACATGTCATTTAAAAAATTAGATGCACTCCTAATTATTTATGAATATCATAGTTATCTTAATCAGACATAATGCATACACTCGTCTCTTTTGGTATAAGACTATGCATGCATTAGCGCTTTTCACAATATTAATTAATTAGATGCTGCAGGTTTTTGATTCGAATGCCATGATGTTCTTGTATATTAAATGATACAGGTGTAGCTAATAATCGGTCTATTGGCATTTTTTTTCTAAATATTTTTTCCAAAGAGATCCAAGATTCAAATCCTGGATATCATTAAAAAAAGAGTAGTGGAGAAGTAAATGGCACAAAATATGTACAACAGTGATAGAAGATAGATAGAAAGATGGAGAGAGAGAGAGAGAGAGAGAGAGAGAGAGAGAGAGAGAGAGAGAGAGAATATACTTTAATGGTGGATGGGGGTTTATGCAGAGATGTGGGCCATCACAAGTGAATGCACTTTAGCCCAGCTTAGACTCGTTCAATGCAGCATAGCCTCATCTAACATGGCTTAGTGACGTTATTGCATACTCTGGATCAAACCAGACAGCTGATATTCGTTAAATATATAAATTTTTATAACATATGCTGACACACATGAGCATGCACATGCATCCATGCAATCAACTCACTTGCATGCAAAACTATAAACTAAAGATTTTTTTTAGATAAATATCATTCAAAAATTAATCTACTTTTTCATTGATCAACTTATCAATATTTTTATATTTTTAAAAATAAAAAAATATTTTTTTAATAATATTTACTCATAAAATAAAAAAAAATTTTATCCATCCAGAAGATGACTAAATTATTTTTTCATCAATCAAAAAAATAACTCTTTTAATTCATTCCTACTATACCCTTAACCTTATAATATAATATAATATAATATATCATAATATAATATATAATAATATTTATATTAAATATTATAATATATTATTATAATATATTATATTGCATTAAATTATTATAATATAATATTATAATAATAATATAATATAGTACTATACTATAATATAATATAATATAATAATATTATATTATATTATTAGATATTATAATATATTATACTATAACATGATATAGAATATTATATTATAATAAATTACTATAATATACTATGTTATATTATTATAATATATTATGATAATATAATACTATGATAATATAATAATATATGATTATATATAATGATATATTATGTTATATTAATATAATATATTAAAATAATATAATATAATTATAATATTATAATAAGTTATTATAATATACTATATTATATCATTATAATATATTATGATAATATAATATAATAATATATTAATATATAATATTAATATAATATAATATAATATAATATATGATGATATTTATATAGTAAAGAATACTATGGAAAATATAAGTAGATCTTAGTAACTTATCCAGAAAATTAGTAATATAAAATAATATAGATAATAGATTCTTGAATTATTTTTTCATATATAAAAAATATAGATAAATTATTTTTTATCTAAATATTATTTAAAAAATACTTATCTTAAAAAATATAGATTTTTAAATAAATTTTTTATCCTAAAAAAATAGGCCCTAAAATAAAATGAAATGGTGTTAAGGTCTTCAACGCGTGATCGCTTCTCGCCTATTATTCCTCTTTCCATCAGGGGTTCAAGTTTGATAAAATTACAAACCAGCAACATTGCACCTATATTCATGCATGCATCTCTTTCCATTTTCATCTCTGATGGCTTGGCCTTCAGAATTTTTTCTGACAGCATTCATGATTTGTTATTTTTCTTTATCAATTAGTAAGAAGTTCCACCAATCTTTGAGTTGGCTTATAAAGCCAGAGATTAAAGCAACAGTTATAGCTTGGTCTTGGGCTCTACTTTTGATTCTGTAGGCAGTTGCAACTATGATCATTTGCTGTAGTATGCCAAGAATGTTATATTCAATTTGGCCATCTATATTTCATTCATAAATGACTTGGGCAAAGTATTGATTTTGCTGCATGGGCTTTTCTTCTAAGCCTATGTCAGGTATGGTTGGTCTGAACTAATAAGGCCTTTGTGAATTGGTGCCATAGAGGTTGGTGTTTTCAGTCCATTCTTTAACTTTGTTAATTTGAAGGTTTTGTTCTGATTCCTCAGAACCAATGTTTGGTGTAGGACTATCTAGCCTGACCTCACTAGGTTCGGGTTTGTCACTTTGCCCTAAGTTATCAGACTCATTAGAATTGTCATTCATCTGGTCTAGGATAGCTATTGACTTTCTTTTTTCTGAGATTTTTGATGTATCTAGAACAGAATGGATGAGTTTCAGGGCTTCCAGTCTTTTGTTTATTTCACCCAGAAGATCTTTGTCTCCTAGGTCATCTTTGAGTTTTTTGGGAACCTCAAAGGGTTTAAAAGCTGGTGCAAAGCTAATAGTTTTGGTTCCTGATTTATCCAGAGTTTTTTCTTCTATCCTGGTCAATTGGTCACCTATAGTTTTAAGACTCTGGTTGGTCCAGTTTTTTTGTTCTAAAATATTTTTGAGATCCCTAGGGTTCATAAATTTCTGAGGATTGCTTTTAAGTTTTACTGGTGAAGTCGTAACTTGTGTCTCTCGGACTTGAATTTTGACTTCTTGGAAAGGAGGGTGGATCCTTTCTATGATCCTTCCTCTTCCATCTTGCTATGAGATCATGACTTTAGGACGGATCATATCGACTTATTTGGATTTGGTGTGCATTTTATACCATTCAAAAAAATCTATGTGGTCTTTAATGGAGTTCATGAAATCATACTATTTGGTTCTGAGATTAATCTTTTTGGTTTCATCGATTATAGTAAAAGAAATTGATTCTTTTTACCTCATTCCTTTTTGAGTGAAAATTTCTTCTAAGCAGGTCTTTATCTAAGATAAATTCCTTACTTATCATGTTGATTTTAGGATCTATCTGAGAATATGTTGGACTTAAGTTTGGGGATTCTGTTTGTTCATTATAATATGATTTTGGAATTATTAGTTTTGAATCTACTTGGATCAAGTTTGTTTCTATAGGACAACTTTTCCTAGCAGATGTGAATGAAGAAATTAGGGGAAGGCTTGAAGAGGTGAATCTAGAGCTAAAACTCTTTTCTACTCTTAGCCTATTAAATTTGATGGAAACATCACCTTCAGGAGTTGTAGTAATGGTTCCAAGGTGACTAATTTTCTATTTTATAGGTGGGACAGATTTTTCAAGGGTCCAACTCCCATATCAAAATTTTGGGGATAAAAATATTCTCTTTGTTTGGATCTGTTTGGAAATAATCAGTTTATCCTAAGAATTGGAGTTTGATCTCTAATTCCAAGGCTTTTAGTATATTTTTATCTTTGGATTGGATGGTAAGGTCCGTGTTGCAATTACAATAGGCAAAATGATTGAATACATTGATTTCTACCATTTCTAGTAGAGAATCATGGTAAGATCCGTGTTGCAATTACAATATGCAGGATGATTGAATATACTAGTTTCTATCATTTCTAGTAGAGAATCATGGTATTCAATAAACCTATCATCTCTTAAGCATATTAGGAGGACACTGTTGATGCCTTTTTTTATCATTGAGATAACAAAGTCCTAAGTGTAAAAATTCATATTTAGATTTAATGTTGTCTATCAATCTTTTAGAAACTAATGGAACCAGGACTGAATAGATATCTTAATTATTTTGATTCTTAAATTTATGATCAATTAATTAATTTTATAGATTATCTTTTATATATATATATATATATATATATATATATATATATATATATATATATATATATATATATATTTTTTTTTTTTTTTTTGTGGTCAGCCCATTCTCCGCTGCGCCCAAAAATATACAGTGAATAGACCTTTTCCTCCGCTATCATTTCTTATTTTTTTAATTTTTTTTGGTAAAGTACGTCCCCAGGTCTTGGCCAAAAATGCTGCAAAAGTTCAAGCGTTGTTTGGCTGATCTGCGTTAATGGTCACGGCCCTAGTCTACGCATATTAATGAAATGAATCCACCAAAAATACTTATAGGACATACTACTTATCAATCTTAAAGTTTTGTAAAAATCATCCATAATCTAAATTTCAACAATTCTACAACCAATATGCATTTGGGTTTGATGGAGTCAATAAACAATTGATGAGATACATTTATTCTAACTCAGGAGAAAAATTATTTTCCTTAAACAAACGGTTATTTAGGGAGGTAGTGGTGAAACTCTAAAAAAAAAAAAATGAGGACATGATATGCAGACAATCCTTAGTTATACGGTATCTTTGAATATTTTCACCAAATCCTGTTGAAAATCTTGTAGGAATCTTTGATTGGGCTTTCCATTTAAAAATAGCCTTCTATCAACCAAATGCCGCACAATCTTGTATCATTTTAGAAGAAAAAAAAAATCATCATATATATATATATATAGAGAGAGAGAGAAAGAGAGAGATAGATTTGGATAAAATCAATCGAATTTAGACTCATATTCGATCGGATCAAAACTGAACAAAAGATGCCGTACATTGATGATTCAAGCCGTTGAATGTAATCTACTACTTCAAAACTATTTGCATACCAAAATTTATATAATTTGAAGATCTCTAGCCTATGCATCAAGTGATCAAAAAATATATTTAATTTAATTTTATTTAGACTATTCAATTTTTTATTATTTGATGCATAGGTTAGGAATCTCTAAATCATATAATTTTTTATATACACGCTATTTTGAGGTTGTAGATCATATTCAATAATTTAGATCATTGATGTAGGATCTTTATTATAGAGTTTTGATCTGATCAGATCTGAATCCAAATTCAATCAACTTAATTCTAGCCTGACTATATATATGCGTGTGTATGTGTATGTGTACAGTCTAAACACTAGGATTTGGGTTAGATTTGAATAAGCTCTTTGAAAATACAAGATGGATAGGCTAATAGATCCAATTCCTAATTGATTTATAAGAATATCTAAACAGGCCTTTAGAAGAAAATTAATTCTTAAGACATGATAGTGTTTAGGTTATATTCAGAAATTTTGATAAAAAATTAATTTTAAAACATCTTTTTTATATGGATTATGTATGGTCAATCATTTTTTTTAAAAAAAATTGATCCTATTATATACTTATTTTATAGAGGCAAAAAGGTAATCTTTGTTCAATTTTCAATTAATATGAATGTATGTTTGTGTATAAGAATTTGGCTGGGGTTAAATTTCTATTTCCTAGTTGTTCGTGTGTTTGAGTTGAATCATCCAAGATTGTTTTGTAAGAGGGTCCAATGCAGAGCCCTTTTTTCCTTTTTCTTATTGGACGTAGGAACCAAAACTAAGTCTTTAAATATTAACGCTTGGAACTTTCAGTGGATCAATCACTCGCACCTTTACTTTAACTTATGTATATATTATTTTCTGCTTTCTTAATTGTATCAATACCTAAGACTTCCAACTCAATCTTTGGCACCTTCACCTTAAATTTTGTGTATGAATGTAGGACAATGAAGATATCTCTTATCTTTTAATAAAATAATATTAAAAAACACTCTGCAAAACCCATGAATGTAATATTCTGCATTCTTAGTGGAAACCATATTTCTAAAGATGTGTTTGGGTTATACCGAAAAACCATTTAAAAGCTACAAAATAGCTTTTTCCAGTCAAATGGGATATAAGTTATAGTCAGAAGGGACTATGCTGCCATTTGGTCCAGCTGTTCTATTTTATGCAATAGCAAGAAGTTATCCTAGTCTATTTTCTAAACACAAAAAGAAAATCTGGGAGGGCGATTTTACCTTATGGTAAAAAATTAAGTGGCTGTCGCATGCATCCAGAAAATCTGGGAAGGCGATTTTACCTTATGGTAAAAAATTAAATGGCTGTCTGTCGCATGCATCCAGAAATACCACCAAATGAACTTGGCTGGTGGAGGTGCGGGGAATCGAACCCCGTGCCTCTCGCATGCGAAGCGAGCGCTCTACCATATGAGCTACACCCCCAGCTCGTCGATTGATGAGTAGTCTTCCAATAAAAAAAGGTCAAATCCAATATCACACTCACACCTAATCAAATACAAGCCTGATCAAGCCATGATACCATTTTTCACCTAAATTTTAAATCTGGAGCCTAAATAAACTCATCTGGACTTCATGCTTTTAACTTGGAGTGGGCCTTGGAACCTTGATTTTTTTTAACTGAAGTACATTTATAACCCTCTGTGGAGGCCTCGAGTTTAATGGTTTGCTTTCAATTCATCCCTTTTTTCAATCAATACAAAAGACTAATGGTCATAGTTTTGGATTAAAAGGGCCAAGAATCTCAACAATGACTAACGTATAACCCCAATAATATATGGTGCCTAAACAGATTTAGAAAACTATAAGAAACTACTCCTGTGAAAGTATCTAATTAACCTGCTAGGATGAGCAACACTGTGATTATACGATATGAGAAAGCCCTGATTAATTTTCTCCACCCTTGCAATAAAAATTTTGCTTGTAGGAGACTCATCTCACAAGCACCTTATTCCTTCCTTCTAGACTAGTAATGCTAAATGGATTCCAAAGTCTCACATCCATTGTAGGATGTGGTAACTTTCTACTAACTAGAATCTATAAAGGAGTTGCCAAGCCCTGACGGAAAAGAAAGCATCATATCCTGCTGTTGACATGGCTCCCTGCGGGCATAACTCTTTTGGCCAACATACATAGTTGATAATCTTGCAAATGATCATGGAATATCCAAAACTACAGAGTGAGATGATGATATTATGTGACACATATCAAAATAACCATGTTCAGTCCCTTTTCTTTCTATTATTTTATGGTGATTCTTCTTGCCTTGATGAAGTATGAACATATGTAATTTGTCAAACTGTATAAATTACTAGCTACTTTCTTTTATCGTTTCTTATATCAATGTGATTTGCTAAGTTCAAAACTCGCAGGTTCCTACAACCTCTCTTCCTTTTTTTTTATAAAAAGATAGTTAAGATTTATGAAAATTTATGGAGATCATAATTAGTTAGGAAGACATAATCAAATCCATGTTCATTAAAACTCTATCCCGATAAATTTATTGGCTAAATCAGTTGATATCCTCTTCTCATGGGCAAAATTTGAACCTAAAAATCCCTCGATATCCCAATAAGCAGCCATCTGGCTGATAACAAGGCATCAGTCATCAGATCATAGATTGGTTGTGACTAAATTTATCCAGCAATTATTCCATATCTATATATACTCTTATAAGATAAACATTTAGCTTTGGCTATCCCAATAGAAGATTGGCATGAAAAAATAATTTATCTTTTTTCGTACGAATCCATCGTTGCATCATTCATCATGTAGATCTCAGAGCATCAAACTCTTGCTTGTCAGTTTGGACAGCTCTCAAAGTGATCTGTGGATGATCAAACAATGGATTCATACGTAGGAAGGCGGATCCTTCTTTCGTGCGAAAGGACCACCCGCAACCCTCCGAATAAGGCACCGCCTGGTTGGCTCGGAGCAGCGCTGCGGGTCTGTGACCAAGTCCATTTACCGGTTACTCCAAATACCTCTACTTTCGTGATTTTGGGTAGAATCTCCCCAACTGAGAAAAAACCGTTGCTTCCCGCCAATCTCTCCCCACCCTTCTTCCCTTCTCCCCTTCCCCAACACACCCAAAAATACAACTCACACTCTCCCTCCTGAGATCTCTCGCACCACCCAAATCCACCCCTCCCTCCCCCATCCTACCTGTACTCCTCCCCGCCCTCTCTTTTTCTCTTTCCTCCTATTTTCCCCTCTTAACCCATGCCTCCACCCTTCCCCTCCCACCCCCTCCCCCCCATCCCACCATGGGCAATTGCTTCTCCAACGACAAATCCCCCCAGCCCGCCGCCGACCCCCCAACCCCAACCCCACCCCCACCCCAACTCCTCTCCTCCTCCGAAGCCCTCCCCACCCCCCCCAAGTCCGTCCCCTATCGGCCCCGTGCTCGGCCGCCCCATGGAGGACGTCAAGGCCACCTACACCATGGGGAAGGAGCTCGGCCGGGGCCAGTTCGGCGTGACGCACCTCTGCACCCACAAGCTCACCGGCGAGCAATTCGCTTGCAAGACGATCGCCAAGCGGAAGCTCGTCAACAAGGAGGATATCGAGGACGTGCGGAGGGAGGTCCAGATCATGTACCATCTCTCCGGGCAGCCCAACATCGTGGAGCTCAAGGGCGCTTTCGAGGACAAGCATTCCGTCCACCTGGTGATGGAGCTCTGCGCCGGAGGGGAGCTTTTCGACAGGATCATCGCCAAGGGGCATTACACCGAGAGGGCGGCCGCTTCCCTCCTGAGGACCATCGTGCAGATTGTGCACACATGCCATTCGATGGGAGTGATTCATCGGGACCTCAAGCCGGAGAACTTCCTCTTGTTGAGCAAAGATGAGAACGCGCCGCTCAAGGCTACAGATTTCGGGCTCTCCGTGTTCTTCAAGGAAGGTTTGTAGGGCATCAATTATATCTTCACATTTATCTCATTTTGGATTGTATTGATAGAGTTTTTTTATTCCCTTTCTCCTGATTTCTTTCACTGTTTCACATCCTATTTGTGTCATGGAAGAATGGATTTTGGTATATAGATTCAGGAATTGAGGAAATATTTGATGAATCTCTGTATGGTATAGCATTCATACAGTATCATGCTTCCCATATCATCCCATTGCAAATTATTGAATCATGACATCTAGTGTTACCTCACATACAACCACCAAATATTTGATTTTTTTGTTTAAAGTTAATTCTGCTTCTTGATATATCGGATTGATGGAATCTTGTTTGTTTCTTCCTCGATCTATATGTGTTTCTTTGACATTTCACTTACTAGATCCCCATGTCACTAATGCTTTGAGTGCGAAATGAAGGTGTGCCCTGTGCCACTGGATGTTTTATATCACTTGCATCTGAGCTAACAACGGGATTGCTCATCCTAAACAGGAGAGGTGTTTAAGGACATAGTTGGCAGCGCGTACTACATTGCACCTGAAGTCCTAAAGCGAAAATATGGGCCAGAAGCAGATATATGGAGCATTGGTGTTATGCTCTATATTTTCCTGTGTGGAGTTCCGCCTTTTTGGGCTGGTAGGTTGCTCTTTTCTCTACTGTGTCACTCATGCTGCTTACAGATCTTATGCTGTTTTAGGTGGAAGGACTAATTAGAATGTTCGAATTTGTCCAACAGAATCTGAGAACGGAATATTCAACGCTATCCTACGAGGACACATTGATTTTTCTGGCGATCCTTGGCCAAACATTTCATCTGGTGCCAAGGATCTTGTAAGAAAGATGCTCAATTCAGACCCCAAGCAGAGGCTTACCGCTTTCCAAGTCCTCAGTAAGCAAGATTCAGTTTCTTCTTTCTCTGGGGGTGAAGGATACAAAACAAAAACTTCTAATGCCATGATCGCTCACCAGAGCAAGAGTTGATGAGGGAGGTGCTGACCGGTGGACCGAAGTACCACTGGCCTAGTAGCATCAAATTTAAAGTAAAACAAGATGGAAACCAAACAAACTACAAACTAAGGATCGTTTGGTTCGTTAGTTTTTGTCACCAAGAGTGGCAGGTCGGTTAGGAAGTAGGAAACATGCATTTAAGATTTTTTTTAAAAAAAAAATCTGAATCATCATGGTAGAAGCCCATATTTCACTAAATGAGTCAGTTGTCTTCATCATATGGGTATTATTTAATCTATCCTAATACATAATAAAATGGAATCTGTTTGGTATGACAGATCACCCATGGATCAAAGAAGATGGAGAAGCACCTGACACGCCTCTTGACAATGCTGTTCTCAATAGGCTGAAACAGTTCAGAGCAATGAACCAGTTTAAGAAAGCAGCACTGAGGGTAAATTTTCCTTTCAGCCACTAATCTATGAGGCTATTAAGCTGCTAGTAATTAGAAACTGATCATTTGCTCAATATATATTACAAACTGTAACAAATTAGTCACTAAATAAGAAGTAAAAATAGTCCTCTTGCAGCTTGTATCTGAGTCCATGCCTCCGCTTCCAAATTGTGCAGGTCATAGCAGGATGTCTATCAGAGGAAGAGATTCAAGGGTTGAAGCAGATGTTCAAGAACATGGATACCGATAATAGTGGGACTATAACACTAGAAGAACTGAAGCAAGGACTCTGCAAACAAGGAACGAAACTTTCTGAGGTCGAACTTAAACAGCTCATGCAAGCTGTAAGTTCTTCTGAAACAAAGGAAACCACACATTTTAAAGATCTCTTATCACATGCAAAGCCCGACGTTTTCATTTAAAATTATCAAAATCAGCATCGACTTGCATTTAGATTCATTCTCTTATTCTTTCCTGAAACTGTTTGGTACAGGCTGATGCAGATGGCAATGGAACGATAGACTACGAAGAGTTCATCACAGCAACGGTGCACATGAACAGAATGGATAGAGAAGAGCATCTCTACACAGCATTCCAATACTTCGACAAGGATGGCAGCGGGTATGTGCAAACAAGCTATGATAAGTTTACCGAAATTTGATCATGAATCCTCTTGCAAATTATATCAATGAAACTTGGTGTTTATGGAAGGAATTTATAGTGTACCAGATTGGACAGGAAATGCCTAAGTTTCTTCCTTATTGTAACTCAGGTTCATTACCAAAGAAGAGCTCGAGCAAGCCCTCAAGGAGAAAGGCTTGTATGATGGCCAGGAAATCAAGGACATCATTGCGGAAGCTGACTCTGACAATGTAAGTGAAAAATATAACACTAATAACTCGACCTTTTTTCTCTGAATAGATTGAATGAATTAAAGGCAGAATTTTAGTTTGCCAATGCAAAATCAATGTACAATCCCAATTAGCCTAGGCTTGCATCAGTGGAGCATTTTTCACCAACCAAATGCACATGTATGCAGGATGGAAGGATCAATTACACCGAGTTTGTGGCAATGATGAAGAAAGGGAATCCTGATCCAAACCCAAAGAAGCGCCGTGATGTGTTCGTTTAATCTGGCATGTGCTCAGGACTGCAGGTAGTGGAAGATCAGCTACCCTGGTGTATCGACATGATGATCATATGGGGTGCATGCAAAGGAGAAGTAACTACTCATGAAATTAATTTCAAGGAATTCGTTCATGCTGTTTGTGAAACCTTGTCGAAAATTTCTCAACACCATGTTTATTGTAGGATGGCCTTAAGCTGGGATTGTAATCAACAACCTTTCAGGGGGGGTCTGGGGAGGTTGGTCTGTTCTAATCTTTTCTCAGCAATGAATTATGCAAGTGATCTTTCTAGATGATGATGCCTGTTATGCAAAAGAACAAACTAAGCTGAAATTCCCTTGGTCATTAATACATGGGTATATGAACTGTCAAGACTTTCAAGTATAAACATTAATAACTTGGAATATGGATTTCAAGATATCTTTATTTTTGTGATCAGATTTCATGATATTAACGGGGAGAAAAGTGCTATAGCACAAAGGAGATCTGAAAGAAAATTCTATTCTTTGGGGGGACATCATGGTTTGATCCTCTAGATACAGTTTGCCAATTTCAAGGCCTATGCTGCGTGCAAGGTTAACATAGATGGGAGTGGGATTGTAGCAGATGGAAATAGAAAGCTTGACATTGGGCTTGTATTCAGCAATCTGGTTATCAGCCTATAGGCCTGAGATATGTTGTGAAGAGAGGTTCCCTGGACACATGCATCCATCCTGAATCTGTCGAGGTTTGTGATACTTTAACACTACAAAGTTAAAGGTATAGAGACTTCATCAGCCAATTCACTTTGAGATGGTTAACCTCAAACTGGCTTCTTTGATAGCAGTAGGAAGCCTCTACAGTCCTAGTTGTTTGGTTATTAAGCTTGAAATATTAGCTTCATCATCTACTATACTTTGCTCGGGCATCTTATCAATTTTATGGTAAAAGGCACCTTGTTCATCACTTAAATTCGAAGATGCATTTGCCATTATATATAAACACAAAAAGTGTGGACTTGAACGCTGTATTACCTCAGAGAAACTTCACACTAGGATATTGCCATTAGAGATTCTTGTCCGATTAGGCTTTTGTTGCTGTCCTCGTAGCACTGCTTAGCAGTTCACTATAATAGGTAAACAGCATTGATAACAAGAACAAGCATAAACAAGCTCTGCTTAATCCATCAATTTGGACTGGGATGTGGTACAATGGATTATTCTTCCAAGGACTACTCTACTCCAAAACAGAGAAAATGCATAAGGATCATTCTATATTCGTCCTCTGCCAGCAATTCCTCACTATAAGGACCTTTAACAAAGACAACTTTAATGACTAGTTTCGTGACAAGCTCCTCAGACTTAGGTCCTTGCATCTTTTCTCCAGGGCACCTCTGGAGTAAAATGATGAACTTGCACCTTGCCTTTCTGTCTTACACGTCCACCCTTCTAATAAGTACACACCCCCATAGTCACTCTAAAGTGGCTTCTGAATAAATCTCAAGTACTTCTTTCTTTGTGTCACTTTTTTCATGAAAAAATTAGGGCTGCAAATGACCTGAGCCACTAATGAGCAGCTTGACTTCAGCTCACTTCAAGCCACCTCAATTAGAAAACAACCCGAGCTCAAATAACTCTCGAAGCTTGGATCATTTAGCTAAAAAAGATTTTTTTGGATCTGAAATAGTCCTTTAAGCTAGACTTATTTATGAGCTTGTCGCATATTTTATATGAAAGTTTTGCTCAGCTCGATGCCCAAAGCTTATATAAGCTAATCTTAAACAATTAAGGACAAGTTTGGCTTGAGCTCAAGTTGAGTGCAAGCAGTCTAAATATGCATTGAGCCAAGCTCGAGCAATCTAATACCTGGATCGCTTCATTTACACGCAGAAAAAATAAAGTCACTTTGACTAATTATATATTTTGATTTTATTTTTTTCCCTTTATGTATTTTTAAAATATATATTATTATTTTTTTGCATTTTATTCTTTTGAATTCTATTTCTTTTTATTTGATTTGTATTTTCTTTTTTTGTTGAGGATGTTGTATATTTTTTATTTTAATATTTAGAATTGTATTCATTATTTATTTTTTACTTTCTTTTTTCTTTCGTATTTTATATCTTAGCTTAACTAACATTTTATATCCTTGTGCATTATTTGTTAATTTTTTTTTTTATCCATTTTAAATATTTCAATTGGTGTTTCACTCTATTTCATATCTTAATTTTTAATTTTTCAATTTGATTATTATATTTATTTTTTATATTGAATTTATATTATGTTATTTATTAAATTAATTATCTTAATCAAATAATAAAATAAAATATGTTAATGGTTTATTTTCTTGTTCCTCTTATTTTTTTTAAAAAATATCCACCGCCTAATGTAGTTTTGTAAGTCAACCCTCCATATCTGACTTTATTTATTTCTCCTTAGAAAAAAGCAAGTCAAAAGAAGCAGCAACGGCAAAATATGGGGACTGCAGCAATCTGCTATCATTTAGTGAATAAAGTATCAGCACATAAGAGGTAACAAACCATTTACGATTATTTTAGATCAACTATTGCAATTCCAACCTATCTCAGTTTGACCCTAAATAACATCAATGAGCATGATGGTGACCATAAGTTAGGATAAACTCACCAAGGAATCTTAAGCAAAATTACGTTGTGCCGTGTCAGTATCTCGCACCAACTTGAGAAATCAAAAGACATATGATCATATAAAAAAATATTGGTAAAACAGTATTTGAGGAAGTATAGCAAACATGCATATAAAATATCACAAGACAATCCATATAACAGTAATCAACTAATTTTGTATTATTTATATTCTATGATAATTTCTTATAAATTTTATGATTAAAAAATTAATCTTTAATCGATAACAATCTTAGGAAGCTAAAGCTCGTAAGAAAACAGCCGGTTGCTAAATTCTAACACAACCACCTACTTTAAAAAAAATATATAAAATGTTCATATATTTTTTTAATTAATATTTAAAATTATATGTAAATAAATTTTAGGACATATTCTGCTCTAATATATATAAATATATATATGCGTAGAGGGAGAGGGGTCACTCTTATTTTGATGGGCATCCCCGAGTTGACTTCAGGGACACAAGGGCATAACCGTCTTTTCACTATTCTATCATTAACAGTTAATTATTTAATGATTCTTGGTGATCTCCGTAATCTTCTTTTGCAGGTGGCCCGGATAAAAAGGAGGCACAGACTTACCACATCCGGCTTAAAGTAATAATTTTCAAAATTAAAATATAAATTCAAAATTAAATAATACTTTTATATTCTTGAAAGCGGACAAGAAAGGAAAGATGGAGGCACTTGCAGGTGTGAACGCCTGACAAAGGCGGAGATCCTGCGCACGTGCCACCGGCACGATCTACCACGTCGTAACTTTTGACTCGGCGTGTAATCAAAATTACGTGATTAGCCATGGTGAACGTTCTAGCACCTTTGAGCAGCATCGCCGCCTGGTTAAAGAAGTACATTTTGTGAGTCCCTTTTTCGAGTGCGTGTAGAGTAGATTCATCACGGGGGTTGTGGATCCAATATTTGCCCTTGCTACTGGCGTTATTATTATTCGTAGTAAATGAACTGAATAATGTACATGGGCCTGATACCTAAGATTCGTTGGTCACCGCTCCCATTGAAGGCAGTGAGAATTACTATTTGCCTTTTGAGGAAAAGTAAGAATTATAGTTCTACTTTACTGTTGCAAAAGTGGAATAATATCAGAGATGACATCATTTCGAAAGGGATCATAAATTTCGCATAAATTTGCAGCTTGTTTTATTATTTATAGATTTGATTTTTTTAGTAACGAAATATCTGTTTGATAGCTGGATGGAAATGCTCTCTACCTAATCCTCCTTGGATGGACCAACAAATAATCAAATATCATGCTAGCATGTTTTGGTAAGTTGCATAAGATTTGATGATTAATTAATCAAAATTTACTAAAAAAAATATTGCACAATAATTTTTTATTAAATAGTTATATAAAAATTAAACATGTGTGGACATTGTTTGTTTAAATTGAATGTAAATATTTTTTTTTAACCATGGGATTAAGAGCTCGCATGGGTACATCCTTGTGGCAAGGGCCAATATAATTTCTTTTTGGTGACAGAATGAAAAATCCCACATCAAGTGAATAGAATGGTAAGCATTAAAGTTGTAAATACAAAAACAAATATATATATATATATATATATATATATATATATATATATATATATATATATATATATATATTCTTTCTAATCTTTCAAAATTTCTGTAGTAAGTACATATGGGATATCATTTTTCCTAGTAATGAGATACCATCACTATTTATGCTGAGTACAATGTCTTTCATTTTTGCATTCAATTCTTTCGCTTTACTATTAAAGCTAAACATTTTATTCTTTGGTGCATATACATTTTTGAGATTCCAAATTATTTTTGCGCAAGTCTAAGCAATTTAAATTTAGTGCTGTTAGACTATTCTATGAGCAAATAATTCTAGCATGATTTAAAGGATCTCACTCAATTGATATGTCTCTTTATCATTTTTCCTCCCTTGATTAGCATTTTCAATGGTGATTATGAAAAGGGCAGAAATAAGAACCACATGGTTTGGATAATTTTTGAGTGTTGCTAGGTTCATACATATCTTCCATTTGCCAAGGTTCAAGAGAATTCGAGAGCAACCTTTGTGATCCTTAATACTATAATAGATAATTAATTTTGTTTTAAAAGATGATTAGTTTATGTGTATTTTGGTCACACAAATGGTTTCCGGATAAGCTTCAAAAAACACTTGCAGGGAAGAATTCTAAATTAGAGCTTTTGCCAAATATGGATTTTTCAATTTCCAGAAGGATGGAAAATATATTTTAGATTTTTTAATAAACACTTGTATATCATCCATAAATACTTTTTGAGTTCAAGAAAGTACCTTTGCTTTCTCTAAAAGTAAATTCAAATGGAGCCTTAACTGTATGATTAATTACTCTAGCTATTTGGTGAAAGAAGAAGCACCATCACTTGTAATCGTTGGGTTGCTTCCTTGGCTAAAGAGTATGTGCAACACTCTTCAGTCAAAACAAGCTAGGATTTTGTATGATTGTGAGTTCTATTACAATACACAATAAATAGATTCCATGCTGGCCCTTATATTGGTAAAGAATTGGCTACTCATCTTGTATATATAATTTTGAGAATATAATATGATTGCATGAGAATTATTAGTTATTGTTGCTTCCTATCACCACTTAGTGCTTGTTGGTTGCTGCCTTCTATCAACATGCAGCCCATGAAGCAAGGCTATATTGTAGTTTCAATTTTATGGTCATCCTGTATGTTCATTATAGTTTGAACGTGCTTGCTTGCGTGCAGTATTTAGATATCCAACTTGCACATTTCTATGTATCTAAGTTTTATATTTATATAAAAGCATAAGAGTGGGGATTCGATCGAACATGCGCTAATTTTACTTGTGTTAATAAGCCTCAAGCCCCTCTACTAATAAGGCGTTACATTTATCAAGCATGCAAGTTTTGGACTACGATTTATGCGAAGCTTAGGGCTCCAGATGGATGCCCAACTCATCGATGGAAATTATCATCTAACGTAAGCAACAAAAGGAGGTATGAGAGGGATTGGCTACAACAATTCACTTCCACTGCACTCCTTTGAACATTTCAATTTTGCAGCACCATTTCTAAGCCCTCTCTAAGCAGCCCATATGTTCTAATAACACCCGCCAAGATTGTTCTTCATGACTCTTTCATGGTCAAAAACACACGCCAAATGCAGGCAGATCGGCTGCTAAGCCCCCGGGCCCAACCATGAAAACGACCACGCTAACTGCTCCCAAGAAAGAACTCCCCAACCAACCCAAGCACCCAACCACCCATTTTCCCCATCTGCCCCTCCTCCATCATCCCTGGACCCCACAGCCCGGGCACAACATCTAACGCAATCCTGGGCCCCACACGGATCATGCACTGTCCACGGTCAGCATTCCACTTTCAACGCTCCAGATCTCGTGAAATATCTAATCAATCCACTTTAGTCCACATCTGACCGGCCCCCGGAGAACCGGGACAAGCCGGTTCGGTAGTGGCATAATCTTAATTATCGACAAATCAAGTGGCTAATGCTTCCCACCCTTTTACCCCGCGCTCTGGGAGAATCCCGTTTCGGCAGTGGCGGAACCTTAATTACCCCGACGATTCTGACAGCCCCCTCTCCACGGTAAAAATGAAAAAAATAAAAAAGAAAACAGTATTAGAGAAAAGAGGTGGCAAAATAAAAAATAAAAAATCAGTAGGGGAAAACGACGTCTGAGATTGGAATAGTCTAAAGGTCACCCGCTTCCCCAGATTAAAAAATTATTCGGAATTCGAGGCTGGTGGAAAGTTGGAATTCTTTTTCCCCAGAACAAAAATAGATAGAAATTTATTAGAGAGAGAGAGAGGGGGGGGGGAGGGGTTGAAGTGGCGGTATCCGGACCCCATCGGTCGCTCGGAGCACCGTGAGAGCGAGCATCCAGGGGATTCTTTAGGGGCCGAGTCGCGGCCACGGGGGATCGATCAGCGCCGGAATTAGGTTTACGAGCTCGGCTTCTTCCTCGGATCTCCATCGGCTGGGTTGCAGTTGTGAGGTCGTTAGGGTTTTGCTTCGATCCCAAGGATTGAAAGGGGTTCGTGGTTGGTTTCTGGGGTTCTTTGCTCGTTCTTGGAAGATTTCAACTCGGATCGGATTGGATTGGATTTAGGGTTTGTTCTGGGTTTCGTGCGGTTGGTTTGGGATCTGGGTTTGTATTTCCGAGAGGTATCGAGGTTTTGTTGGTCTGATTGTGTGGTGGTGGTGGTGAGGCGATGATGGTGGTGGATGGGGAGTAGAAAAGTTGGGGCTGGTGTGGAAGATGTTAAGGAGGCGGCTAGAGGGATGCCGAGCTTCGTTTCAGCGCTGCCTGGGACTCATCACATGTATGTGTGTCTGACTTTCTCGAGCAGTTTTATCTGCTTGATTTTTCTCTTCTTATTATTTGATTTTACATAATCCTTTGTGTTTGTTTAGTTCTGGGAATCCTGCTCCAAATTAGTGATCTTGCTACTTTTTCTGTAGAAGAAAGTTAAATTACTTCAGTTTTGATATTAAGGTACTGGGTGACATGTGAGGGATTTCTGTACCTTGTTTCTTCTATTATTTGAAGATTTCACAGAGCAAGCTTTCTGGGCTTCCTCGATGAAATCAATCAAATGACGAAACTAAAATAGCAGGCAACAGTGTTAGGGTTGTTTGACTGTGTTCTAGTTTCTTTGGTTTAGAGGGGTTACCTGTTGGAATGCTTCAGTCTGGTGCTGGTGATATTTTAGTATGCAAACAATTATAAGAAAAATGCTATCGTTTGAAATTCTGACATATTGCATGTGTGCCTTGGTCGTTTTGATACTAAAATTACATATTATTTGAGCCTGCCGTGCTATAACAAGGCACGATAGCTTCGCTTATGATGTTAAATCTTGAAAATAAGTTAAAATCTTTAAAATCTGATATATTGTGCATATTGTCAAACTGTGGAAGTTGTGAATATATATATTTTGTGTACAAGAAAATATAATCTATGAGATTTGTGTGTAAGTTAGAGATCTAAAAATATGAGAAAAAAATTGACCATAAAAATAGATAATGCTTTAATTATGTGTTATGTGGTCCTTTATGGAAGGTTTGATACACTCAGACATCCACACACATACAGATTCATACATGTGTATGTATGTACATATGTACATATGCATGCATTTGTGTATATATATGTATGTGCATGTGGTAAGTGGAAGAGAAGCAACATTTGTTATATTCATTTATCTAGCTCCTAATGATCTGATATAGTTGAAGATTTTCTAAAATTCCATAGGAAGGTTAACTGGTGAAACAAAGGAATGGGGAAGTGATGCTCCAAGTCTCAAAAGCTCTGATGGACAAACAGCGAGCGAAAGACAATCATGATAACCAAGATTAAAACATAGGAAATATAGATTTAAATAATACAATACTGACACTTAAACTGTCCTTTATATAGTATAATTGGGACCCTCATACTCAGTCAGCAAGGCTGAAAACAAGAAAGGGGAAACATCCAAAGTGGTTTGGAAGTACATGGGAGAGAAGAAGACTTGCAGACTTGGTTAAATGATTTCCAATAAATTTTTATAGGTAGCTGATGTCTTTAAAGGGTAGGTAATGGAGACAATTGTGCTTTCACCCTACAGAAATGCTATAGTTCTATGTAATGTTCTTAAGATCATAAGAGAAATCAAAAGTTGGAGAAAGCATGTTGGTCAAAGGTGATTGTAGATGCCATTGTTTGTCATCTTTGTTTGCTATTTGTTAAGGTAGAAAGGGACAGCGAAGAAATTTAGTTATCAATAATACTTTATCCTTCTTTTTTGAAAGAAAATCCCCAACTATTTCTTTAAGTTGGGTGGCCCCTGGTGATTCACTTAAGGTTAAAAGGCCAATTTGGCTAGACTAACCTTGGGTAGCCAAAGTGTGTGACCTGCTAGGCCTGTATGTAATGTGGCTTATTTGCAAGTTTTGCATCAAATATAGAACCCCTCCTATCTATGAAAGAGAAGAGGGTGAAAAGGAGAAAGGGGAGAGGGGGAGACAAGGAAGAAGGAAAGTTGGGGTGGTGGTGATGGCTAACTTCGATGACAAAACGCATAGGTGGTGGTTCTTGGTGAAGATATTTGGTTGTGTCGGATATCAGCATCAAAGGAAAAATCTTTCTTCTTGTATTCTCTTTCCATTAGTCCCTCTCCCTTCTTCCTTTGGCACCTCTTTTTATTTTTCTGTTTTTTCCCTTTGTGATTTCAGAGCAATGGTGGTGGGTTGCCACAGTGATCGTGACTATTGCTAAGAGCAAAGATGGTAGCTAATGGGCAATATATCATTGTTTTGACTATATATCTGGATACGGTGTGGAATTATGAATTTCATGCATCAAATGGGAAAGCTATATTACTTTTGTTGCTTCTCATGGATTGCTGTCTTGCCTTGTGTGTGAGAAAAGGCAGAAAGAGGAATGATAGGACATGGAGGAAACAATTTTTTTAATTTGCTTTGCTACAACTTACCTTTAACCTTGGCATGGATTAAAGTGCCATCCAGTTGGTTGGCATGGCTAGGGGTGCAAATGAGCTGAGCTGAGTACAAGGCTACTTGGGCTTAGCTCGAGCCGAGCTTAGCAAAATTTTGCTTGGCTTGACTAAGCCTTGAGTTGAGCCTTCCCTCTATATTTGAATAGTGCAGGTGATTAGGAGCTTTGAAATGTGTTTGCACTCGACTCTTTTCCTTGTAGAGCTGAGCTCAAAAAAGCCCTTATCTAGGCGAGCTCCAAGAGACTTGTGAGCAGCTTGACACATTTGCACCCGTAGGCATGGAATGCTATGCATGATGTTTGTGCCTTACCAGCAGACAATGCTAGCATGATGTTGGTAATGTGCTAGAGGGTATTGGTATGGTAGTTATCATGCTAGTGGAAGGTTGAACAGTAGCCTAATTGTTAAACCCAAACTTGAGACTGACTTGACCAACGAGTGGTTCATTGGGTTAGTGGTCTAAACACCAAGTCAATTGATTAGGCCAGGTTTAAATTTTAAAATTTTTAAAGTTCAAAAATATCAAAAATAATTTAAGTAAGATATGCATCATCAGTGATAAAATATAAATACAAAAGCTTTGTAATATTCTAATAATGATTTATATTTTATGATTAAGAGGTCATTTATATGATATTTTACATTCCAATGAGTATAATTATTATATCTGATTATATTGCTGGAAAATAATGATTATCAATGGTTTTTTTCTTTTTTGAGTATATAACCATCAATGTCATAAAGAAAAATATGGAATAATTAGAAATATGCATATCACATTTAAATGATGCACCACGTGTTGATTTATATTTTACACAATTATTTGATTATAATATAAATGTAAAATAATTGTTAATCGTCTTTTTGAAAATAATTAGTGAGAAACATTATGAAGTCACTAAGTAAATAAGTATTTAATTATAATGTATCAAATGTTCCAAGGTAGATGAGAAGTGGCTAAACCATAGTCGAGGGAGGGAGGGGGAGAGCGAGAGAATGGGTTGGGTGAGGCTTGTGGCCTGTGCTGCTGTCTGTTGGTGCAGGGGCATGTTGTAGTTAGAAGAGAGGCTAGCGGGGGAGGGGGGGGGATGTGCAAAAAGATAAGGAGGAGGCACAAGAGGAGGGCTAGGTGGGCCTTTATGGTTCACATGAGGGAGGAGGGAGGGAAAGGGGGGGGGGGCGTGTTACTATAGAGGCCACTAACATCGCCTCCATCAGCATCGAAGGGACTATTTGAGAGAGTAATGAAGAGAATGGGATTGGGGAGAGGAGGATTGAATTAGGCTTTTTCTTTTCTTTTTTATTAATACTAAAATACCAAAATATTGCTAATACGAACATATATCTGAATTTAAAACCAAGGATAATACAGTCTTTTAGTCAAATAAAAAATTGTTCAGTTCTCCCTAAATCGGTCAAGTCACCGGTTTTCCTTGAAAGCTGGCCAGGTCTGCAGGTTTTATCTGCATCAATTACATCTTAATCATCTGGGAAAACTGGATAGCCTAGGGGTCTGGTTCACCTGTTTTCCAGTCATTCTGGCTGGTCTTAATCCAGGTTTAGTAACTGTAGACAACACCATCATATGATACTTTTTTATTCTTGAATTGTGGGTGGGTGCTAGAGGCCTGCCTGGTGCATAGGGTTTTGGCAGACATATGACACTCAGGAGATAGCAACTTCTTGGCTTGGATCTAGTTGTTAAGATTTTCCATGCTTCACCTAGACTTTAAGTGAAAATCTTGGCAAGCATGGCTGAAAGAGGCAATCATAACTTGGTTTTGGCTTGAGTCGTCCTTGTTTACTGAAAGGTAGGGTGGGTTAGTTATTTAGGTTTGGTGTTTGGGTTGCAAGCAGCAACTAACAAGCATGTAGTGAAGGTTTCAAGTGCTATATGGTGTATATTTTGCTTGGCATGCATTGGCCTGCAATCATGCCTTGTGCTAGTCCATGTTGATAGGTAGACTTGGCACTTTAATCCTTGTTTTGGAGAATAGATGATTGATGCTTTTGGTGGGGGATGGGATGAGGATGAAAGGCTATGTTGGTGGGTGGGGCTGAAAATGGACCAGTACTGATATCCATTTTATTTGGTGAACACTATATAGATACAGATATTAGTTAGATACTAAAATCTATGTTTGTGTTTGTTTTAATAGATTTGGATATGAATCAGATTAAAAATACAGATTAATGTCAATATAAATTGGATAGTTAAACTATTATTCCATATATATATATATATATATATATATATATATATATATATATATATATATATATATTTCCAACTTGGACTGGCTTTAAATTTAATGCGTCTCTTTTTTGCTGGGGTATTGTAATAAGCCTCTTAGTTTTTTTTTTAAATAATTATTTCCTAAAACAAACAAATGATTGTATACAAAACAATAAAGATATAATTGACCCACTTAATCATCTGATTTTTTTAGTAGATCGTAATAATTCTGCTAAGTTATGTACTTTGGATTAAAATACTGGTTATTGAGAAGACAATCCACCTAATCAAAGATATCACTATATGGAGAGAAGATTAAACCTAAGATATGTTGATGTTGCTACTTATTTTTCTTTGGAGTCTATGGGAGCTATATGCAACTACATAGGATTGCAAATGGAATCAGATATCCGGATACAAATTGGATATCGGTGCATCTATATCCTTTTCCATATATCTTTGATGAACACTAATATGGATAGAGATAGTAGTTGGATGCTATAATTTTATTTGTATTTGGGTAGATTTGGTTGTGGAAATGGATTAGGATAGATAATATTCAATCCATTTTCACCCCTATTGGTGAGATGGCTTGGGTAGGAGAGAAGAGAGGTGGGGGCATGGGTTGCTCGGGGGAAGTTGGACATGATGTAAGGTGAGATTGCAAGTGCCCAATGATGTAAGGTGAGATTGCAAGTGCCCAATGGAGTGAAGACAATATGGTTAGCTACTGCCCAAGGTTAAGGTTGTGGCATGCCATGACTGGGGTGGAAGGGAGAGGAGAGGAAAGGCATTGAGATGGCAGAGGAAAAGAGAAATGGGAGGAGACAAGGGGAGCAAAAAGAGTAGGGTATTAGATTGGGGTTAGGGTAGTAACCAATTATTTGTAGAGCTACAATATGATGCATAATTTATTTACTTTATTTTTATATTAAATATACATGGCGTTTTGGGCTGGGTTAGGAGTAGCTTATTGGTCTGGATCTAAATTGCACTTGGTACATGAAGGTTGGCTTGACCCAGAGATGTGTAATTGTCTTGATCCAGACCTGGCCAAAATAAAGCCTGGTTTAATGCCCCTAAGGCTGGCATGAGCTTACTAATGGTCATATTGAGAGAGATCAAATCATAACCTTATGATTTGTTTGAGGCTAATGCTTTCATGTTGGTTATGGATGTTAGTATTTGGCATCAAGTTTAGTCCAATGGTTGAATTAGATTCAATGTTTCTACTCTTGCAAAGCAAACTTGTTTGCCGGGACCAGCATTTTACAAGTCTCCATTCTCTGCTCTCCACATGCCTGTATCAAGTTGTGATTGGGGGATCCCAGTTGCCTACAATGGTACCATTGAATAAGAAACTAAAGAAGAGAAAAATGTTCTGCTAGGATTTGATTTTTCATCAATATGTTTATTGTATGATGCATCTAAAAATCTAATGGAAGGACTTGTGTAAAAGATTGTTCGTCTTTGAAAACTTGATTCTAATGGTAATGTGAGATAGCAAACTTCAAAAGACTAGAGTGTCCTTTTAGGATTATTGCCTAAATATATAAGTTAAAGATTTGAGCAGTATTGTTGGGGAAGAATATTGAAAAGACAGAAATGTGTTTCTAGGATCAGATTCTTTACCTATATTTTTTTGATAAGGTTAAGATTTTCTGCTCAACTGGTGATCTTCATATGTAACATTTATCTTTACCTTGTTCTTTTTTACTGATGATTCTGCCTTGTTGTTCTTCTGATTGCCTTCCTCAGTGAGACAGAGGGAAACAGCATGCACGCTTCTCGAGTTTCTGACCTTGCAGCACTTGAGCAGTCTATTGGATTTCGCATAGAAGAAGCTGTTGATCTAAGCAGAAGTATGTGATTATTACCCTTTTTGTAGGACAGTGAAAAGCAATATATTGTGTTTGATTGTTTTATCTTATTCTTGTAATGACTTGCTATGCTACAGCACTATCTATGAGCAGTCTGATGGTTTGTTAGAATATTTGTTATACTTATGGGCCATATTATATCATTTTCAGCTAGGCCTATTATTTCTGCATGCTTGATTTTCAAAGTAGAGCAACTTTTCGGTGTCATCTGGTTGTTAAATATCACAAATATCATCTTACTAAGTCATTTCTTAGTTCAAGGCAATCCTGTTTTATTTCTGAGGCGAACTTTGCTTACCTATTAATTAATTCAATTACCACAAAAGAGGGAGGCAATATCAGCCGCCACTGTTCAATTTTCTGTGCATTAGTGAAGCTAATTGAGCTTATGTTCATTTATTTATTTAACCTTTTATGCAGATCCTTTATTTAATCCAAAATCAAGTGGCCAATCTGTTCCTTCTGACCCTCTTCAATTTGGTGCTTATAGTAAGGTAAAATTAGATGTATACTTCATTACATTATTTGCTTTTAATATTGCATAATGATGCATCTGTGGATTTTCTTGATGTAGTTCACTGATTGTTCTTTTACGCAACAACAGGCTCTACCTTCTACTGATATTTCCCCAGCATCCGCCAGAGTTGGGCCACTTACAATTCCACAACACAAGGGGCAGCAGCCTAATTTGGTGTCATCATCCAGCGGTCATATTGAGAACTGGGGAGAGTCTACAATGGCAGATACCAGTCCTAGGACTGATACCTCAACAGATGTGGACACTGATGATAAGAACCAAAGGGTAATGTTCCATTCTGTTACCATGCATTAGTGATGTTTGTTGACAGTTTGAGCTCTTTATTTTATTTTTTTTTGGGATGGCTGTATAGGGTTAAGTATTTTGTTCCCCTTATTGTTCTACTGCATCTCAATTCTTTGGATCTGGTTGTCCGATTTGACACAAAATCTCATCTGATTAATTGATTGATTACCCTGATATGAAAATTGTGTAGCATTCAGTTTAGTGAACTAAGAATTACAACCTTTGCATTTGACATGCCAGAATGCTTAATTGAATAAACTCGTTAGAAGCAAATGTTTATTATTTAGCTAGAATATGCTTTCTAGCAGGGCTGATGAAATTATTACTTATAAATATATTATTAACATATCATGCATAAACCAAAAATGGGGCATGATGACACCTCCCCCACGTGCAGCATGTGTCTTTTCCATTATTTAATTTAAAAAGGGTGCTATGTGCGGTTGTTTGCTAGCTTTGTTTTGCTTTTCTTTCTGTCCTTTCCCTCTCTCCTTGATCTTTTGAAGCCTTTCCTTATATGCTCTTTCCCTGGAATAGCATTTCAATCTCTATTAGGTAATTAGTTAAACAAGAATCCACTTTATAGATTCATTATGGTTTAAATTTGCTTAGGATATAGATGATCTGATTAAATTCCTAAATCCTAATAGATTATAAACATTTCTTTGGGTTAGGACCATTAGGAGTATTGGACTGTACTTAAGCTGGGGTGTCCTCTTTTCTTGAGCTTTTCAAGGAATTTCTTGTGAAGGATGTCGTTTTCGGAAGTCATCTATGTAGAAACAGCATTCCTTTATTATAGCATGTTTATTAGGATCATGCATATTGCCATATTACTTATACCAAGGATTTCGGTCCCGATGGGATGTCCTGTGAGACATCGGGATGAGGTATCATCCTATTTTTGTGATAGGACTGTCTCACCATTGTTCTAGCATCCCAATTGGGACGTCTTGGGACATCCTCTATCCCAAATGTCGGGATAGGGTAGGACGGCGATGCATCCAGTTCCATGAGAAAATCAGGACAGCCCTATCTCATGAGATTTATGACCTCGTACTAACAAGAGGCTGCAGAATTCACACTATAACTACTGACTTATATATGTGATTGCATGTTTTCTTTAGAACTTTATCTATGCCTCATACTTTAGTATTAATTGTTTTTTAGGTTTTGTTTGAGTGCTTTTAATGTTGCTGTTAAATCTTTATTGATTGAAGTTTTTGTTTGCTAGCATGACCGGATTGCGTATGTGATAGTCTTGCTTTTGGTCATGACTTGTAGAGATTCGACTCATGAAAGTCTGAACTTAGAATTAGTAGAAAATTTGATCACTGATGGGACTAAACTTACACTTGTTCAGGTTGTCATTGCTAGCAATATGATGCATCTATATATTCAGACAAATGGGAAGTTATAATGTTTGTTTTTAAAACAGTCTGAAAAGAAATTTGGTGAGTGCTTCTGTGTGATGTGGTCATTTTTTTAATGAGGTCTCTTCTTATCCTGAACTCTTGCTTGGAAGCTTGATACGGTCTTTAAAAGTGCATCAAAAGTAAGATGAAGTCAGGAAATTAGAGATAAGTTTTGACATAGTGGCTATCGGAACTTGGAAGGTTTCTGCATGGGAAACTCAGTAACTCTTCAAGACATAAACCTGTCATGTTTTTCCAACTCCACCAAAAAATAAAAGAGGAGGACCCAATCACTATGATATGATTGGGCAGCTTGCTTACCATACCCTTTTATTTGAACATGGTTAAGGATGTTTAAAGATATTTATGACTTTTTGGCATTTAGCATGCATGACTTGGATTATATATTTTCATCCTATAGTTATGACTTGCCAGCCTGTGTTGCAGGTTTGGTTGCTTCGGGAGAGATATCATATATGGATTTTTTTTGGCCTAACCTGTCACCAACATTTTACAGTATATGGTCTGATCTTTTAAATGTGTCTAGCGTGGAGGTGCAGAATTTCATTATAGAGAACTTAGATTTGGGTATTACGATTGGGAGTATTTCCTGTGATTTGGGTGGAGAAGCATGCTATGTTAGAACATTGGCCTAGAAGGTTCTCATGCTGAGAATAGTGTGGCCGGTTTTGTATATAAAAACTAATTTGGTGTTATCAACTAAGAACTTTTAGAATGGAAAATTCTGTGTGCCTCTGAAAGGTACCTGAAATGGCTGTGAACCACACCTTTTTAGGAACCATTGAGGGCAACTTTGGCATTTTGGCCCTGAATTAGCATTCCAACCTCGTGCGTATGAAACCAAAACCAGGTTTGCACCCGTTCTGGTGACATTCTGAGAGTGTCTTTCACTGTTGCTGAAACAAAGGTGGGATGTATCATAACAGGTGGAAGACATTCATTGAGACAGGTGAATGTTGGTCGGGCTGCAGTGCTATTATTGTTGTTCAGATAAGTTAGGGCTGATTAAAATGGTTTACACCTGATCTGTTCTAATGCTGTTATGGGAGACTTGCTTTCCCCTTCTGTTGTGATGTTCTTTGGTTTCCAATTGAGGCCATAGGACTGTTATTTCATGTAGCATTTAACTTAGGATGCTGGTTTTTATTTATTGGATATAAGGCCACATAACCGTTTTTTGATGACTAAAACTATTTATTTATTTATTTATTGTTGGCTATAACTACTGGCAGCTTTGTTTGCTCTTCATATCGTCCTTTGTTTCAGTAGGCCTTGTATTTTTTAGTTCATTTATTCCTCTGGAATTCTTTCTCCTTTTCTAGGGAGAATTTCTTTTTCCACTGATGTGAATGAAATTTCTAGTTAAGCAAGACAAATAACAGTTAGTAATTTGCATGTTTTCTTAATTCCTTTACTTTTAATGTTAAACTCTTAGTTTAATTTAGTTGGAGATATGCTACCGTACATGTAATCATGCTGCATTAGTTAGTTTAAACTAGGATGCTGCGTCCTGATGGAGCTCATTGATCACTTGTGTCAATTTTCTCTGGTATTCAGCTTGAACAAGGATTAGCTGCTGTTGCCGCAGCTTCTGACTCTAGCGACAAATCAAAGGATAAACTGGATCAGAAGGTAGTTGAGCAGCTATGGTTTCTTCCTGATGCAGTGATATTTTCTAGCATCATGTATTAAATTTTTCCCTACAGACACTTCGGCGGCTGGCTCAAAATCGTGAAGCAGCTAGAAAAAGCCGGTTAAGAAAAAAGGTAATTCATTTTCATTTGTTCTTTTCGTGCCTTGTCAATTATTGCATGTTGTATTACAATATGCATCATATTAAATGCTCAATTTGCTTAACAAAAAAAGAATGCTCACTTTTCTTAGTCTAGGGTATTAGTCTTCCCTATAATATTTGGTTTGTTTATTAGCTCTCTGTTTTTAGTTTTGACAATGCTTATGGAGGAGGAAAGCAATAGAAAACATCAACACACCTAAAAAAGTTAGATCAGGCTGACATTGTTAGTCTATCCTGTAGTTACATAGTTGATCCTGCCATTACATGGTACATATTTTTGGAATGGTCATTAGCCATGGGTCAACTTAAACTGTGATGTGTGCCATGTTTAAGTTTGCTCAGATGTATCTGTACACTTCTGTTATTTAATTGAACCACAATCCATCTTCAACCGGTGAAACTGACACTGCGGTGCTTTTTTTTTTTTTTTTTAATGTTAAATAACCTCTTGTTGATCTAATTGAATCTTTGATGAAGTTCTCTATTTGCAAATTGATCATATGAGAGATCATCTTTGGAGGCTGCTAAAAGTGTCATCATCTTAAACAATATTGTTTGGTGGAATTCTGCCATATGGTTTATGTATGGATAATATGCTCTAAGAAAAGAAAGTCATAGTCCATTGATTAACAAAGTTGTAAGTTGGCCTATATTTTTGGACATGCAGATTAGATCTCTTTCTTTCTCTGAAAGGTATGGTTATATTGTAGTTTTTCACAGCCTTACAACTGAAGTTGCTTTTGTTATCACTAGTTGTTTAGATGACAAGAAATTCTTTTCAAGGTTTCTCGATCTTAACAAGCCAGTAATTTGTGAATATCTGTTTGATTCTAGCGTTCAAAATATGGTCATCGAAGAAGAGATTCCAAGTATTAGGGGTTCATGGGTGAAACTCTATCCTACAACCACACGCACATACATACATGTATATCCACATATGAGATGGACATTGCTCCTCCCAAGAGAAGGTATCTACTCTTCTGGATTCCAAAATCAATAATGGGGCATTCAAAAATCAAAGATCCACACCATGCCATGATCTATACCACTAAAAATACCTAGAAACTAGAAGTTGCTATGCATTATGTAGACACAATGATAAGGTTGCTCCATCAAGATTTGGATGTTATGGGTTTGAAATATGGAAACAACACTACATGCTGAAGGTTTTGCTGGATTGGTCGGATCGGATCATATTTAAGCAGCAGAATTTTTAAATTTTTTTCACTAATCCGATCAGATCTAAAGATTCTCAAATCTGATTGTATACATCTAAAAATAAAAATGCAAATGATATTCTAAATACCACCTGTTGCGAATAGATGATCTATTCGTTGCGATGATCTGAAGCTGTTCGAGGTTCGACTTGAGCTACGCACATGCTTGGCCTCTACTAGTATCCACTCGGATCCGATCTGGAGGTCTCCTTTTGGATTTGATTTTTGAAAATCAAAAACGGATCTCCTTCACTTGCCTTCGATCTGATCTCCGACAGCTATCCGATCGGCACACGATCTTCTTTGATTTCTACTTGCGCGGACAGCACCTTGACGTTTGATGATGTGATCAGCCCAACCCTTGGGCATGGGAGGGAGGATCTAGAGGGAGAGGAGGTGTGGAGAGGAGCAGAGCTTGGGCGTGGGAGGATTGAATGTCCAAACACTTTGGCTTAGTCTCCTATTTATAGACAAAATTGGAGACCTAGAGTCCTAGAGCTTTAAGTAATTGACCGGGTCAATTTGCTTAAAGCAGGACTCTCCAAGAACCCCCATGCCTCATCTGAATTTCTCGTGGGTTTTTGTCGCACAAAATCCCTATCTGGCGTGTGCCACTCTCACCAAATAAGATTGGTTAGGCGCCAGATAATCTCTCTCCAAGTTTGCACCTTTTCAAACTTCAATTTGACCCGTTCAAACTATTTTAAATGAGCCAACCACTTAACCTCCTCATGTTTATCCATAAGGGGCGCACCCCAGGATGGGGCGTGCGCCCCCTTATTCTCTCCAAGAAGGTATTTGGGGTGCGTGCCCTAAGAGAAAAACTAGGGGGCGTGCGCCCCTCCTTTCTTGCGCAAAAGACCAAGTCAAGGGGGGGTGCTAACTCGTGGTGCCTCCTTGTCCTAATTTTCTTCAAGTGAGATCAGGAGAAATCCAAACCCATATAGGGCTTCTGGACGAGCCAAATATAATTTGACTGAGTCCAAATCAATCAGAAAATTCAATGCAGGAAAAACTTAGGTCTAATCATATGCTAGCACGATTTTCTTGAACCTAATTGAATGAAATCCAAACCAATCGAACTACGTGAGTCCAATTAATGACATCCAGACCCAAACCCTTGTTTGTGTGATCTAATAGGTTCAATTCTGTATAGTAATGGAACATATCGCAATTTTCATCATCAACATCATCGAAACATCTTTTGATGGACTAGAACTTTTTTTGATTCGTCCAATTAGAATTATTGATCATCGAGATAATTCTAGTTGGTCCCATAATCTACTAGTGATACCTAGCAGTATGTGGTGGCAACCCATCAGAACTGAATATGAATCTCTCAGTGCATCTATCCTGTGATTGGGTTCTTCCATCATGAGTTCTGATAGGATCTAGGTTAAGGTTAACTCGTCAAACCTAATACCTGTCATATGATTGAATCAATCGATTCGAGTTCGACGTGAAACCCTTATAGAAACTCCTTTCTATTATTTCATACTGCCATGGCCATGGGCTTTAGGACTCGATCTCATGATCACCATAGGACTAATCTACCGAGGTTGATAGATCTCATCTTGATGCTATCCAATTCCTACAATGAATATGCTATAGCTAATATATATCTCAAGATTTTAAATGGCTAGGAGACTGAGTTATGGTGTAGTCAAACTATAATATTTTTAAGGTGAATTATCGATGCACCTCAGGTCAAAGAACCAGATATACAACTGCAGCATCGAGCAAGTCATCGACGAGAAGGTAGACTTCTTTATAACTGCTCGAAGTTGGTCATGCTCAGTATCCTTATTCTTAACAAGTAGCTGTACTTTCGCTCCGGTGTCTCCACACCGTAGATTTAAAACTCATCAATCTTAAGGAAGTGATCGTACACCATTCTTTTGGATCGATCACCATCCTTGCGACAATCCTACGATCGGGAGTAGTTTATGAGTTAATTATGATAACACATATCTTAAATTCTCAACTCTCAATGGATGAATCACAGGCACTTAATACACAAATGTGATTGAAAGAATAATCCAAATTTTATTAATAGTAAGTCAAAATTACAATTATGCCCTCAGAATGTATTACAAGTATCGATCTAGTTTCTAGGGCACACATTTAACACATGCAGGGTTAAGTTTGTGGATGTTCGAACCTCTCTAGACCCCACTATGGCAAGAGCCTTGTGCATCGGATGCCCTTTTTTTATATTCATGCATACGTACATGTGTATACCTACGTGTATATACATACGTTACATACATACATACATATGTGTGTGTGTACATACACACACGTATACAAACACATATGTTTATGTGTATGTATGTATGTATATATACATACACATGAAGTAGACTAGAATCTGATTGATAGGATTTGAAGTTGGATCTGGTCGGTCCTGATTAATGATGAGAGTTTGACATCGAAGATCCATGCCTTTGGATGCAATCTACTACCTGTGATTTGTTTATGCATAAAAAATCATGTGATATGGGGATCCCTAGACTATGTATCAAGTAGCCAAAACAAATGCACTGTCATATTATTTGAACTGTTCATTTTTTTGGTCACTTGATGTATGGACTAGAGTCTCCTAATCACATGAATTTTGATATATAAGCAATTTAGAGATGCTAGATATACTTAGGACATTGGTGTCAGATCTCCATTGTCTGGTCTGGATATCCAAGTTAAAATCTGAACGACAAGATTCTAGTCCTCCACCAGGTGCATTTTTGTAAGCAGACGACCTTTAGAATCCATGATTTTTGGTCTTGTCGTAATTTTTATGATTGATTATAATCAATGGTATGAATCCTTCATATATCATCTCCATCATTGCTTTTGGATTGGAAGGATCGAGATGGTAATCCTTCCAGAAGGAGAGTAGACCCACATATATCAATACACACGTACATATGTACATACATGCATACGTACACATGTATATATTATATAAATTCATATGTATGTATGTATGTATATAGAGTTGGACTTGGCTACACACAAGTGGAGCTCCACTCTGATCCGGTCAGTTCTAAATTAGATAATCGAGGTCCCACATCAATGACTGCCATGATTCAATCTCTATCGCTTAATGTGATATTGGTTGTTAGCAAATTTTCTTTGGTTTCTTATTCTATCGACTGCTATGATTTTTGGGAGAATTGATTTAATTCAAAAAATCATTTTGGATCTTTATATGTCTTAGATAATGCAGTTTATACTAATGCTGTTATTTGTTCTGTAAGGCATATGTGCAACAACTAGAGAATAGCAGGTTAAAGCTTACTCAACTTGAGCAGGAACTTCAGCGAGCACGCCAACAGGTACGATCTTAATGTAAATGCTCACTATCCCTTCTCAACAGATTCCCATCAGAAAATACATTAGTTGTTTCTCTTGACTTGGACCTTTTTTTTTTTGGGTTTCAGGGCATCTTTATTTCAAGCTCAGGAGACCAGTCACATTCAATGGGTGGAAATGGTATTCTAAGAGCCTCTACTCTGATAATGATTTACGATCTGTATTGAAACCTGTATCGTAGTACTCAGCTGAGCATTTTACACTCAAAGAGAATGCCATGAATGCATGCCTGTCAGCAAATTTTCGTAAATCATGAGTCCCAATAACAGATGAATGTTCACTCGATATTCTCATCAGAAGATTTACATTAGATTACTGGACGAGAATAGCTTCAGAATAGGCACCAATAGACTAACTCATTAAGCTATTTTGCATGGGTTAGTTTTTTATAATGAACTTGATTGATAGGAGCTTCTTAACGAGAATTGCTGAATTGTCTCATTGTTTTTTCTTGATGGAGACTTTGAAACTTCAATAAATTAGCAATGCTGATCACACCATATCTGTGGGATTTGTTAATTTAATTGGGAGGATTTTAGCTTTTTTTTTTTCCTGTTAAAATTCTGAGATTGCTCAGGCGTATGGGTAACTGTATTTCCCCAAGAAAAAAACAACTAAAATTTCTCGAGAATTCTAGGTAATCATATGTGCCTAAAAAATGAGTACATTTCATTTTTTGGATTCATGCAAATGTATGACTCTTTTGTTAATGTCAAAGAAAAATCTTATGCTATTCAACTTGCAGGGGCTCTGGCATTTGACATGGAATATGCCCGATGGCTAGAAGAACACAACCGACAGATTAATGAGCTGAGGGCTGCAGTGAACTCACATGCTAGTGACAATGACCTTCGCACTATTGTTGATAGCGTCATGGCACATTATGATGAAATTTTTAGGCTCAAAGGTGTGGCAGCCAAAGCAGATGTTTTCCACATGTTATCAGGGATGTGGAAGACGCCTGCAGAGAGGTGTTTTCTGTGGCTTGGGGGTTTCCGGTCTTCTGAACTTCTCAAGGTGCAAATCTTCTCTTTCTTCTTGTTCATTAATTTGTAGTTCTCATAAAAAAAATATCATTGGTTATATGCACCAGTTAGTTTCTTTTGTGTCCTGATAATTGAATCATGGAAGAGGACGAAACTAGAGGGAAAACAACACCCTAGGAGCATCTAAAAGTGAAAAATTGCGTTGAGATGGAGGATTCCTCGGTTTCTTTTGTAAAAGCTTTTTGGAGGTTCACCATATAGTTCACACAAACTTCTGTGGACTCTATATCTGTTATCCACCTTTTCCGGAGTCGGTCACTGAAATACACTCCCGCCATTAAGATCCATCACCTACATGGGGATCTGGCTAGAACACGGATCGAGAGGGTGAGGCAATGGAGGTGTGGGAGGAGGTCGGAAGAGGCATGGGAGTTATGGGGTGGGCAAGATGGTTGTAGCCAGGTTGTGAAGAAAAAATTTTATTTTTTCGGCACAGAATCGTTATCTGATTGGATCTGAAGAAATATTTCAAAAAATTTTCCTACGATCCTAATCAGATTTGTGACATCTCGGATCTAATCCTAAAGATCTGATATTAAAAATTAAAAATAAAATTAAATCTAATTTAATTTCATATCTTTGTTTTGGGTAATCAGATTATCCTATGATGATTCTGATTGATCCTGAGGTTATGGAAAGAGCCACGCACGTGCCTGGCCTCTACCGGTGTCCATTCAGACAAGATCTGGAGGTCTTCTCCTTCTGAATCATCTCTTCAAAAATTAGATCTGGATCTGATCTTGAAGTTCTTTAAAACTTCTTTGAAGAAGCAGTGGTCGTCTCTTTCAGCAGTGCTGCCTTCTTTCTGATCTGAGCATCTTTTTTCCTTGGATTACACTTGAATCCGTGCCCAACTCCTTTGGGCATGGAGAGGAGAGAGAGAGGATCAGAGGGAGGTGTAGAGTAGAGGAGGGAAGCCTTGCAGCATGGTGAAAGGAAGAAGCTCTTTAATCTTAGGTGCAGACAGGGTTTAAATAGATCCTGTTGCGCCATGCAATGCCACATCATCCCGGCCAATTAGAGGCCTTCATTCAATCAGATCTAAATCTGATTGGTGGGATGATGTCATCTGATCCAATCAGATGAGAGTCCCTCAAAAATCCACATAGGTGGCGCCAACACTGGATAAACCAGAACTCTTTGGTGCCTAGGTGTTTGATCATATCAAAAACCCTAGAGTCCCATCTCTCTCTTGCCTCTTTTAGCAGGGACAAGAGCCCCAGGTGCTCTCCTATTGGTGCATGACACATGACCCTGTGTCCCTAGGCGTGCGCCCTTTCTCTTGCCTCTTTTAGCAGGGGGACAAGAGCCTCAGGTGCTCTTCTATTGGCGCATGACACATGACCCTATGTCCAAGTGTTCAGGGTCAACTGTTGACCTATATTCAAAAACAGGAATTAGCAGGTGACAGGAATTGGCAGGTGTTGTCTTAAATCCATCTAATGAATTAAGATAATTTTTTTTCTGATCTGGACAAGCTTCAGTCAGACTAAGACAAGGTTTCTGAGTGAGTCCAAATAAATTTGGCTCAGCTGAGACAAACTAAAATGATTATAAAAGGAGAATGTTAGGCTCAATCGTGTGCTAGCACGATTTTCTTGAATCTAATCTAAATCAATTGAACTGGGTTAGTTCAATTGATGATATCCAGATCTAAATCCTTGTTTGTGTGATCCAGTTAGGTTCAGTTCCGTATGGTAATGGGATATGTCATGATCTCTATCATCGACATCATCGAAACTCTTTTCGATGGATCAGAACTCTTCTGATTCGAACAGCTAGAATGATCGATCATCTAAATCATTCTAATTGCTCCCAAAATCCACCAGTGACACCTAGCAGTATATGGTGGCAACCCATCAGAGCTGAATGCGAACCTCTTGGTGCAGCTACCTGTGTGATTAAGTTCTTCTATCTTGAGCCCCGATCAGATTAGGGTTAAGGTGAACTCGTCAAACCCTAGTCTCTGTCATATGATGTAATCATTCGATTCGAAGTCCAATGTGAAAATCTAAATAGAAACTCTTTCTATTATTTCACTCTGCCATGGCCATGGGCTTCTGGACTTGATTCTCATGATCATCATAGGGCTGCTCCTCTACCACCGAGGTAGATAGATTCCATCTTGATGCAATCCAGTTCCTACAATGAACATGCTATAGCCAACATACACCTCAGGGTTTCGAATGGCTAGGAGATCGAGTTATGGTGTAGTCAAACTATAACACCCTCAAGGTGAACTACCGATGCACCTCAGGTCAAAGAACCAGACACACCACTGCAGCATCGAGTCAGTCATTGACGAGAAGGTAGACTTCCTAATGACTACTCGAGGTGGTCACGCTCAGTGCCCTCATTCTCTAACGAGTACCTGTACTCTCGCTCCGGTGTCTCCACACCGTAGACTCAAGACTCATCTACTAAAGAGAAGCGATTGTACACCAACCTTCAGGATCAATCACCATCCTCGTGATGATCCTATGGTCGGAAGCATTTTATGAGTTAATAATGATTATTCATGTCTTAAATTTTCAACTCTTGAAAATATGAATTATCATTACCATTAACTCAAAGGATGTATCACAGACACTAAATACACATATGTGATAGAAAATAACTCCATTTTATTAATTTATAGTCAAAATTATAATTTTGCCCTTAGAAGTGTATTACAAGTGTCAGCCAATTCTGGCTTCTAGGGCACATATATCTAACAATCTTCCACTTGTCCTAAAGCCAATTGGCTACAAGTCTAAGTCCCATCTTCTCAAGGTGGGCTTCGATCTTCTGCTGGCCCAACGGCTTTGTAAGTGGGTCTGCCACATTATCTGTAGGAGTCGACTCTCTTGACCTCGACGTAACCCTTAAGGTAATCGTGGATGAGGTGGTATCGCCGCTCAATGTGCTTGGATTTCTGGTGAGACCTCGGCTTCCTTAGCAAGGGCTATGGCGCCATTGTTGTCGCAGTACAGAGAGATGGCATCTGATGGCATTACTCTGAGCTTTCTGTGGCAAACTTCTTGTACCAGAATGCTTCCTTTGCAACCTCTGATGCAGCGATATATTCTGCTTTCCATGGTGGAATCTGCTATCATGGTTTGCTTGAAACTCTTTCAGCTGACAGCACCACCATTGCACACAAACAGACTCCCAGATGTCGACTTTTGACTTTTGATCATCTATATCGGACATGAAATCCGAGTCTGTGTATCCCTGGACTTGGAGTTCTCCATTACCAAAGACCAACATCATATCCTTAGTTCTTCTCAAGTACTTAAGGATACATTTCACAGAAGTCCAGTGTTCTTCACCTGGATTTGACTGATATCTGCTTGTGACACTCACAGCATGGGCTATATCAGGTCGTGTACATAGCATGGCATACATGAGGCTCCCTATTGCAGAAGCATAAGGGATCTTGCTCATGCCATTCTATTTCCTCAGGTGTGCTAGGGCACATCTTCTTGGAAAGATGAATACCATGTCTGAAGGGTATTAATCCCCTCTTAGAGTTTTCCATACTAAACCTCTTTAGTACTTCCTCTATGTACATCTTCTGTGAAAGTCCTAGCATCCTATTCGGTCTATCCCTATAGACCTTAATTTCCTAGAATAAAGGATGCTTCACCTAGGTCTTTCATGGAGAATTCCTTGGACAACCACATTTTGACTGATTGTCAACATGGGAATATCATTCCCAATAAGGAGGATGTCATCCACGTACAATACGAGGAAGACAACAGCGCTCCCACTGATCCTTTTTGAAAACACAAGGCTCCTCGTTTTTGATGAAACAAACGATTTTGATCACATCATTGAAACGAGTGTTCCAGCTCCGAGATGCTTGCTTAAGTCCATATATGGACCTTTGCAGCTTGCAAACCTTTTGTGATCAGTATCACTGGATGTGAAATCCTAGCGGCTGTTCCATATAGATATCTTCCTCAAGATATCCATTTAAGAATGTCCATTTTCACGTTCCATTTGCCATATTTCATAATCGAAATAGGCTTGCAACAGCAAGCAATGTGCGGATGGATTTTAGCATAGCTACTGACGAAAAAATATCCTGATAGTCAATGCCTTCGCGCTTGACTATAACCTTTTGCCACTAAGTCTAGCCTTTGAATGTCTCCACATTCCCATCTGCATCCAATCTTTCTCTTGAAGATCCATTTACACCCAATAGGTACTATACCTTCTGGTGGATCTACCAAAGGTCCAGACTTGGTTTGAACGTGCATCGAGTCAATTTCTGACTGCATTGCCTCTAGCCATTTCTCGGAGTCGATATCTGATATCGCCTCGTCATAGTTTTTGGGATCATCACCATGAGCACTCATTTTCCTACGAGGAATATTTTCTCTACGTTCTTCTGAAATAATACCTAAGTATCTTTCAGGAGGAACGAGAAATTCTACTTCCGATCTACGAGGTGGAGGTAGTGTTTGGGTTGGCTCAACCTGATTTGGTTTCCAATTGGTTCCTTAGCTCGTTGTCACTTGTGAGACTTTCTCGAGTCTAATCTGCCTTTCCGAATGCCACTATCTTGAATAAACTATTTTTCAAGAAAGATGGCATGTCGACTCACAATCATATTGTGGTCTTCTGGGAATGATAGAAATAATATCCTAATGAACTCTTTAGGATATTCCTATGAATCGAGCTCTTAAGGATCCTAAACTCTAACTTTATCCATCTATTGTCTTTTGACATGAGGTTGGACAACTCCAAATTCTGAGATGACTCAGACTTGGTTTCTTACCATGCCATATCTCATACGGTGTGGTAGGAACGATCTTTAGAGGAAATCCTATTCAGTAAATATATAACAGTTAATCAATGACTGTCCCCAAAGAAAATCAGGAAAGGTCTGTGAAGCTTTATCATGGATCGTAACCATATCTTAATAGGGTCCGATTTCTTCCATTCTGAAACTTCAGTTGAGTTGAGGCATTCCTGGTGGAGTCCATTGAGAGACTATGCCATTATTCCTTAAGATAGTCTAGAAATTTTCGACTAAGGTATTCACCTCCTCGATCTGATCGAAGAATCTTAATGGACTTTTCTTAGTTTATTTTCTACTTCATGTCTGAATTTCTTAAACTTTTCAAAAGCTTCAGACTTATGTCTCATCAAGATACACATATCCATACCTAGACATTCATCGATAAAGGTGAATGAAGTAGACATAAATTGCCCCTAGGCCGGCACATCAAATGGGACCGCATACATCAGTATGTACTAGGGCAAGTAGATCTGTGGCCTTTTTTCCATGTCCTATAAAAGGAAGCTTGGTCATTTTGCCATTGAAGGCATGATTCACAAATCGGATGTGACTCAGAAGTCAATGGACTCAATAGCCCGGATTTCTCCAATCTATTAACCTTGTCTTTAGCTATATGACCTAGCCTAAGGTGTCATAGATACCTATCATTTAGACTATCCCTAGGTCGCTTTGATCTTATGGCATTCACGTTTTGCTCGATATTAAAAATAGAAATATCAATATGTAATTAGTAGAGACCATTTATAAGAAAATTACTTGCAATTTTATTTCTTTTATAAAGAATATTACAATGATCCTTCTTGTGCTAAACATGAAACATAAATCAAATTCCTACTTATCGCACATAAAAACAGTCCCTAAGAACTAAATCTAATCTTGACGGTAATCGCAGAGGGTAGGTTCTCACGACTACAGCAGTAACTCTTGCTCCATTTTCGATGCGTAGGATCATCTCACCATCCCTCAGTCTCCTGCTATCCTCAAGACCTTGCATAGAAGTGCACAAGTGAGCACTAGAACCAGAGTCAAGCACCCAACTGGATGCAGAAGAAACCGTAAGATTAGATTCTATAACGAGCATACCTCCAGAAGGATTTGCCTCTTTGTTCTTCAGGTTGGCCAAGCACAAAGTGTAGTTTCGCTTCCAATGGCTGTCAGTATTATAATGAAAATATTTTTTTTTGTCAGCGGCATTCTTCTTCAGCTTTGTCTTCTTCTTTTCACCATCCATCTGCTTCTTCACGGACTTCTTTCCAAAAGACTTTCTCTTGGAGGAAGTCCGCTTCACAGCAAGTATTGAGCCTTTAGAATCTTTCATAGAAAGCTTAGCAGTAACCAGCATGTTCATGAGCTCAATCAAGATATTCTGAAGTTTGTGCATATGGTAGTTCATGATGAACTGTCCATATGCATCAGTTAAGGACCGCAGAATTATATCAATCTGCAGATCCTGATCTAACTTGACATCGAGCTTTTTAAGCTCTTCTAAGTCCTTGATCATCATCAGACAATGATCTTGGATCGACTGCTATCATGCATCTAAGCCTTAAACAGTTTCTTAGTGATTTGATATTTGGTTGCGCGATTCTGTTCACCAAACAACTCTTGCAGGTGAGCCAACATTTGGCGGCTAGTCTTAATGTCTTCATGTTAGCGCTGAAGCTCATCAGACATCGAGCCCAACATGTAGTACTTGGCTTTGTTATCTTCATCAGTCCACTTCTCAAGAGACGCTCTCTGATCAGCGGATGGACGGGTTGGTAAGGTGGGAGGATCCTGTTCCAACACGAGTCAATTTCTCGAAATCCGAAATAATTTTGAAATTTCGGAGCCAATCCTTGTAGTTGGGTCCGGTCAGTCTATGGGTGTTCAGGATTCGGGCTAGTGGATTGGACGCAGATATCTTCCTGTAGAGAGTCAAAGTTTCTAGTTAGATTTTGTAATTAGACTTAACCAATTTGTTTAGGGGTTTCATTTTTAAATAAATTAGGCTTCCACTATTTACTCGGATCTCTATACTTTCTTGGTAGAGATGCGAAAATCTTCGTGATTATTGATTTTTAGTGGGTGGTGCGGTCCCACCGCTGGCTCATCACCTCACCTAATAGTTATTGGTGATGGGTCAACCGATGAGTGAATAACTCTTGTCCAATGATTCTCTAATCATGGTGCACTCAAACCTGATCTTTAATTCATGAATCTCATCGTGTTCGGAATATTGATCCACTTCTTAGTTAAGTCAGACCCATCATTTGCACGAATTGGATTCTTGATTGGGTCTCTCACCGTATTTGGAATATTGAGCCTAACCCATCCTCCAATCCGTCCAATGCCTGATAGACATGGGTGCATCTTTTCAATGCAGCTGAACCACTGTATTCAGTCGAGAACAATCAACTATGGGAAGGACTCGCACATCTATAATGGTGGAAGATCTTAGACTTAATATTTTCTTAGGAAGATTTAATTTAGGTCTCTTTAAACTTGACTTGACTTAGTCATAATAATTATGACTAACCTAGTAGCATGGGTTGGCTCGAATTGTTAGTCTCCTTAAATCAGAATTGGGTTGACACAAATAGTCAGGTAAGTGAGATCAGTGGAAGGAATATGTCATTAACTCGACAAGAATGCATTCAGATCAAGTAGCTTCCAATTAGAAACTAGTCGGTCGTATCTGTCAGACTTACTTTAGACATTAAATTGTCGAATCAGAACCAATCGGTTAGCCTACAATCTAGGCTCGAACCATGGAGCTAAATTAGGTTTTGACTTGATCGAGTCACATCAATGTGATTCGATCATATGATTCATACTTAATTCTATTAGGTTGGTCAAATCTAAGCTTTCTTTGATATCACCTAACCAATTCTTGATTCGGTTTGATCAAACGCTAGACCTAATTGAGTTACCCAAGCTCGAACTCAACTTTATGAATATATTTTAGATCTGAAAATTCATAATTTTTAGATCTAATTAATTTCATAATCTTAATTCTTAATTAAGTTTTGGGTTAATGAACAAAACATGTAATAAAATCTTAGGATTTCAGGATCTAGGATTTTGCAGAAAAATAAGTTTTGATTTCTGATTAAGAACGAACGCGCCGCACCCCTATACATCATAAGAACATCCCATTGAATGGGAGGAGAGGACCTTTAAATCCTACTTTATTCTTATGACCGGACGGTCAAGGGGAACGTCTTAATCAAAAATATAATTTTCACTACAAAACTAGTTAGATCTAAATCATATATCGCATATACAATTAATGATCTGACTTATACATGTTTTGTATACATCTCATGTATCATAACTAAATTAAACTTGCATGCTTTTAGATTTGAAATATCGCATATAATATATGAAAAATAGAATTTAAATTTGATTATATCAAAAATAAAACTATTCTAGACATTTTATAGAATTATTTTATAACTAATCTAAGCATGCATCTTTCATATCTCATATGAATAAAATAAAAATTAAAAATTTTATTTTTTATTTTTCAGATCTGATTACAATAATTATAACATCAGAAAAATAAAAATAAATTAGATCTAAAATCATATTTAATCAATTTAACAATATGATTATACTAGACTATATATAGAATTATTCTATTCCTAATCTAGTCATGTATCTCATACATTATAGATCTAAATCATAAATTTTTTAATTTTTTGATTTCAGATCTAATCATATCTGATATGGCATTTGAAATTCTTTAATATCAGATCATAAATAAGAATTAAATCAGATGATGAACTGCCAACCTAGCTATCTTTAGGATCAGATTTGAGATGTCTCAGGGATCGTAGGAAAAAATTTTGAAATATTTCTTCAGATCCAATCAGATCTGAACGATCATGTGCCGGAAAAACATGGTTTTTCCTTCAACTGATATCAGAGGGAGGTGTGGAACAGAGGAGGGTAGCCTTGCAGCATGGTGAAAGGAAGAAGCTCTTTAATCCTAAGCACAGACAGGGTTTAAATAGATTTTGTTGCGCCATGCAGTGCCACATCATCCCGGCCAATCAGAGGCCTTGATTCAATTAGATCTAAATCTGATTGGTGGGATGTGGGATGATGTCATCTGATCCAATCAGATGAGAGTCCCTAAAAAATCCACATAGGTGGTGCCAACACTGGATAAACTAGAACTCTTTGGTGCCTAAGTGTTTGATCATATCAAAATACCTTGGAGTCCAATCTGTATGGGACTCCATCCCTTATCTAGGTGTGCGCCCTCTCTCTTGTCTCTTTTAGCAGGAGGACAAGAGCCCCAGGTGCTATCCTATTGGTGCATGACACATGACCCTATGTCCAAGTGTCCAGGGTCAACTGTTGACCTATGTTCAAAAATAGGAATTAGCGAATTGGTAGGTGTTGTCTTAAATCCATCTAATGAATTAAGATAATTTTTTTCTGATATGGATAAGCTTTAGTCGGACTAAGACAAGATTTTTGAGTGAGTCCAAACAAATTTGGCTTAGCTGAGACGAACTAAAATAATTACAAAAGAAGAATGTTAGGCTCAATCGTGTGCTAGCATGATTTTCTTGAACCTAATTGAATCTAATCTAAATCAATTGAACTGGGTTAGTTCAATTGATGACATCCAGACCCAAATCTTTGGTTATGTGATCCAGTTAGGTTTAGTTCCATATGTTAATGAGACGTGCTGTGATTTCTATCATCGACATCATCGAAATACTTTTCGATGGATCAGAATTTTTCTAATTCATACAATTAGAATGATCAATCATCTAAATTATTCTAATTGCTCCCAAAATCCACCAGTGACACCTAGCAGTATATGGTAGCAACCCATCAGAATCGAAAGCGAACCTCTCGGTGCAGCTATCTGTGTGATTGGATTTTTCTATCTTGAGCCCTGACAGGATTAGGGTTAAGGTGAACTCGTCAAACCCAATATCCGTCATATGAATTAATCATTTGATTCGAGTTCAATGTGAAACTCTAATAGAAATTTTTTCTATCATCTTTACTCTGTCATGGCCATGAGCTTAAGGACTCAATCTCATGATTATCGTAGGACTGCTCCTCATCTACCGAGGCAGATAGATCTTCTATTGGTGCAATCCAATTCCTACAATGAACATGTTATAACCAACATACACCTCAGGATTCCGAATGGCTCGGAGATCGAGTTATGGTGTAGTCAAACTATAACACCCTCAAAGTGAACTACCGATGCACCTTAGGTCAAAGAACTAGATACACCACTGCAGCAACGAGTCAGTCATCGACGAGAAGGTAGACTTTTTTATGGCTGCTCGAGGTGGTTACGCTCAATGTCCTCGTTCTCTAATGAGTATCTGTATTTTCGCTCCGGTGTCTCCACATCGTAGACTCGAGACACATCTATCATAAAAAAGCGATCGTACACCAATCTTTCGGATCGATTACTATTCTCGTGATGATCCTACGGTCGGCAGCAGTTTATGAATTAATTATGAAAATTCATATCTTAAATTTTTAATTCTTGAAAATATGAATTGTCACTATCATTAACTCAAAAAATGTATCATAGACATTTTAAATACACACTGTGATAGAAAATAACTCATTTATTAATTTATAGTTAAAATTATAATATTGTCCTTAAAAATGTATTATAAGTGTCAGCCAATTTGGCTTATAGGGCACACATCTAACAGGCTGGACCCAAGTGAGGTGCTTTAGGGTGACATAGACTGGCTGGAGTGTGTGTATTTTGCAAGTTGCAACTGAGGTTGTAGGGAGGTGGAGCCATCAACCGGGGGTTGGAGGGGGTGGGAGATTGGGAGGGGTTAGAGGAGCATGGAAGGAGAAGGGGGAATGCCAATCAGGGGATGATCGAATCAGAGATAGGTAACTTTGGTTTTCCATTAATAAAATTTGATATTCACAAATATCAAAGCACATCAGTTGCAATAGTTGCCCCCTTCACTCTCTCTCTCTCTCTCAATAGGGAGAATCTCTATTATAAACAAATGAATGAAGTATTCTCTTGATATCTAGTTCACAAGGTGCAGGCTTTTTAAACAACTTGATGCAGCAAAGTTTCTGCATCCTTGCCAAACCATCTGAGTAAAAATTTATAGCCTCAACAGGTTATTCGAGATGCTTGCATTTATTTTCTGATCTCTTCACTTTACTGGTAGTAAATTGTAGCCTATTTCATTAAAATGTTGCGTTGCCTATCATGTGTCTTGTATCTTAGAATGTTAAAATTAGTAGGACATCTCAGAATGCCAAAATTAGCAGGAAAAAACCAGTAAATTGTGATATTTCTTTGTGATGTTCAGATAATAGGGTGATTCTAGGCCATTAAGATTTCGTCTTTAGATAATTGAACTAGTTTGTTTTTTGTTGGTCCTTAATTGTAAATTCTTTTGAATCTGTGAATTTTGTATTCAGTCTTGTCGATGACATAAAAGTTACAGACTGCTTTATGTGCGATTTTAGATGGTTAATTTGTGTGCTAACCACACTGCAACATTCTAGTTACTTGCAAACCAACTGGAGCCACTTACAGAGCAACAGTTGGTGGGGATATGCAACCTACAGCAGTCCTCCCAGCAGGCTGAGGATGCACTTTCACAGGGAATGGAAGCATTGCAGCAGTCCTTGGCGGAAACATTGGCTTCTGGATCACTTGGGCCTGCAGGGTCATCTGGTAATGTAGCGAATTACATGGGTCAGATGGCGATGGCCATGGGAAAGCTCGGCACTCTCGAAAGTTTCCTCCGCCAGGTTGTTTTTTTCCCCACGCTAGACTCATTGTTTTATATGGCCTTCTTGTTATATAGCTGATGGAATTTGAGGGCATGAAGCATCTTTTATCTCAACGGATTATCATATTGTAACATAACCTTTTGTTCTTTATCCGCCCCTTCCAGGCTGATAATCTGCGTCAACAGACCCTGCAACAAATGATTCGCATACTAACAACACGCCAATCTGCCCGTGCGCTGCTTGCCATACACGACTACTTCTCACGGCTCCGTGCATTAAGCTCTCTGTGGCTTGCTCGGCCAAGAGAGTGAGGGCTAAATGGACTCTGCAGACCACGCATCAGGCCTAGATTATATGTTGTCGCAGGCGATGATCTGGTTACTAAGGTATCTGAGAACTCTCATTCCCTCTGGATGATTTTATTTATATTTGACCCGGGGAGCCCTTCTGTACCATCTCCTGGTGTAGGAAACACTTGTGAATGTTTATTATATGCTAAATTAATTTACACGCTTTCCTCTTACATTGATCTATACATCTTGTTGGATGCAAAATTGACCAAGCTTGCAGGGATTTGAGAGCCAGTCTTACTCGACGTGCTAAATTCATTTGTAGCAATAATTTAGTCTTTTAAGGATATACGCTGGCTGGTATCGTATAAAATTACATAGCTGGATTTTTTTTAGTAAACAAAATTGTCACCTGGATATCAAATCATCTAATGGCTTCGTTCCCTTCACCTTCGTCCAGATGTGTTTAGAGTGTGATATATGTATATTTTAATTTTTTTTTTTTTTGTTGGATGAGACGAGCATGCAAACATTGCGGGTATGAATACGCAGCCATCTCAGTCCACGCTGCTTCTTCAGAGTGCTTAGCCATAAAGAAGGTCTCATGGTAAGTATGATCTCGATTGAGAAGTAGTTCTTCACAAGGTGCCAAGTATCACTAAGAAGAGGGTTAGACTTCTGCAATCAATCATGACCATAGCTAAGTCACTCTCCACTGTCAACCACTCCGTCCGCAGCTGCAACCTTGTGAAAGATGCTCCTGCTCGTAGCTCCGCTGCAGGCACAATACAATCAAGAAAATGACGTCCATCAACAGCTACAAATTTGGAATCAGGACCATGAAATCCATACCATCTTTGGAATCTCTCACGCTGCTCCCAAATGATAAACACTACAACAACTGAGGTCGTATCATCTGATAATACATCCATAATCTCGTTGGCTTGGATCAGCCCCCGCTCTAAGGTGAATCTTACTGGCTATCAAAACGCCTCAAAGGTTCACCAATATGATATGCTATGCACATTGCCCTAATCCCTAGCTCCCCAGCAGAATCACTCTGCAAGCTCCACTGAAGCTCCTCCAAAAAAAATTGAGCTGGCTCTATGGAAGCACACACTATTCAAGAAAGCCCTGCCAATGTCCAAACAAATCGGGCCTTGAGATAGAAATAAAACATGGTCCATGCATAGGGGAGAGGAATGTCTACGCCTTGGTGTGCTAGACCATCTTTTAGAGATGCAGATGAATCCTCAGATGGACATGGAATCTCCAAATCCACCCTTCATCCACAGTTGGACAAACATTCCCAAACCATGAGGTTGAAGAAACAAGTTATCTTTTTAATTAAATCAAATGATACACAAAAATCACAGATTCAACTGCTCAATACTCCTTGACACTTTGGTCTTAATTTTTTTTTCTTGACAGGTGCCAAAACTCTTCCGAAGAAACAACCTGCAACATGCTCCCCCACTCTGGAGTCGTTGACACTTACAGCTCAAACATCCAACTCCTCCCAACTGAACTTCAATTTCTTTGGATCTCTTCGCTACTTTGGATACCCTCGTCTTTGGATCTCTTCACTATTTTGGATATCGTCGTCGTATCTGAATGCCAACAATCTAATACCACATATATTAGAAGCCAACAACAATAACATGGACCTTCGACTTAATCAACCTTTGGCTCTAATATCAATTATCATGGATGAATATTTTCTTATCCAAATACCTATGCGGCGTTCTACTATTCCACATACTAAGACCAACCCTCCTAAGCCCTTTCCTCGAATATATTAATAAGTACGCAACAGTCCAACCACATAAGCCAAGCATACCTTTATGCCCTGTCTAACAACTATTTATCTTTCTAAACGGATAAAGAAAAAACGTCCGTAAAGTCGGGAAGAGGGAATAGAACCATTCTGCTGTAATTTTGTGGCTTGAGGTGGCCAAACCCCTGACAATGCCGATAACACCAGCCACTGCTCGTTGCTACAAGCTCATCGGTGCCACGAACACATGGGTCCAGGACAGATGCAAGCACTCGTACACTTAATTCAAAAAGGAGTGGGAAACAAGTACAGTTAATTTCCATGTTAAAATGGAAGAGTCCTGCCTCCGTGGATCCCTTTTGCTAATGGAGAGTATTTTTGGATATTTCAAAAATGAGGTGGATATAAAATGGCCGGCACAGCTCCATCTCGGATGCCCATGGAACATCGACGGTAGATGTTCTTCACCAGAAGAAACACCAGGCTTTTACAAAAAAAATAATATAAGTATAATTTTATGCCTATTTTCTTTTAACAAAGTCAAAGACATCCTCCAATGATCCATGTATCTTTGGTCCTCCAGAGGTATGTACATATTCTCATAGTAAATTTAAACATATTCTAAAAAGAATGCAGAAAAGTCCCTTAAACATCATCCAAAACAATGTTTTCAAGTTTCTTGACCTATACCCAAACTGTTCTGGTGGCCAGATCACGGTTCACAGGCTGAATAACCTGTCAAACAAACCGAGCAGCTCGAGCCTTGAGAAGAGCTTTTTATTGAAGCTAAATAAACCAATCTTGAGCCAGCAAAATAGACTGGAAGTTAATTTCAAGCCAAGCCAAAATTGACCCATCTTGCTCAGGCTTGGCTCAAACATAGAATTATATCATATATATTACATTCCACTGCATGATGGTTGAAATTGTAGTTGGAGAAAACTCAAGAGTGTCAATATTTGATTCATATGGTTTAAGACAGCTTGGAGATGCTCTTCAAAAAATCTAAGATTGTGTTTCTTAGCATCATAGATTGCTGATAATTTAAAAAAGCCCCACCAGATTATCATGTTTGATATATCTTTTAAGTTGGTAATCTAGATTAATCCAGATTCTCTTATAAGGTAACCCAGATTACCTCTTATAAAAAATTACCAAATGAAGTAGCTATCCAGATTATCAAATATTTGATAATCTAACAATGACATATTTAGACAGAAATATCCTCATAAAAAAATAATATAATATAATATTATGATAATATTATTATAATATAATATTATATATTATAAATATAAATACATATTAGAATATAATATATTATATATAATATATATTATAATAAGTGATGTATAATATATTTATTTATATTATAAATATAATATATATAATATATTGGTATTATTATTATTATTATTATTATATAATATAATGTTATATTATATCATATGTTATATATAATAATAATATATGATCATATAAGAATATATTTTATATAATAAAATAAATATATAATAAATATATTATATATATATAATATTATTACAATATATATTATATAATATATATTTAATGTTATAAATATAATATTAATAAATATAATTTATGTTATTATAATAATATTAACAACTAATATTATTATATAGTAATATTACAATATAACATTATTATAATAACATTATAAATTAATAATATAATATTTATATTATTATAAATGAATTCTCATAAAAATATAATATAAATATTATGATAATATTATTATAATATAATATTATATATTTATTATATAATATATTTTTTATATTATAAATATATATATATATATTTGTATTATTATTATTATTCTTATTTTTTATTATTATTATTTATTATTATTATTATATTAATATAATGTTATATTATATCATATGATTATTATAATAATAATATATGATCATATCTAAGGTAAATTTAATATATATAATAATACAAATATATATAAATTTATTATATTTAATATAATATATATTAAATATATATATATAATATATAATTATTTATATTATTTATATTATATGTTATATTATATAGTATATTATGTATATTATTATCTATAATATTATAATATGTAATATTATAAATATATATTATTATATATATAATATAATATTATATAATATATAATATAATATTATAATATATATTATATTTAAAATAAATGTATTTTTAATAAATTTAATTAAAAATATTTAAAATTTGATATTATACTATAATAATCTATTGTCGTACCAATAAATCAAGATTTCATAATTTTACTGTAATATTACCTAAGTTAATCATATTGCAATTAATCCAGATTACAGGTAATGGATTACCGCTTGATAATGCACCAAAGCACCTAAAATCGTTACAATGGTTTAAGACACTTGATTCCATATTCGCGGAAAGATGCAGCTCTTCAATACAGTTCAATAATGAATGTAAATTAAACAATTTTACTCGGTAAATTAATATGTCATCAGTAATGTCTCATGCCATGCTCAAGTGTCCAGAAGAGTTGGCAGTTGACGTTACAAACTTCTCGAAAAATAAAAAATCCCACTTATGCTGAAAAAGAGAGCAAATAGGAACCAAGCCCTTCTCACGCAACCAATATGCACCAGCACAATGAAACACAGTCCCAGGAAACCTTGATAACCATATTCTACAAATAATCTCTAAGGAGGTGTTGTAGAACAACAAATGGAAGATTTTCGAATCTATCAAGATCAACAAAAACAAATTAAGAGAGTCCTATATCAACTCACCTAGAAGCACATGCATATAGGGCCCAATAAACACAAGCCGTAACTGAGAACTGAATGAGCATTTCCATATATTATTAAAAGGAAATACAATCTTAGGTTCTATATTCCATTAAATGCTTCAACCCACTTCAGCCTTACGTATATGTAAGCATAAAACACGCTATGGACAACTCAAAAGGTTACCCAGACCCAAAAAGCTCAATCTGGAAATAATGAAAGCTTCATCAACTGACCATATGAGCTTAATGATAGGGTATGGACAGATTGCTGTCGAAGTTCAAGAAAATTCAAGCTCGTAGCGTGCTGTAACATCATATGGCATAATTTTACAACAAAAACTCATATCATATGCAATAAGAAGGCTAATGTTCAGCCATACAATTCAATTCATATCAATTGTGACTCCACAGTTTAAACATATACAAGGTGCACAATTAGCTTTTCTACATGCAAAATTCATGAAGGCCGAGGCCAAGCAAGGATCTGACTCCATCACCTTAACCCCCCAACCATTAACTTCATAATATATAACCTTCATCCAAGTCCAGAATGGGATGTCGCCAAATCATTACATAGCAAATTAAGAGGCGGATGATGCACAGTAAACCAAGTCTCAGGAGTCCAATCAATTTTTGTGGAGGAGGATAGTCACTTGTTTTGAACTCTACACTAACATTCTGATTTAGGTTATTTCTGCATGGTCCCTTATCTTTTGGGGTTTAAAAAGAATTTTTCCTCCTTGAGAATAAACCCATCTATCATCAAGCTTATTATTTCTTTTTGCTCCTTCTGATCTGCTTTTTGCTGGTGTCCCTAATAGAGCCCATCTAAGTCTGGTTTTGATTTTCATATGGACACTTGTGCCTCCAAAGAATTCATTGGTGAAAGGAATTATGGTGCTTAAGCCCATGATTCAGTTTTCTGTGGGTCCTCGTAACAGACCTGCTCTATGGGTCATTGAGTTGGGACTCATAAAGGGTGGGGAAAAATTTAGTTCCTGGAGCAGTTTGATGATGCAGCAGAGGAGATCAAACCAAGGTGCCAGTCTCTTGAAGCCTAGGTGCAAGGAGAAAAGCAAGGCACATGCTTTGGCAAATAAAGGTGCAACATATATAAAGAAATAATAACATTATAGATACCTAAGTACAGGTCCACATATATAGAACCACGTACACAGTCTTGCATCACACATTGAGCATCAAGAGTTGGATACAAATGCAGACATCACAAACACACAACACCAGTGACCACACCCAGCATACACATTATACAACATAAACACACAATACATGCAAACACAGTCTCCTGTGTGTGTCTCATCTAGGGGAAAAGAAGACAGTCCTTATTTTGTCCAAGCAAGAAGAAAGCAGAAGGGACCTTATTTTCTCGTGTCATCTAGCAAGAAAGAAGCAGCAAAAAAGAGGAGGAAGAAGAAGAGTAGGAGAAAGAATAATTCTCACAATAGAATTTTCGCTACTCAAAGATCTTCATTATTGATTATAAGAGGAATCCCAATGGGGGTATTTATAAGTAGTGCAAAAAACCTCTTTGCTTCAACTTTCCAAAATGGGATTCAAGTTCTATTTCTTATCCAAAGAATCCTAACTACTAACTTTCCTATTAACATCAAAAGTCCTCAAAAAGAAAGTTCATGAAAAATCAGAGCTCCCTGGAATTCACTAAAATCAACTTTCCCAACTAAGATAGGAAAATAATTAATCATTAAAAGCTAGTTGTCCTGAGATCTGTGTGTACGGCACCTGCAGCCCATGCCGCCATGCGGCCAGGATCTGTGGCCGTGCAGCTGGGACTCAGAGCCTGTGCGGCCACGAAATGTATCCTAGGGGCTTCAATGTTAGGAGGCAAAGCTGTGGAAGTGCAGAGAACTATATATAATAGCGGATGAACATAGTGAAGAACAAAGGAAGAAAATTACCATAGAATTGCTAAGGGCAAATATCTCATCCTGAAATCATAGGAGGGTTCTACTTTCCTATGTGCCAAGATAAAACAATCGGGTTTTGTAAAATAACAAACCATACTAAGATTATTTTTCAGATGTGGGGTTCTTAATAACCTCATAAAAAAAGACGTTACAAAACTTTCGCTTCAAAAAATGGCCTTTCTTGAGTTTGATCGGAAAAACATAGAGGTGGCAAAAGTTCACTTTAGGATACACAACTCCCACATGGTTTTTGATCCCCATAGGGAAATGAAACAAGTGCTTCCATACAAGCATCTTCTATCTAGACCCCTCTTTTCAAATATTGATGTGGATGTTAAATCTTCTTCAGATGGAGGTTATTCTCGATCACTAGTTGGCTAGGTAGACAAGTGGTCTGCAAGCACAAAGTATTGGTGGAAGTACCTCATTTTAACTCTAGCAATGGGGAAAGCAAAAAAGAAATTGCAATGTGATGGCCACCAGTAAAGTAAGTGGTACCTTACAATGGTCTGAAAATTAGTGTAGATAGAAGTATCCCACTTGGTGAGTCAAAACAAGGTATAACTATATAAGAAATCAAGGGTATTTATATCTCAATTAGTTCCATATGGCTTTTCTATAAAAGTGATGACAAGGATTTCAAGTAGGAAACTTCATGCATGTTGGGTGTGTGTTATTATTCAAAATATGGCTTCTTTGATTACGAGTTGAATCTAATTAACAGGAAATTATCCAACAGGGTTGACTATTCGAGAGGGGTTTAGGAAGAAATGGAAGTATTTCAAGGGTGTTAGTACCAGATAATACAAACCTGATTTCAGTTTTGGTTCAATTGATTTGTAATACCATCCCCTTTCGAAGACTGCATTCTAAAATTTCTTAGGGCTGCATTGAATAATATAAATTGCCCAAGGCATAAGAACTATGAAATTAAGGAACCCACTTTCAAGAAAGAACTAAGAAGACCCAAGAATAGCAAACCAGCAAAATGCAAAAAAGAGATCAAATCCACATTCTAGAGATATTCCAAGTCATCACACGAACAAAGCAAAGACGATATATGAAAATCCTAATATCCCCGATTTTTTTTTTCCTGTGCAGCCATTAAACCAGGCCAATCCGAGACAGTTCAATAAACTCTTTCAAAGAACCTGTAGAAATACCAAACTTTCAAAAACCCTAAGACTGTCTGTGCAATGAACTAATCTAAAGACCCGTGTAAAAAAATTCCACATCCAAGCATAAATTCTTAGATAAAAACCATCCAAGAGTCGGTCCATGTCATGGATGAAATAGGCACCAAACAAAAAGCCATCAAATCCAGTAAACATTCAATCTTGTCGTCATAAAAGCATCATATCATACAAGTTCTAGAGATATAGAAGTACACTCATATTAGCAAGACACGCACAAAGGATCTAATCCCACGGAACCCCCAGTTTCGAATTTGTTCCGAGATCGAGTAGAATGTTTACCTATCTTTGGAGGAAGATAAGCCATATTTCTCCTGCATGCGGGCAAGCTCATCCTCCTTCTTCTTCTGGTCGACCTTCTTGGACATCTTGGCCTGCTGGTAGTAGAGGACGATGAGGTAGCGGTTGGCGACGTTGAAGCCGGAGAGGTGGTCGACGGCGGTCTTGGCGTCGTAGATGTCCTCGTAGACGACGAAGGCGGTGCCGCGGGTATCCTTGTTCGTCCCGATCCGGATCTGGCGGATGGCCCCGTACTTGCCGAAGATGTCGTACATCTCCTCGCTCGAGATGTTGAACGGCAGGTTCCGCACGTATAGAACCCGGTTCACCTCCGGCGGCAGCCGCGTGTTCCCCTTCCGCAGGCTGATCGCTGCCATCCGTCTCCTTTTCCGGTGATCCCAGGAGCCCAAGCTAGGGTTCGGGTTCCGACGAGGAGGGGTTTCTGAGGAGGGGTTAGGGCAGAGAAGATTCGACGGTCCTGGGTACGAGGATTCACGAAAGGGCAGCCGATGGGAGGAGAAATAAAATGGAGAGAGAGAGGCGGTTAAGTCGGGGGTGTGTGAGTTATATAGGGAATAGAACTTTGTGGCGACTTTTTAGTCTCGTGGGCCGGGTTATGTGTCCGGTCGGGCTAGGCCTCTTTTAAGCCAGTGCGCCACGTGAAGTATAGCTAAAGGAAACACTTTGTGCACCGCGGGCGGTGCAGCCCGTGCACCGCCCACGGTGATTGGTCGGCGCGCGAGATTCCCAGGCTGGAAGAAAAAAAAAAAAATTTTTTTTAAACGCCAAGCTTCAATGTGGCACATATACTAATTATTATGAATGATGCAATAAAAATTTCTCATAAAGTATATCATCCAATTATATAATCTAATTAATAAAAAAATATTTAATATCATTCAATTTTTTTATATTAAATTTTTACTGATGAAAATATTTTTTTTATTAAATAAAAAAATAATACTATAATTTTATGATATCTTATATAATTTTATGTAAATTTATATAATATTTTAAATAATATATATAACTTGTTATATTTTTATATAATTATAACCAATAAAAAATTATACAAGATACCAGAAAGTTATAATACCTAGCAAAATATCATATATAAAGATACATGAAGTCCTATATATTTATACAAAGTTATATATATTTTTCAAGATGTCATATATATATATCGATAGAAAGCTATATAATATATCAGGAAGTCATATATATTATTTAGAATATCATATATATTTATAAAAATTATATATATTATTTAAAATATTATATATATTTATAAAAAATCATATAAGACATCAGAAAGTAATATATATTATTCAGGATGTCATATAAAGATACATATAAAGATACATGAAGTTGTATATATTATTCACGATACCATGTATATTTGCAGGAAGTCATATATATTATTTAGAATACTATATATATTGATAAGAAGTCACATAAGATGTTAGGAAGCCATATATATTGTTTAGGATATCATATATATTTACAAGAAGTCATGTATATTATTCAAGATGTCATATATATTGATATGAAGTTATACAAGATATTATGAAATCATATATATTGTTTAGGATGTCAAATATATTTACAAGAAATCATATATATTATTCAAGATATCATATATATTTACAGGAAGTCATATAAGATATCAGAAAATCATATATATTATTTAGGATGTCAAATAAAGATATAGAAAATCATATATAATATTCAGAATGTCATATATATTCATAAAAAATCATATATATTATTCAAGATGTCATATATATTCATAAGAAGTCGTATAAGATATCAAAAAGTCATATATATTATTCAAAATGTCATATAAAGACACAGAAGTCATATATATTTATAGAAAGTTATATAAGACATCAAGAAGCTATATATATTATTCAGGATAACACAAAAGCTCATATAAGATATCAAGAAATCATAACAACTAACATGATATCATATAAAGATATAAGAAGTCATTTATATTATTTAAGATGTCATATAAATTTATAGGAAGTCATGTAACTATTCTTTTTTTGTTTTACAGAAGGAAAGAGCATTTTTATTAGCAAAAATCTAACAAAAAAAATTGAACCATATTAAATATCTATCTCATTATTAATTACGCTATATGATCCAATATAATTGGACAGTGCACTCTATATTAATTTTGCTGCATCGCATATGGTGCACAAAGAATTATTCTTGTCAGCTGTGCAATAATGTTACATTTTCTTTCTTTTTCTTTTTTTTTTTTGTATTTTTACTTTTTGTGAAATAATGGTGCCATGACAATAAATCTCCTACCCACTTTTATTATGGCCATTAAAGGAAACTCTCGAATCAAAATCTGATTAAAATAAACAAGTGATAAGATCTCACACTCCAACGAATTCCATGTTGAAAGTAAGGAGCCTTTTTTTTTCTTGGTCTTGTTTTGTTTAGTTGGGGATGGGGGTTGAGCTGCTCTATCATAAAGTATAATGGATCTAAAAGACCTTGTTCCAGCAATTTTTTCACATGATTGGTAGAGGCAAGGATTCTTTGAGAGAGAGAGAACAACAATTAAGCCTGTATGTGCCTTGGACTTTCCTTGCACTTGTATCCCTATAAGAGCTTCCGGCTTTGTTGAGGCATTCGAATGGATCAAACGCAAAAAAAAAAAAGAAAAAAAAAGAAAGGAGAAAAGAGACATGAAATTGTCCAACATTACTGTGCCACACTATTACATAGAGCATATATAACACATTTGTAGAGTTTTTATATAAATGTACGAGTGTAATGTCCAAGTGCTTACATATATACAGGCATTTCATAAAACCGCTGCAATCTGCTTGATTATCTCCAATGTTGAACCTGGCCCAGAGGATAATCTACAAGTCCAATCTCCACAGAACAACTTCCTTCCTATTTATACACCTTAATTACATTTATTTTTCTTTTATCGATAATTATCTAGAAGATATATAAATAGGCGATATAAGCTCAGGCTGCAGCTTTGGTCCGATGAACAGGAGCATGAAGGGAAGCCAGATATGCAGCATCTGCCTTGTCAATACCATCAAAAAGATAGCCATAAGGTGGCATTCTAATGTACCTGCCAGACCCAGGCATAATGTTCAGTTTGTTGTTCTCCCATGCTACTCGTCCTCCTGATATTGTAACTTCTACTTCACCCTGCATCAATAATAACATGACAAATCAGAAGCATAGTGACTGTTAGAAAGGTTTTACCAAGTTCAGATAAATTTAGATTTGCTTGGTTAATGATTTCAAGTAAGAAGAGTCGAATGGGTCTCGAACTATGGCAACTCCGCTTAAATTTACTCTCACAACTACCCCCAAGGCCCCAACTGAGTTGTTGAAACAAAGGCCATGGTGGTTTCCAATATCGATCAAATTTTAGTATTCATGATGACTGTCAGTGTTGGAATTATGTTGGAATTACATGTTAACATTGAACTTATAGCAGAAACAAATGCCATAAAACAGCAGTTGAAGTAACGGGACATGAAAGCAGTATAGCCGCATGCAACCACAAGAAAACTCAAGATTTTAATGGTAGACATGATAGCAGTACAGTTGCATGCAGCCACAATTAGCGTTAGGATACTGGGAAAAAATATATATGCAGTTCGTTTTAGATTTTCATATGTTTGCTCGGATATGCTCAAAAAGCATATCAAAATTCTTGCTGTACTCACAATTTGATAGTTTTTTTGGGCTACGCAAATAAATAACTGAAGAATTGACATCAATATTGTCCTCCTAATATACATGTAATCAAGCCTGCAGAATGCTATAGAAACTATGAAAATGAAGAAACAGCAGTTACCTTTCCCGTCATCCCTTCAAACACATTCATGTCAGATCTAGAATGATGAGAAGCAGCAGTAATTTTGAAGGTTGCATTAGGGTTTAGTATAATTATATCAGCATCAGATCCTTCCAGTATTGCCCCTTTTCTTGGATAAATATTGAAAATTCTAGCACTGCAATTATATGAAATTAAGCATTCAGAAATATTACGTTTATCAGCATGATTAAAAACACGCTATTAATGAAGCATGTAAATAACTCTATGAAGGATCTGGAAAGTAAATTTCACTTGAATCTGGTCTGAATTTTCAATTAATCCAAGGACATGACCGAAAAACAAATTTTACAATGTTACGAACATGATCATGATGATGAAATACCATTCGGTGCTTGTTATCCGCACATAATCTGTGACAGATATTTGGCCAGATGCCTGCAGCAATATTGGTAGTCCATAAAAAACACATCAATTGCTGCAACAGAATATGTAAGCAGCTGTAAGTCATTTGCAGCTTACCACCATGGTGTCCCAAACTAAATGCATCCTTTCCTCTATACCTGGAATTCAGTTTGCAGTTATCCTAATATTAGAAATCTGGATGGTGAAATAGACATGAAATTTGGTCCTTAAGTTACCAATACTCGGGCATACCATTGACACCATTAGGAATTTTCCGGAAGTCATCAATACCAAGAGCTTTTTGTGTGGAGTTTAAGGCACAATGATCGGTCCCCACAAGCTGCAAAAAGCCAGAATGATCTTCCAGTTGTTCCTCAATCATTAAATATATTGGATATGGGACAAACAAAAGGACCAACATAAAGTAATTGGAAGAATAGAATAGAAAAAAATATTCAATATCTGTAGGGGAAAATGACAATGCCTTTGTCGAAATTCTGAAAGTTTCTGATCACAGAACGACTATAACCTCCAAAAGGGCAAAATGACAAGCATGAAAAATTACCAAAGATCAAATCATTTAGAGAAAAATATGAAAATTACAAGTTATGTACTGAGAACTGTAATAATACCAAGATGTCTACAACCTCCAAAAGGGCAAAATGACGAGAACCATACTAGTCAAGTATTTAAACAAATTTAGCTGCATGATCTGAAGTTGTTTACTGTCGTAGGTTCATGATGACAAGTTTACAACACAAAGGGTCACAATAATATACTACCTGCAAAGTTCCTGTTGAAAGTGCAGCTCGAAGGGCTTTCCCATGTTCAGCTTTTCTTATTGGGGGACTCATTACATACCTACGACATGAAATATGAGCATTATAAACAGCACACTCATAAATTTTAAGGATGAATAAAGGAAGAAAAAGGTATAAATTCTTGCTTTGCAGCAGTAGTGAAATCAGGGTCCCAAAGCCTAGACTCATCAAGGACTAGCCCAGAAACTACAGGTTCACCAATGACCCTTTGCCCTGCAAACATAATTTAAATAGAAGTGTTAGTTCACATTGATTTATAAGATAAATAATGTTTAATGCAATAAGCTGTGCAGTGTCCCAATGCAATATTAAGCATTTATTAGAGCAATAAAGGTGTATATATTGCAGACTACAAATACATTATTGAGGGATCTGTCAACAATATAAATGACAAACTCAATTTACTCAAGGAGTGCAGAGAACAAAGAACAGAGTAAGAAAATAACATTGTAACAAACAATCTTATCGGCCAGAATTGTTGAAGGAAAAGAATAACTGTGTTATACAAATACCTATCTACCGAAAAGGATTCACTATTTTGCTTCCACGGCACATGATGGAATAAAACAGACTAGGAATAAAGGTGCTTTTTCTTCCACCTACTTAGTACTGAGAGACCAATTCCTCAATTGGAAAACAAAATACAAGATTATGAATGACAATTCAAACCTAGTAAAATAGCACAAAATTCTCCTCCACTAATATTTCAAGAATGATATGCCCTATAAAGCCAAATCTAATCACTCTAATGCCACTTTTGTATTACTACTGAAATAGAATGAATTACCTTATCCTTAGCCAACAACAAATACTTTATGAGATCAGTTTAAGGATCAGGGTGCAATAAATTACCAAAAAATTGAATAATTACAGGAATAGAGTGACTATAGGAACTAGGGGTGGCAATTTTCAACCCGACCTGACACAACATGCCTAATGCAACCTGTTGGGGCCAAGGCAGCCAATGTCAACCTGCCAACTAGTCGAGTTGGGTTATATGTGTGGTTTACTTAAGTGGTGGCCTGGTGGGTGAATATGAGCAATTGGATCACTATTCCAATGGCTTGGAAGAAAACAGCAAGTTGAGATTTAAGGGCCCTGGTCACCTTCACACATACTCTCTCCCTCCTATAATTATTAAAATGTTGAAAAACTATATATATGCATTTTTGTAAATTTGTAATATCAAAAAGATATATAATTCCATCTCCAATCCAAAAAAACCATTCCTTTGATGAGATGATTAAAATTAGTCCTTTCAAATCATTTGGGACATGCACTTCATTTTGGCTTTTGCCTATAACACATGCTTTAAAAACAGAAGCAATTCATTACCAAACTCTTTCCAAGTCTAAAGGAACAGGTCAGTCTCTGATTGCACAATATTCAGCTTTGAAACTATCAAGTTTTATAACTTTCTGGATTGGTCTCTCAGTCTGCTACTTAGCTTCTCAATCAGGCTTTGCTCTTGCCCAAACTTGCCTTGGCTAGGACTTTGGCACTAACTTAAAGAGGGTTAATGTCACAGTTTTTTCATAAAGCCAACCCCAAACAGATGTGATATCGCTTATGGGTTAAAGTTATCTTGAATATTTACAATCTCTCAAAATACAGGTTGGATGGGAAGCATCAAAGCAGAATACATGACAATATATGTGATTTTTGGGTAGAATAAACATTTTCCTCCTCCCTCCCTCTCTCTCCCCTCCCCACCTTCTGTCTGCAAGGAAATGCAAAAGGTCTAGATAAATTGTTTTAGTTATAGCACATCTTGAAATTTTATTGTTAGACACGACAAAATGTAGCATTAGTAGTATTAAATATCTACAATTCAACTACATAACTTCAGTAGTTAGCTAATATTACTCTCATAGAGATATTAGTCTACTGCAATAATTGGTGATGTTTTCCAACAACTGATGTTTGAACATGTTGCAAGTTAGAGGTATAGAACCACAATTGTATATCGTAAGATATTCTAAATGCATTAAGAATAAAAATATATAAAATGAAAAAGTTCAAAAAATGTCACCGGCTTTTCTAGCCATTGCAATCTCCTCCATGGCATCAATGCTCATCACATGAACCACATATAAGGGTGTATCGACAAAACTTGCCAAACGAATAGCTCTTCCAGTTGCTTCTCCTTCCAACTACAAAATAATCAAATTAAATTACAAACTACCACAACAACAATGAACTAGAGAGATTAGTTCATTAACTAAATGATTCTATACTTGTATCATGCGGTAGCAACAGGAATAACATTGCATTGATGGGCTAACAATGACATGTATTTTATAATTACCTACAGTGAATATACTGTTATATGTATAAATGCATGCTTATAAGGTTTAATGGTGATCACTATACTAGGCTGTTGTTTACACCTCATCTCAATAATTCAATTGGCGACCAAGAGCAAGCATCACGTGGATTAGATTTGATAAAAATGGAGCAAACAAGAGTCATGAGACCCATGCAGGACTGGATAGAGTTCAAATAATTGTGGAGTCATAGGCCGAAGAGGAGAGGTTTGGTCATTACATGGATCGATAGGTTGAAGGATTGAAGTTCGACCATAGTTAACCTTGACATGTTGGTTTTGGTTGCAAGCCAAAGGGCGAGGATCGTGATCTAATTTGTGGTTATATCACACGTGGGATTGTGAAGGCAAACCACCAAATCATCAAGGATTGTGGCAATGTGGAAAGTCACTAAAATCAGCTTTGGTGTGCTAATATAAATTATGAATATATATTAAGGAACCATTGACAATCAATCCAATAAGGCTTTATTTTTTATCTTAGTTTAATCTATTTTTTATCTTAGAAGTAGGCGTAAGTTAGCTTTCAACAGTAGCCAAAGCTGCACCTTTACCGTAGCCCGGTGCTACACCCTTATGATAGCCCAGCACTACACACTTACTGTAACTTAGCATTATGCCCCCTTATCCACCTCCAAATGGTGGTATGATGGTAGCAAAAATCTTTTAAAGTCAAGGCATTTGGATCCAGGCTACTCTCTATCCTCCTTTTGATCTGCATCATTATCTTTCCGACTGATTAGACACCAATGGCATGCTTGTGCACACCAACCTCGTTGCTATAGAAGACTCGGCACCTTTCTCCATCAACCAACCAAGTTCGTTAGGATCTCGAGTATCCTGGTGCTTGCCCAGATGAGAAAAAAAGTGCCAAAAGTTGTAGAAAAGACATATTATGATTTTCAAAAGAAGAAAGACAGAATACGATATCGAAGATTAACTACCACACTTTTGTAAAAGCCATTGTTGAAATATTAGTGGAACGAGATCGTACCAGCGATATCATACCATCCCAGTAGAATTTCAGCACCATCATAGGCTTGGGTTGCCGAAACCAATCGAATGGGGCATCCGGCTAGAAGGGGTTGGTACTAGCTAGAACAGACCCTAGTTTTACTAGGATGACACTTGTATTGGTATCCCAGCCAAAATAGATTGGTACCAAAATCAGTATTTGGTATGAGACCATCCCAACCAAGATGCCTCATGATTCTTTTTTTAAAGGAAGGGGGGCCAGCTCAGTTTAGAGATGCCTTTGGACATCTTGTGAGGCTCTTTTGACTCCATAATGTAAAAAAGAGAATGTGATAGTTGGAGAGAGGATGGAGGAGAGAGAGAAAGGGAGAGAGGGAGGGAGAGGGCTTTTTTTCCTCTCATTAGGAAGGGATTATCACCATCACAGTAGGGAAAGGTACTCCATTCTGGTGAGGCCATCCAATGTACCATAATTTTGGCCCAAAGTTTGCAAGAATCTAAAAAAGGGGAAACCCATGTCAAATTTTTTATTTTAATTTTAAATATGTTTTAGGGTAGGCAACAACTGAAGGTTCTAGATCTAGAATTTTATAGGTAGATCTTGAAAACTTTTTTAAGATCTTACAGCGGAAAACTTAAATAAATCAAATATTTATTTAAATAAACATGTAAACACCTAGATCTCAGATCTATTACATGATCAAGGTATGATATTAAATCAGAAATTAAAATCAAATAAGAAAGTAAAAGATTGATCAAATCAACCTAGATTTACACTACATCAAATGCAGGTATGAAGTTTATAGATCATATCTATTACCTGAGCAAGTTAGACGTTTTAACTTGCTGATTCGGGCTTGAGGATGAAGTCACGAGCCGCATACACGTCCGGCCTCTAGAAGTCATGCACACGAGCCTACGATATCTGATCTGAAGTCCGATACAGAAAATCAGCACAGCATGCTAGTACTGTGCTGATTCTTCTTCGACGGTCGATCCGATGCTTTCTTCTTCGAAATCTGGACTCTCCAAAATATGAGAAGGAAGATGAGAGTTTACTGATCTGAGACTCTCTCAGAAAAAAACTCAAAAAAAAGGAGGAGAGATTGAAAATAAAATAGCCTTAGAAGAAGACCTTCTTCTTCTTCTCTTTTCTCTCACCTAGACACCTAGTTTGGTGCCTATGGAACCCCCATGCCCAAGGACCCTCTTTCTCTGATTTTTGCACACCCCAAACCTCTCCCAAAGCTCTGCATTCCACGAAAAAATTAGAACAAAATTCGTCCAATAAATAGAGAAAAAAAGAGTCCAAGTTAGATCAAAATCCTAGACTAGAAATATCCAAACATGGAAAGTTGTTGGGGTGCCCAACTCTTGGGCGCCTCCTCCACAATTATTGGCGTGGACCAGCAAGGGAGGGCGCACAAAAAAGAAGATTATTTTCATGGAATAAGAGAAGAATTAATTAAAAGAGGGGGCGGTACTCAAGGGAAGGTGTTTTGGTCAATAAGGATTCTATCTCATAGAATCCTAAGCAAAACTAACTCCTCTTTTGACTTGGTCTTCCAACAAATTGCCTTATGAGAAAAGGAGGAGAGAAAGAGGGCGTGAGAAGCCATGGGAGTAGAGAATTTTCACGTAAGAAACAAAACAAAAAGGGCATGGGGCGTGAGGATTAAGTGGCGCAAGTGATAGAGAGTCCTAGTCACACTAGGACTCCTATTTTGACTTGGTCAAACAAGATCTTTTAACCAAATAAAATCAAAATTAAACCAATCCAATTAAATAAGGCCCTAACCCATTTAAGGACTTAATTAAATTAGATTAAATCAAATTAATTCTGATTTATTTTCTAATCAAATTAGAAAATTGGGTTAATCCGAATCCTAGTTAGACTAGGACTAGTTTATCCTTGCACTTGGCTTATCCAATAAACCAATTGGACTTGATTAGATCAAGTCCAAATCAAATCTAATTAAATCATATTTAATTAGACTTAATCTCAGCCTATTGGCTTAATCAAATTAAGCCAATTAGCAATTCAATTGCTAATCGATCCTTCTGCAATACTTGCACTAGATTAAACACCAATCGTATTGATTGTTTAACCCTAAAACGATTCTTAATCATTGATCAACTATTCGATCAGATCGTAAGCTCTAATGTGTGTGACCTCATAGGTTCGAACCTAAACCGATAGCATAGGAATAAATTTCTGTATCAATCAAAGTGACTATCTAGCAATGATACCCGACGGTCGGATAGGTCGAAGGTGTAGAACACCATCCTTGAAATCCATGCGGATATAGTTTCCATATAATTCATCCTCTTGACCACAATGCTCGTCGGACACCTCAGAGTTCAACTGTCAACTCTGATCAGGTTGTCCATATTGTATTTCAAAATATCAAATCCATCTGATGGATTATCCTGACCAAGATTTTGCTATATTAAAATACATTGATATATTCTTCTCCAACTCTTGGAGTGGTCAATTCTATTTTGATCACACTGACTTCGCAAGTACTTGACTGTGCCCAGAAGCCTTCTGTTGCTGAATTAGAAATTCAGTTAGTCCGGTACCAAAGACAGTGAGTTGCTTGTAAGTTACTGAGGTAATTTTAGGTCTAAGGGATACTTATACTTATATCCTATCAGAGACATTCTCGACAGCAGAATGCTTTGGAGTTGGTTATGTTCAATGATGATGTACCCACACATCTCACCTATATGCCATACCAATGTCTCCACACTCCTTGGTTAAGAGGACAACCAACCTATATGGCATATAGCGATCTATGCTTGATAGACGCTGTTGTCCTAATTAACAGCTTATCATTTGGTCGTGAACAAATTTAAGAACTAATCGATAAATCCTCTCTTTATCGAAACTAAACAGTCCCAAGAACTTCATCACAATAATGAAGTTCATTAGAAGTAAACTTGTGATGAAACATATACCAAAATATTTTTATTAATCAATTATAATTATAAAATAGCTCAATCGTCAACAGACTAACGATTGACTTTGGAACACAATTTTCAATAACTCTCAATAAAATAGCTCAACCATCTTCCATTTATGGTTGTCGAACTCCTTGATTGCCAGGGCTTTAGTGAAGGAGTCGGCTAGGTTCTTCTTTCTGTCAATCTTCTGAAAGTCGACGTCACCACGATCCATGATCGCACAGACCAAATGAAAGCAATGCAGAATGTGCTTTGTCCACTGGTGTGCCTTCGGTTCTTTTGCTTAAGCTATGGCGCCACTACTGTCGCAGTAGAGCAGGATTGGACCATCAATGGAGGGTGTTACTTCGAGCTCGATGATGAATTTTCTCAGCCACACAGCTTTCTTTGCTGCATCTGATGCTGCCATGTACTCTGCTTCGCAAACAGAGTCGGCCACTGTATGCTGCCTGAAATTTTTTCAGCAGATGGCTCCACCATTTAGAGTAAAGATATACTCGACACATTTTTACTGTCATTATGGTCAGATTGAAAGCTGGAGTCTGTAAACCCCACAAGCTTTAGATCTGACTCATCATAAACCAATCATTGGTTCTTAGTATTTCTCAAATACTTAAGAATGATTTTAACCACCTTCCAGTGATTTTCTTCAGGTCAGACTAGTATCTACTCACCACTCCTAGTGAGTATGCCACGTCTGATTTCGTACATGTCATTGCATACATAATAGACTCCACCGTCGAAGCATATGGGATTCTACTCATACGCTCTCTCTCTTCAAAAATTATCGGACAATCCTTTTTAGAGAGAGAAATTTCTTGGCCTATCGGAAGATAGCCCTTTTTGGAATTCTCCATGCTGAACCTCTTTAGCACAGTTTCTATGTACGTGGACTGGGATATACCAAGCATCCTTTTAGATCTATCTCTATAGATCTTCATCCCTAGGATGTAGGATGCTTCACCCAAATTCTTCATGGAGAACCGTGATGACAACCAGACTTTTATTTCTTATAGTGCGAGGATATCATTTCTGATTAAGAGAATGTCATCCATGTACAAAATAAGAAATACAACTACTGGACCATTTACTCATTTGTAAATGCAGGGTTCTTCTCCGTTCTTAACGAAGCCATACGTTTTGATCACTTTATCAAAATACATGTTCCAACTCCGAGATGCCTACTTCAATCCATAAATGGATCTCTGAAGCTTGCACACCTTAGACTTATCTATGGATGTGAATCCTTCAGGTTGTATCATATACACCTCTTCAGTCATCTCTCCATTTAGGAAAGCTGTCTTCACATCCATCTGCCAGATCTCATAGTCCAGATGGACAGCAATGGTAAGCATGATCCAAATGGACTTGAGCATTACCATAGGAGGAACGTCTCATCATAGTCAATACCATAACGTTGACAATACCTCTTAGCAATCAGAGGGGCTTTATAGGTCTCCACCTTTTCATCTGCGCCCTTCTTTCTTTCGAAGACCCATTTATACTTAATGGGTTTAACTCCTTCAGGTGGGTCAACTAATGTCCATACATCATTGACCTTCATGGAATCCATTTCAGATCTCATGCCTTCTAGCTATTTCTTAGAGTCGGATCTCTGCATCGCATCCATATAAGTGATCGGATCCTCATCATTCTCATCGAGTTCGATGGGATCACCATTCTGAACCAAGAATCCATAGTATCTGTCCGGATGGCGCGGTTCTTTACCGGATCGCCTTAATAATGCGGGTTCATTAGGCTTCGAATCTAATCTGATCAAATCCGATTTAGGTTCAACATTTTGTGTTGGACTTTCTATTTGTTGAACTTCATCAAGTTCAACCTTAAAGGCAATAGTTTCTTCACCAAGGAACTTCTTTTTCAAAAAGGTTGTCCTAAGGCTGACGAACACCTTTTGTTCATTAGCATGGTAAAAATAGTATCCTTTGGTCTCTTTTGAATATCCTATGAATGTACATTTGTCAGATCTAGGTTCAAGTTTGTCTGTAACTAACCGTTTGACATAAGCCGACACCCCCAAATCCTAGGATGTGAAAGTGCTGACTTACGTCCTGTCCATATCTCATATAGAATTTTAACTACAGACTTACTTGAAATCCTATTTAATAAATAACAAGCCAATTTGAGTGCATATTCCTAGAAGGATACGGCAAGCTGGCAAATTCCATCATGGATCGGACTATGTCTAACAAAGTCTGATTCCTTCTTTCAGACACATCATTATGCTGTGGTGTTCTAGGAGGAGTCCATTGGGAGAGAATTCCATTCTCTCCTAGATATGTGAGCAACTCACCAGAAATATATTCTCCTCTTCGGTCAGACCGAAGAGTTTTAATACTCTTCCCAGTTTGTTTTTCTACTTCACTTTGGAATCGTTTGAATATTTCAAAAGAATCCGACTTATGTTTCATCAGATAGACATATCCATATATGGATAGATCATCTGTGAAAGTGATGAAGTAGACATATCCACCTCTGACACTTATGCTCATTGGTCCATATACATCAGGTTGTGATAACATATATACATTATTGTTCAATTGTCCACCGAAAGCAGTAACACCATTCACAATGACATTACAAACTCATTTTTTTATTAAAATTTCATAATTGTTCATGGCCAAAAGGCCTATAGAAATGATATTTAAAAAGAAATTAGGACAGAAATGACAATCACTAAGAACAACGGTATGAGATTCAAATATAAGTTTCAAAATTCCTAAAGCTAGATCTAGAATTGATCTTCCATCTCCAACGTTTAAGAATCTCTCGCCTTGCTCGAATCTTCTACTGACCTGCAACCCCTGCAACGAATTGCAAATATGGTAAGGGCTACTGGTATCCAATACTCAGTCAGTAATATCACAAATAGAGAAATTGCAAGGAGTTATCATATAAATATCTTGCCCAACAACAGCTTGCTTCTTTCTCTGCCTGTTTGAATCCAGGGAGGCAATGTACTGAGGACAGTTCCTCTTTCAGTGCCTCCGCTTTTTGCAAAAGAAGTATTCAGCTTGACTTTTATCGGGCTTGATCTTCCTGGTCTGGCCCTGCACTGATATCCCAGCCTGAACTTGCACCTTCTTTGTTTTCTTTTTCTTGTTCTTCTTTCCTTTCTTAAAGGGTCAAGAACCAGAAGACGAACCTCCCACTAAGTTCACCGACTCTTTATGGAGCTGGTGATCCTTCTCAAAGTTCTGAAGTAACCCCAGTAAGCCATGGTAGTTTACTTCAGGCTTTGTCATTCTGTAATAAATAAGGAAAGGGAGATAGAACTTTGGCAGCGAGTTCAGTATTGCATCTTTCCCCAAGTTGTTCATATAAGGAAAAGCCGAGTTTGCTCAAGTGCTCTATCAGCTCGATCATATACAGTACATGATCAGTGATAGAGGCTCCATCCCGCATTCTGACGTTGAAGATGACACAACTAGTCTTGTGCCTCTCAACGTCATCGAGTGTGCCAAAAGAATCCTCTAACATTTGAAGCATTTCATTTGGCTGAGCTGTCTCAAACCTGTGATTGAACTCGTCGCTCATCGCAGCCAGCATAATACAGCGCACCATGGTTCGATCACTGAGCTACTTCTGATAAGTGTCTCTGACTGTTCCACGTGCATTGGCAGCTGGCTCCTCAGGTGCAGGATCCGTCAGCACATATAGGATCTATTCATGCTTTAGGATAATCTTCAACTTTCAGTACCAGCTACCGAAGTTGGGTCCCACCAACTTATCATTGTCCAACAATGATCGGAACGATAGGGAAGTGGCCATGTCTATACAAAGGAAAACCAAAACCTAATTAGTAATTGATTCATTAAACCTAAAGATTTGGACTTTAATCAAAATGTTTCTCTCACTATTTTATTCGAATTGGTAGCCTCTACCTCCAATTCAAGGAATTATCCTAATTTCTTAGTGGGTACTAGAATCCACATAGATTGTACACGAGCCCAACTTTGGTTGGCCCACCCATGTACATCTAAGGATAGGTCATAATCAATTATTTTTCCAAACAATTTTCAGTAATTAAATTTTATCCCAGGTCTTGATTAGTTGGCTTTGGCCTTCTCATAAAAGGATCCAGTTAGGTCCAACCATTAACATGACCATACTTGGCCCATCCAATCAATGAATGATCAGGCCCAACTTTGGTTGGCCCACCTGACCACCATTTAGAAAGATGCATCCAAGAGATCATATAATGAATGATAATTCTATTAATCGATAAGCACTAGGCCTTTGGACCTTCAATGATTATCCAACTAATGGACTCATTATCATCCACTTTAATGGGAGGCTATGATCCAGTTATCATATAATTATTTCATTTTAGGGACCTAATAATTTTAGAGGATTTAATTTATAGAAGCGAGTAGATTAGATTAACCAGCTTGTCATGATCCTCCCACTAACTTCACCAAGTCAGCTTAAGGGAGCCATTAATAGGCTGATCTAGGAGCACCTAAATCAGTCAAACTGATTTACCTAGCTGACATGGGTCAGCACGAATAGTTAAGCGATCTGATTAAAACATAATCTTACTAAGAGGTCAGGTAAGTTCGATCAGTGGAAGGGTCTGCCAGGCTTGCCTTAGACACCATCAGAAATGGTCAGGTAAGCGGATTGCTAATTAAAAACCACTGGTCTGATTTACCTTAGATACCAACTAGTTTAATTAGTTTCAATTAGATCAATCTAACAGTTCATGCTAGACCGCATAGCTAAGAATCAAGTCCATCTTGGATCTTGTTAAAGATATGGACTTGACCAACTACAACTATTGCAATTGATCTAGAGAATCCTTGACCTAATCTAAGACAACAATTGATTAGATTTAATCAATTCTCTAATTAAATCCATTCTTTAATCTAATCATAGATCTAACCTAATTAATGGACCTAATCCCCACTAACCCATCAACCCAATATGTTATGATTCGTGTCATAGGATCTTCAATTTACAATCCTAGAACCTAATCAAACAACTTCTTAATTCTTAATTAAGTTTTGGGCTGAGGGTTGGGGTTTGGCTTTTCGAAAATAGTTTTCATGTTTGTAAAACGTTTTTACAACATGGTTCTATCAACCAAGTTGCATGTTTGATTCATAATCAATATGTAAGTAACATAAACATGAATCTACTTTAGATTTAATCTAAACAGGTTCATGTAATTAAAATAGTTTCAATAATAATCAATCATAAATCTTCCTAGATCAAATCTAACATATTTATGAAGATTAAAACTAGATTAAAACATTTTTAATCAGATGATAAAATCTCTTGAATCTAATCTAAAATTTTAGATCAGCACGTACTAGGACAACCTATTCAATATAAAGGATAAACCTTACAGCAGGATAACCTTATGGGAGTTTGTGCAATCTAAAATATTTTATTTTTAGATCTAAAATTATTTTAAATCTATTAAATCATAAATAAAATTAGATCAAATCTAATAAATTTATGATTAGAGTCAGATCATCACGAACTAGGACAACCTATTCACTGTAAGGGATAAACCTTACAACAGGACGACTTTATGACAGTTCGTGAGATCTGAATTTTTTTTTAAATTTTAGATTTAATAATTAGATTATAAATTAGATCTAATCTAAGAAATAATCTAAATATGCACAAAAATCATGTAACAAGAACCTGGCTCTGATATCAATTGAAGGTTCTAGATCTAGGGTTTTACAAGTAGATCTTAGAAACTTTTTCAAGATCTTGCAGCGGAAGACTTAAATAAATTAAATATTTATTTAAATAAATATGTAAATATCTAGATCTCAGATCTATTACATGATCAAGGCATGATATTAAATCAAAAATTAAAATCAAATAAGAAAGTAAAAGATTGATCAAATCAACCTAGATCTACACTACATCAAATGCAGGTATGAAGTTTATAGATCATATCTATTACCTGAGCAAGTTAAACATTCTAACTTGCTGATCCGGGCTTGAGGATGAAATCACGAGCCATACATGTGTCTGGCCTCTAGGAGTTGTTCACACGAGCCTACGATCTTTGATATGAAGTCCGATGCAGAAAATCAACACAGCATGCTAGTACTGTGATGATCCTTCTTCGACGGTCGATCCTATGCTCTTTTTTTCGAAATTTGGACTCTCCAAAATATGAGAAGGAAGATGAGAGTTTACTGATCTGAGACTCTCTTAGAAAAAACTCAAAAAAAAGGAGAGATTGAAAATAAAACAGCCCTAGAAGAAGACCCTCTTCTTCTCTTTTCTCTCACCTAGACACCTAATTTGGTGCCTATGGAACCCCCACGCACAAGGACCCTCTTTCTCTGATTTTTGCACACTCCAAACCTCTCCCAAAGCTCTATATTCCACGAAAAAATCAGAACAAAATTCGTCCAATAAATAAAGAAAAAGAAGAGTCCAAGTTAGATCAAAATTCTAGACTAGAAATATCCAAACATGAGAAGTTGTTGGGGCGCCCAACTCTTGGGCACCTCCTCTACAATTATTGACATGGACCAGCAAGGGAGGGCACACAAAAAAAGATGATTATTTTCGTAGAATAAGAGAAAAATTAATTAAAAGAGGGGACGGCATTCAAAGGAAGGTGTTTTGGTCAATAAGGATTCTATCTTATATAATCCTAAGCAAAACTAACTCCTCTTTGTCTTCCAACAAATTGCCTTATGAGAAAAGGAGGAGAGAAAGAGGGCGTGAGAAGCCATGGGAGTGGAGAGTTTTCACGTAAGAAACAAAACAAAAAGGGCATGGAGCGTGAGGATTAAGTGGCGCAAGTGATAAAGAGTCCTAGTCACACTAGGACTCTTGTTTTGACTTGGTCAAACAAGATCTTTTAACCAAATAAAATCAAGATTAAACCAACCCAATTAAATAAGGCCCTAACCTATTTAAGGACTTAATTAAATCATATTAAATCAGATTTAATTCTGATTTATTTTCTAATCAAATTAGAAAATTGGGTTAATCCGAATCCTAGTTAGACTAGGACTAGTTTTTTCTTACACTTGGCTTATCCAATAAACCAATTGGACTTGATCCAATCAAGCCCAAACCAAATCTAATTAAATCATATTTAATTAGACTTAATCTCAGCTTATTAGCTTAATCAAATTAAGCCAATTAGCAATCCAATTGCTAATCGATCCTTCTGCAACATTTGCACTAGGTTAAACACCAATCGTATTGATTGTTTAACCCTAGAACAATTCTTAATCATTGATCAACCATCTGATCAGATTGTAAGCTCTAATGTGTGTGACCTCATAGGTCCGAACCTAAGTCGGTAGCATAAGAACAAATTTCTGTACCAATCGAAGTGATCATCTAGCAATGATATTCGACAGCCGGATAGGTCGAAGGTGTAGAACACCATCCTTAGAACCCATGCGGATATAGTTTCCATATAATTCATATCCTTGACTACAATGCTCGTAGGACACCTCAGAGTTCAACTGTCAACTCTGATTAGGTTGTCCACATTGTATTTCAAAATATCAAATCTATCTGATGGATTATCCTGACCAAGATTTTGCTATATTGAAATACATTGATACATTCTTCTCCAACTCTTGGAGTGGTCAATTCCATTTTGATCACACTGACTTCACAAGTACTTGACTGTGCCTAGAAGTCTTTCGTTACTGAATTAGAAATTCGGTTAGTCCGGTACCAAAGCACAGTGAGTTGTTTGCAAGTCACTGAAGTGATCTTAGGTCTAAGGGATACTTATACCTATATCCCATCAGAGACATTCTCGATGGTAGAATGCTTTGGAGTTGGTTACGTTCAATGACGATGTACCTATACATCTCACTTGTATGCCATACCAGTATCTCCACACTCTTTGATTAAGAGGACAACCAACCATATGGCATATAGCGACCTATGCTCGATGGACGCTGTTGTCCTAATTAACAGCCTATCATTTGGTCGTGAACAAATTTAAGGACTAATCGATAAATCCTCTCTTTATCGAAATTAAACAGTCCTAAGAACTTCATCACAACAATGAAGTTCATTAGAAGATGTAAACTTGTGATGAAAAAGATGCCAAAATATTTTTATTAATCAATTACAATTACAAAATAGCTCAACCGTCAATGAGCTGATGATTGGCTTTGGGACAATTTCCAACAACAACCGACAATATGATGATTTTTTTGATCAATATCTTATTTCTTTAAGATATATATATTAAATATTTAAATAAAAAATAAAATATATGGGAATTTAGTCCAAAAAATCATAGCATGTACGCATTTGTAGTAGGTGCAAGCTAAACCTTTATGGCTAGAATATATTCTTGAAAATATTTATAATCATTTAACTAATATTTTAATCAAGAAAAGAATTAAAAATTTTCCAAGTTCCTCAAATTTTAATCAAGGAATTATCAATAAATGTCCTAAAGTGTAAATAAAATTTCAAATTTTATTTGGCATGTGTTTCAATAATTAAAAGAGGTTTCATGATTTCTAGATTATTTTTAATGGAAAAATAATAAAAATTTGACAAATGTTAGTTAAATGTAATAAACATGCAATATATATTGATAATTAACAAAATAAGTTCTAAGATTGCCATCTTGTATTTTATTGAATTTTTTGATTTTTAAGCTATTGATTAACTACTGGCAACACTTAAATGCATATGAGAGTTATAGACGCTCTACACGAGATTGGACTATTAAAGTGAGTTATTGTGATTTTCTTTTTTTCAATAATATATTATATTTTCTATTCTTCACTCATAAATATTGTTATTTGTTTGATAATTAAATATTTGTACTGATATCGACACTCAATTATCACATAGCTTTTAAAAAACTCCTTTAAATATTAAAAAATACAAAACAAGCTAGCTTACACATCTTCATCTTGTAAAAAAATGCAAAAGGATAACGAAAAAAGAATTAAAAAAATGATTTTTGGCCATCCTGGTATGGTATTGATATGAAGCTCCATATGTGTGTCAGTATGGGATGGCCTGGTAATGCATGGTAGTCTGGCCAAAAACCTCTGATACCATTTTTTTAAAAAACCTGGTAACAGCTCTATCAACATTTGTATGTAGCAAAGTATAGACTCAAGCAACAGATTCTCGAACCTAATAGAAGAAACAATTCAATAAAGAGGAAGAATAAAACCTATATACAAAAAAGGAATAATCAAATGGAAAAATAGCCCAAAACTTACTAGATAACTTGAAAGTAAAATGAAGAGCTACTATTAACATTGTATAGTAAAAGAGACATGTCTTGAGAATCACCACTGGAGGCCTTGAAAGAGAATGCCCCTCCGGACCTGTTATTCCAAGATCTATCATTCTTTTCTGTCCTTCAGCAATAGCATCTCCATTTTCTGCATGAACCATAGCCAATGCGCCAAGAGACTTGCATTTTACCAAGCCTTGCATTAAAAGCTCATCGTTGACCATCAATGCTCCTTTGTATGCCATAAAGAATTTAAAAGAGTTGATCCCTGATGGTAAGGTAAGAAAATTTTAGGAAGGTTCACTTATGATAAAAACCAAACAGCCAGATTAAGCTGCTTTCATATGAGGATTCAGAATCAAACACTTATTCACTTATCAGAATAAGTTTCCAATGGAGTAGCATAAATTATACAAACCATTCTCTTTAACCATTAACTCCATGTCTTTTGCAACTTCTTCATCCCATTTTGTGATGGCCATATGAAAACCATAGTCCATTACTGCATTTTTCGCTTTGTTTACATAGGAATCAAAACCTGCAGATAAACTTCCATTAACTGGTAGAACAAAGTCAATGTGCATGGTTGTTCCTCCTGCCAATGCAGCAGCTTGACCAGTGAAAAAATCATCTACCATCATAGTTCCCATAAACTCCATCTCTAGGTGAGTGTGAGGATCAATCCCACCTGTTCCAATACAGATAGAGATCCTTGTGGTTATCATCTGCTTGCAGATAGAAATTCAGAAGATATTTACGCTTTATCTTCATGCAATGACATCAAAAATATGGTTGTTACAATCACTGTCTAATAAATTTTAAACAGACCTGGCATGACATATTTCCCAGTTGCATCGAGTATTCTCACATCATCCCCAACCTGTAGTAAAGATTCAAATGCATATTATTGTAACAGCAATACACAATAAAAGAAAGAAGAACGAAACACTTCTGAAGTTTCAGTTTGTTATGTATAATAATTCCTCTACAGTATAATTAAATTAGAATCAAAATGACTAGCCATGACAATGAGATTAGTAGTATAGTCCAGGATGCTCAGCTGTAAGTTTAATATAATAGGAAAATATGGAGTTAGAATTCAAACTATTCGAAAAGGTTAAGATCCCGGAGTATCAACATGTATGGTTTGAATACATGCAGATAGAGACTGTTCATTTTTGAGTCCTCAGGACCAGCAGCTTTCATGGAAGAGCATAAATGAAGCTTTAAATCTAAGGGCCTGCCATAAGCACATGACCTGCTGAGTTTTTTTTTTCTTTCCATGAGATTCGGGCCAGTCTCCTCCAAATATTGTTCAGGACAGTCTTAAAATATAGACTTAGCCCAATATATAATTCAATATGGAAAACACTTTATGCACCGTGTGCGCGGTGATTGGCGTGCATGCTGGGCCGGAAGGAAAATTTTTTTTTTTTTTTCATGATTGTACTGGCCCAGCCCATGAATCTCATGGTATTCTGGGCCTAACCATTCAAACAGGCACTGAAGGGATTGAAGTTTACTGTTTACGTTCCAAGATCGCTATTTAACATAGATTCTATCCAATTCAACATCCAAGTAAAACAGATTAAAAAAAAACAATAGAAATTGTATACAATAACAACAAATTATCATCTGAAACTGACCTTGATGTTAGGTCGCACAGAGACAATGATCCCGTCCTCGATGTACACGTCCGCTACCTCCTTGAGATGAGCGTTCACCACGGTCCCTCCCTTGATCAAAATCTTCGTAAATGACGAGCTGCAGTCCCAATCACTTGCAACATCACAGAACTATAAAATTTACCCAAATATTTGATCAAGTTCACTCGAATTAGATCGGAGAACAAAGGAATGGGATTTTAAGACCGGCCAAGGTTCTCGGAAACGCTCACCCCTTGCATCGTATTCAGTTCGGAGATCGAGCGAGGAGTGGAGAGAAGGAAAAGAAGAAGGAAGATATCGAGGCGGAACGAGTAGTGGATAGACGCGATGGCTTTCTTCTTTCTGAACATCGTCCATGGGAGGTTCGATCGAAGCTCTACTGCCATTGATGATGATGACCGAGTTTGGGAGGCGACGAAGGAGAAGGCTTTGGGAGTCTTAAGTAAACGGCCACTCATTACATTATCCTTACTGGTAATTATCTTTAAATTCGAGGGTACAGAGCAAGATTTGCCTGAGTTGGACGGAATCTTGTACGGATGAAACGAGAAAAATGACTAATGGCCGTAAAAAATACGAGAGATGAGTTGGATTTATTTAGTGTAAATAGTCGCATCGAAAGAAGCAAAATAGAGCAAAAAAAATTTAACCTCCACTGATCATTGCACCAGCCAGGCATAATTTTTGGGCATTTTCCATGCTGAATTCCATAACCGAATTCTAACTGCTAACCGAAACATCTCACCAATCATTGAGAAAATCGAATTCAGAAATACAACAAGGCATTACCTGCAATTCAAGAGTGAAAAAGAAAGCAGATAAGCTAGGTATATTGTCACCCATAAAATGCCTCCTTATTTATTTTGTGCGCTATTTGTCACCATACTCGTGGCTTCGTATACATCACTGATACTTTATACCGTGTCAGATTATCATCCAGCACCCTGAAATTATATTTCCAAACAGTTACCCCTCTTTACACCATTTGCATGGCTTTTCCTATGCAAATCGGAATAAAAAAGGAAGACATGCACTGAACAACATATTAAATATACATATTCATCCCTTGTGTCTAAGTTTACCATTTGTTTTCGGGCATCTGATTGACGATCAATATCAACATACAAAAGCCTTGAGTATGACATAGGTTATTCACCGAAAATATCTTAAACCAAATAATATCTTCTAATTAATTTTTTTGGATAAAATCTTAAGACGGTATAAACTGATATCAGAGCTAATTCAGCTCATAACTCATGTAGGCTAAAGGATACTAGAGCATAGATTCAGTAAGATTAACCACAGGTCGATCATGTTTTTATGAATGAATGCATGGATTTAGATATTTAATCCAATGAAAATATTAGAGCTTAAACAAGAAAAGTACATGAAGATTCATCTCACTATGTATTTAATCCTATATCAATTATTTGCTGAAAAGATCTTAGATACTCATACAAAATTAAGAAACTTAAATAATACCTTCCATCTAGCCTTTTTTTAGTGACATCTTGGATCATTACAATACATCAATAGCAAATATAGTGAATTAGATATACAGCTTCATGCATATAGTCTCCCTTTCCTTAGAAATATACATCCTAGTCATTAGCTGAGTTGATAAGCAACTTCTGTTGCACATGCTTCAATTATCCTCTACTCATATCAGAACTTAATAGAAGCAATGGCCATTGCTCCAAGCAAGAAGTTCAGCAGATTCCATAAGAGAGAAAAAGAACAAGGTCCAACTCTAACAGCTCATTCAGATAAACAAACATGTCTTATACATGTAAAGTACCCTAAGCAGCAAATCCATCCCCCCCTCTCTTCTGTCAAAAAGAAGTCAGTTTGGGAGGTCAGACAACTACCAAAGGGTTCTCCTAACTGGAGCAAAGACAAACTATCACAATATATATATGAAAGAAACAACCCATTAAGCTGCAGTCTTATTGCTTTCCCAACTATTTGTAAGGTTAAACTTCACCCCTTGTATAGGAATGATTTTCCTGAGAATATATTCTGGTACCAGAAATCTTCTCTTTGATTTAAGGCGATGCCCACCTGAAGTAATTACAGACGGCACGTCTTGTAGGCGTCCATCTCCCACACCCAAAGAAGCACCTGCCCTGCATTGGCCCTGGCTTGCGAACCACAGATTTGCTGCACCTCACCCCACAAAAACAGTTGCTGCACATCTCCCCGGTGGTGGGTTCCATGAAGGGAAGGAACTGGAAGGGAGGGACCAGTAGCTCTTTCAGCTTCTGAGTTTGCTGGCCAGGGTCCACTGGGTGGTCAGGTGGTGACTGCCATGTCAGCGGGCGATCCCCAGGCTGCCATACTGGTGAGTTGGTTATGGAGAACTTGATGCCCCAGCGCATGAGGAGGGTAAGGAGGCGAGCAGTGTTGCGGGCATCATCAAGGCCACAGTGAGCACGACCCTCAAATGCCAGCCCAGCCCGCTGAACTGCCTCTTCTAGATTGCAGCGCACACCAAATACCTCTTGGAATGGAACCTTCAAGTTAATCCACCTGCATACAAGTTCAGGAACAATGAAATCATTTTGATGTCAATTGCAAAATAGCATGAAATAAGATATTACATAGACAGTGAGAATAAATCTCAGATTGGAAAATATTTCTACCTACAAAAGTTAGACAGTTGGCTGGTAGTCTGAAGTAACTTAGAAGTGACAACATACTTAGTTGTCACATGATTGTACCCCAAGATAAAATATTCTCTGAAATATCTGAGATTATCAGGTTCTCATGGCTAAGATGGTAGAAATACAACATTTGTTCTGAGGTTTAAAACAACTGAAGTGGGAATATTGGATCAAGAGAGAATGCTGCACAAAAACTCTACATGTTCTAACTTATAGATGTCCTTGGTTATCTTGCAACAATGCAATGGATCCACACCATGTACTAAATGTCTAAATGGAAGGAGGGTACATTTATATGGTCCATAACTCTAGCACCATACCCTCATACTCAAGTTGGTTATTGTCTGGGAGCCCGCTAATGCCTGCTAGATATTGAGAGTGCATGATATACTACCTTTTCTGAAGCTATCTACAGGATATCTTCTGGTCAAGGTGGAATTCACTTCTTTGAGAGGCATGAAAAAGAGATCTTGAGGGTCAAGGGAGCTTGCCAATCCCCCAATTCTAGACTACTCTTTGTGAAAACAAAGTGTTTTACACTACAGATATTTTAGAAGAAGTCATACCAATGAAAAGGAGTGTGATGCTCTTGATCGTGATAAGAAATCAGCAAGATTGTCAATAGATGAGATTGGACAGGCATGGTCATACCAAGGAGTATTGGGAGAGGGGGAGCTCCTAGAACAGGCATCAGGATTAAGAAGTTGAGAGGCTGACAATGAGATTGAGTATCAACCGAAGATGATAATTTGAGGCAAAATCAAACAAGACACCAAAATATCAGAAGAAATCTCAAGTATAAAAAGGGTAATTAAGAAGAAGAATTTAGAATTGACATAGCATAGGGTTTGGGAATAAACAGACAAACTGGAGTTGTAAAGTAGTAATGCTATTACAATCCATGTTGACATGCCTACAACTATGAACATGACATCTTCTAAAAGAAATCCAGGGCTGCTAGAAGGAAGAAGATTATGTCAAGTACATATAACATCTAAAATTGGCCATAAACATGAGGAAGAGTCTCTGGTCACGTGCACACACATGTTTATACATATACATAAATACATACATATATATTACACATATATATGCACACGTGTTTATTTGTTCTGATGCTTATTGAGAAAAAGAAAAACTTAGAATTATAGATGCTATCTAATAAATAAATTCAATGGAGTATACATGAGTTGCAACTTGTTTAACATATTCACTAGGTTTATTTTAAGATACTTAAGATGTTTGAGATACTTAAAGTGTTAATATAACTATGACAACTTTATACTGAAAATATAATGACACTGGTTGAAGCGTCAAGCAATAAAAACTAGGAGTACCCCAGCACTCCAAAAAAAGTGCAGTATCAAATACTTTTGCTGATGTCAGCAGGACATTTCAAAGTGGAATGCCTGGATGTGTTGCATTGTGTAGTACCATGTCCAAGTGTGAAAATGCTGACACTTCCAGGCAGCTTAAAAATGAAATATTCGGGTATCAGAGCTAGAAAGACCCACATGAACATCCATGAAGCAATTGGAAATGACCAAAGATAAAATAAGAGGGATCCAATGGAGTCAACAAGGTCTAAAAGAAAATGGGCAAATTGAGAAAAGACAGATTAGTTGGGACAGGTTTGGGCTGGTTTCTTGGTTATTATTAAGGCTATGGATGCTTCAAATGGCAAGACAGCTTTAAGGCACTCATGCAAAAGATGGGGGAACAAATGCAAGCGCAAAAGGTTTGTGGACTTGAAAAGCAATATGAAATGAATAACCGGAAAAGGTGTTTTAAGAAATTCTTTGACATAACCAAGGGAATCCAAGCAAAATCAACTAGTTCAACCTGCTTTCACTGATTGAAAATTCCAAGTATAAGTTTCTAATGCTTGGAAAAATTTCAACAGGTGCTTTATGCCATGGTCGGGCTCCAGCAACTTGTTAAGGTCAGAAGCAACCAAGTCAATGGTTTTTGCAAGCAAGTAATTGTATTTTGGAAGAAACAAGGTAAAGGATGAGAAGGCAACCTTGTTCAACAGTAAAGGGATAAGCTATTCTTTTGCTATAAGGTACTAAAGCTAATAGCAAAGATCTCATGAAGTGCACTTTGAGCTATGATCAAAGCAAGGTTTGGAGAGCGGGACATTTATAGGAATCCACTAGAATAAGGAATAACAACCTATCATGGTTACAATAGGTCATAGCAACTTACATGTATGCATATGCCAAAAACAGCTGTTTAGAGTCCATGGTTCTGACATACATAACCAAAAAAATATGACCAAATAATAACAAATGAAAGAAACAACACCTACTTATTGTGCCCAAACTAGCAGATAGAGAAAAAGTCACGAATGATAAAAAGAAAACAAAAATGGTGAAGCATATAAAGGCTGCCAGGGAAAGGCATAGCCCAAACAAAGAAAAAGCAAAGGAAAATAATACTCAATAGATTTGACAAGGATGTGATTCTTGCATATATTAAACGGCAAGATTAATTTTCTTTGAAAATGAAAGCCTTGTCGGATCAATTACCTATTAAAGTAGGGAGGCTTCCTGAGCCTTTTGAATCTGCACTCTGATTCCAACATCACACGACAGTCCCAGTCACCCCATGTCACCACAGCAAAGTTTTTCTGCTTAATACCTTTGTCCTCCAACCACTTATCATGCATAAGTAAAGCTTCACTTAGAGGAACTCCTCTGTCCACCTGAAATTCACATAATGTAAAAGGTCAACACCTTCCTTGTATTAGCACATCAAAAAAAAAAAAAAAAAAAATGCCACTATGAATTAGCATAAATTAATTGCTATGTCATAGCTGCAGCTTAATCTCTCTTGCAAAACAAAATACAAGCCAGCACCATAAAGCTCTGTAGTTAGTACACTACCCATTTAATCATGGATATTGCAATAACTAAAGCATATAATTTGGTCATCCTCAACAAACTTCTAAAAGAATTTCTAAATAACATTAACAATAAATGTATTGCATGTATTCATTGGGTTTTCATGAATCCTTCATATTTGTTCATAAGATATGAAGGATAAAACCTTATAACAGAAAGCTCAACAGAATTATATAAAACATATCATATGGTTGCATATTTGAGATCTCACCTATAATCTGAGCAATAAATCACCTGAAAATAAGCATTTAAAATGGAACATGATCACTGAGATGTATTTATGATATGTCAAAGCAGTAATCCATAATTAAGCATGCATTCTGACTTCATTCCACACCATAAAAATAGAAGGTATAACAGTTTGGAGAATACAAGGTAAAGCTGAAAAAAAGAAACTGATTAGCTGCATAAAAATTTGGGCTGAAAGAACTAAAAGTGTGAAATAAACAATTCACTAAACATTAAACAGTAAGATGATCGTGGTCCCTATAATCCCAGAGTGACATGCCAAGGGCCAATATGCTATCCCTCTCTAAATTTATTTACAACACTAAACTGAATGCCAAATAAACTATATTATATTAAGAAATTCAGCTGACTGAATCTCATTTGTGACAATAGGAATTCTATTTTAGCAAAAAATAAGCAAGTTGAAAACTGAGCAAAACTTAAGACAGCTAACCACTTGCTAATGGCTTTCAGTTGGAATTTAAGTTGTCATCTAGAAACTATTACAATCATCTAGCATGCTTTCCTTCTTAATAACCAATACGATTTCATTATTAAAGAACAACAGATAAAGAATAAGGATAGAAAGCAACAGATGGTAGAGAAGCACTGCTCTTCCATCAACCCAATCAAAATCTTCTACACAAAACAATCAAAGTGAACTGCATGATTGAAGACATCAATGTTAGAAGTCAATAATTTCAATTACTTCAAAAAGAAAAAAGAATAAGAAAAAGCATTCCTAGTCTATGTATGAGCACGTAGTTTCCACTAAATCTGCAAGTTATTTTTCTGTCAAAAATATTCTTAAAAAAAAAAAATACAAAATAACATGAACAGCTTGTCTACTCTCAGCTATCAGCAAAACCTTAAACTATTCTAAATTTCTAATGGCTGGTTCTTTCCAGGCCTGTCTGTCTGCAACAACAATGCCATCTTCCAGGGTGCACCAATGTGACCATGATCCAGTTAATTAAGTATAATAATATCCTTGAGTGCACAAGCAATGCATATAAGATCATCGCCAGTGATCCACATATTGATCTGGAAGGGCATCCCTCAAGGTTTTACATCTTGATGGGATGGGAGGTGTCCCGACCATCCCGTCCTATTTCTATTAGAAAATGGGACCAAGATAGGGTTGAGACTCTGAAATCCATCTATATGGAGAGAGAAGAAAGAGGAGAGAGAAAGGAAAGAAAGATGAAGAAAAGAAAAAAGTAAAAGGATAGAAGAAGAAGAAAAATGAAAGCAAAAAAGAAAAGGAGAAGAAAAAGAAAGGAAGGAAAGAAGGAAGAAAGGAAAGAGAAAGAAGAAGAAAAAAGAAAAAGGAAAGAAAGGAAGGAATAAAAAAGGAAAGGAAAGAAAGGTAGAATAAAAAGAAAGAAAGAAGGAAAGAAAGAAAAAAAAGGAAGAAAATAATAGGAGAGAGACAAAGGATATTTATTAGGCTGCATGATCGGGGCAGGACGGGATAGTGGGGCGTCCCATTCTATAGAGAAATCGGGACACCTCCATCCCATGAAATTTAAAATCTTGTCTTGTATAGCCCTTTGAAAGCACAATAAAGTCTCCTTAGCCAAGCACATTGAGAAGAAGTTTCCATCAAGTCATATCTTTGTCATCATGCTACTAGCTCATCATTTTTTAACCAAAAATGCAGAAGTACCATCACCAGAAATATGTGTTGTTAATTTGTGCATCTGCACTGCTGCAGGTACGAAGTTAAGGACCCTGCACAGCAAAAACATTTTTTCCAAGATATATTTGGTCACTTATAGAGAAAAATAACTGCACGCCTATCCTACAAACATAAACATAGCTATGTTGCCTACTTAAAAGAAATCCTGATGTGACATATGTCATACTAGGAAGGGCAAGTGTCCAAGTGAATCATCAAAAAATGGTTCCACACACAAGACAAAAAAAACTTACTGCATGATGACTTATTCTTTACTGAAAGTGTCCAGGGCAACTTTAGTCAAGAGAGCTGACTCCATGAACCACAAAAGTTTTGGTGTGACTTCTTCATGTACAGAAGTTTGTGTTACTCTTTCAGCTCACTATCATCTCCCCTATTATCTGAAATTAAGCTTCTCAACCCTATTTCTGATTTGTGAGAGAATCATCGTTTCTGCTTCAAGGCTTACTCACCTTCATTAGTCAACTTCTAGGCTTTCACATCTTCACCCTTAACTCACACTGATCAAGAGTGATTCTTCATTTTGATGAAGTGCAATTATCATTTTGTATCAATAACCTATCATGCAATCATTGCTCAAAAATGGTACTTTTTGTTGCAACATCAAATTGTCTTGGTGTTGTCCTTTGTCTCATCTCTAGGTCAAATCTGTGCCTCGATTTCTTTGCCTGCTTCTTTAACTATCCTTTTGGTAACATACTTATGTTGGACTTGCCTCACTTACCAAACAATGTTGTCCAGGCCGAAGAATCACAAGATGTGCTATTGTCATTCGTGCACTAGCTATTCAAACTTCTTGCATCAAAAATGCTTGTGAATGCCTTGATATCCTTATAGATTGCGAATGCCTTAATATCCTTACAGGTTCAACGCCATCTAAACTTTGATTCAGTCTCTTACTCATTTGCTCTTTCCAGCCCCAGCTCAACATCTAAAGTTTCTTGCCAGAAGCCACAACTACCTTGCCCTATCTTGCATATACTTATACCTTGCCTTGTTATAAATACTTGCAAATTCTGGAATCCAGTGGCAAATCCAGAAAATTTTGTCGCTGGGGGCACATTATATATAATAACAATAAAAGTACATGATTCTCATAGATCCAATGTTTAACAAAAGATAAATTACATCATCATTTTTTAAAACTGTCCTCTATGAGTTTTCATTTTTTTTGGAAACGAACCATTACATCCTCATTAGTAATAGTTGCAAGTACATCTTTTTCTATAAAACAAACTAAACAATCATTTAGAAACTAATCATGGGAATGGGAGAAGGGCGCCGGAGGAGCCGCGGAGAATGGGAGAAGGGCGCTGGACGAGTCGTGGAGGAGCATTCCACCGCTAGGGGCAGGGGCCAGTAAAATATTTAATGGAACTAAGGGCTTCGGGCTTGGGCCATCAGGGGCCATGGCCCCTGATGCCACTATATTGGATCCCCCTGATGCCACTATATTGGATCCGCCCCCACTGGAATCCATTGATATGATTACTCAATCGCCATCAACTTCACTAGACAACAAATGCAGCTAATACTAATAGTCAATTTCACCAGCTGGCTCACCTCAACACCAATGTAATTCATCAACATGTGCTTCTGAACTGCTAATCCCACCAATTAAGAGGTCCACTCAATCATCAGCAATACCACATAAGCTTAGCTTAGATTTTGGTCCAAAAGCTACATGCTCCTTCAATCTGTCCTCAGTAGCATATCAGTTAGCTCATGATCCTAATTCCTAATCACCAATCATGTAGCATACTGCCTCTTCTCAACAGAAACTTTGCTCCTTGTGCCCATAATCCATTATCCGTGCATGCCTGAGCCTCATATCATCTTTTGGAATTTAGTTTGGTGTGAGAAATATGTCATCAATCATTATTTATCATCAACATCATCTCATCTTTTTGAATCAACACTATGGCCACCTGACAACGAGACATGCCCAAACTTGCCAGTGGTACTCCCTTTCTTCTTGTGTCTCTCTACAACATTTTTAAGGGTACATCGTAGGTTCTAGAGCATTCCAACCAAATAATGAGCTAAATTTCTGTATCGGACTATGAAGTTCACAAATATGAACCAAGTACCAACAAGATAGGATCAAAATGGTGTTGTTTTGAATAAGCAAAATCATTGAAACATCAAATCAGTGAGGAACCAGCAACCACACCTTTCAGAAGAGTGTTATTAATAGAAAAAGTAAACCTTGTAAGCAGAAAATTCTGCTGCAAACAAATAAGTGGAAAACAAAGAGAGAAGGCAATGAGAAAAAGCACTGCAGTTCATAGATTATACTTGCATCAATAACTAAACAGTAAATTGGAATGTAAGCAAAGCTGTATATTCATATGATAACTCAAAACAACTCGACAAGAATGAGTTCATGACTACCTGGATCTGCTGAATTCCAGTGAGCTCCTTGCAGTAATTGCTTAGACATTGATGATATAAGGGCCGCACATATGTTTGGAAAGAAGCTTCCAATTGCCCAGTCGCACTATTAACTAAAACAGATGGGAATTCAATGATCTCTTGTGGATGTAGATTCTTTTCTTTGTCACAAGTTGCCTCAAAATCGATAACCACAAAATACTGAAATTCTTGAAACTGAAATTCATGAGGGTAACCATGAGCAAACATCCTGAATGGCGGATAGTGAAACTTATTTTCAACAGGAAAAGCATATTCCCTGTTCACTGGGTAGAAATGGGTCTCTACTATATTCACTGGGCTTTGCCAAATATTCTGAACATCAGGATGAAAGTTTGGCCAATCCTGTTGGTAGAAGGGTCTACTGTATGCTTGAGTTGGTGGTGCAGATGACTCCCTCTTTGATGGATTGCCTGATTCCACACTACCACCAGGATTGATGTTCATTTCCTTCTTGGGCTCAGGAAACCTTTCAAAGGCATTACTACCACTTTCATGTGAGTTAAGGTAAAATGCCTTGGTCCTGAGGCATCCTGAGGATGCCTCAAGGCTTCCTTGCATTGTTTCTGCAATCAAACAGATAAGCAAAAGGAAATGAAGATTGTAGGCAAAAGAAATGCGGACTTTCAATTGAAAATGTAAACTTTTACCAAGAGGTTAGTACTTTACACGCTAGGCTAACTTTAACTCCAAAGAGCAACCAACAAAAGATAAAACAAAAGCAGCAATTATGTCAAATCCAAATGACATTTGAAGCTAGATTTCCAATGAAAGAGGCTTAGGATGTTCAATTCCTTAACATGGAGCATAAATTACCCATGCTTCCTAGCATTGCTTGACAATATAGCTAAGAAAGATTAGCATCTCTGTTTTTTCTGGGTATGCATGTCATACTTGCGGGGACAGTTTTGCATGTTCACATCTCAAATTTATTTGTGTCGTATAAAGCTTAGCAACCGAAATCATCCACCTAGCTCATGTGCACTTTGGAATCTTCCTAACATTCTCGAAATCCAAACCCACTTACTAAATGCTCCCTTACTTCAAGCGTTTCTAAAATATCAACTTCCTTGCACCTGCACCTGCTCATGCAAACATTCCCGGTTAGGTTCTACCAAATAAGGTATAAAGATGGCCAAATATGTGGTGATTCTAGATATTTTCTTACAAAATTCCTGCATATCTATGTACACAGGCATGTACAATGTTTGTAGCCAACTCTAGATCTTGCAACTTTAATGTCTTTGACGGTCACATCCATGTTGCCATTAGACACCATGTATATATAAAGTTCTGATTTATCCATCAACCCTTCTCATTTTTGAAGCAAACCTGACACCACAAATTTTTTATTTGAAAAGTCCCATTTGAAATAACATAGGGCTTCATTAAGTCTAATTTTAGACAAACAAACATGATCCTTATTTTGCATGAACACCATTCTCGTTGGTTAAGATGGTCTTTTCTTTCCTCATGTAATCTGATCCAGCAATTAGGATAAGACAGGTAAAGGGAAATGAAAACTGATTCATGACCAGTTTTGGAAAGAGATATAGGAACCACTTGTGGAAATTCCAGTCAAAAAGGGAAGGAGCAATCAACAACAACACATACAAGAATAACACTTAGATCTTGAACAATTTCCTTTCCTTTGTTTTAATACTTTTCAAAATACTAAAATCTTCGCTCAACATTCAAATAACGAAAATTCCAGTTCATATGCCTGTAGACCCTCAATCCCCACAACCTACTATGGATGCCATGCCTAATTTTCATACCTTTGTTCCAGCAACATAGTCAATATACTATTATACATGAAAAGAATTCAACGAGATTCTCAGAGGGATACCTTAGAAGAAAAATCTGGCCATCTCTCGCTGGCTCGCACAAATGAACCACCCACATAAAAATGAAAGCGCAAACAAAATAAGATCAAAGCTTTTCCTTCTTACTCATCTCCAAATTTCCCAAGAACCAATTTTTGATCAGAGTAAGCGGTGATCGCGCGCAGAAACCTCCTTAAAGATCAAAACATCATCGATACCCAATATCACAAAAACTTAAAGTCCTCAATTTCCATTCAGGAAAAAAAAAAATCCCAGAATATAAACATACAATATCTCGAGATCAGCATTATGGGCATCCCATAATCACACCCAAAAATTATTTCCAAACAAAAATAGAGAACTTGTGGCATAAAGACCAGATCGCGCTGGGCGCCCCACCTAAGTCCACATCGATTCAAGAAAAAAAATAGATTGGCATCAACAAGAACAAGAAATTTGAACAAGAACAAAATCGGAAAACACACAAAAAAGGACAGAAAATAAAAGAGATTTTTCTTTTCCTCTTCGTTCTTACATGTGCTTGACGAAATAGAAGACTAAGGGCGAGATGGAGTCGGGCGAATACAACCGGCCTTTTCCTTGGCGAGTCCCTAGTCCCCGTGGCCAAGGGCAAAAGGAGGCGGATGGCTGTTCTGAGAGAACAGCAAAACATGGTTCCATTTAGAGCAAACGGCAATGTATATTGCGAGTGGGACCCACTGTTGTGCGTTGGAATCACTGCGTGGCAGTTTCTGTTAGGGTGTACTGAGTGTTTGCTGTTAAGAGGTTGGTAGAGGGGGTGCGCGGACCGCCACACCGACCGTTGTTTTGCAGGAGTTGTGCCAGTGGGTAGAGGGGCTTCCTAAATCGTAACCGTTTGCACCCGTGATGCTGCCATGCGAGCGATAAAGGTAGAGTTTCCTCGCTTGAATTTAGATAAAATTTTCTTTTGAGTAAGTTTTATTTTTTTGGTAAGATTTTTGCGTAAGTTTAAACGCGTTACTTTGTTTTAAAAATACTGAATCATACGTAAAAGGACAAGAAGTGAGCATATCTCTCTCTCTCTCTCTCTCTCTCTCTCTCTCTCTCTCTCTCTCTCTCTCTCTCTCTCTCTCTATTTAGGTATACTCCAATGAATATACAATTATGTCTAAATTGAATGTTGAGGATCCCATAATATTCATCTGGAGTATTGGATGCGATATATTATCTTTAAACTATTTACACATAAAAAATATATGATCTAAAGCCTTCTAATCTATATATCAAATAATCTAAAAATTAAATAATTTAAATAATATAAAATATTTTTTTTTAAACCACTTATGCATAGCTCATGACTCTCTAAATCATGTCTTACAGCTTAGATTATTAATATGCAATTTTCATCATGCCATCAAAAACTTAAGAGGTCTACTTGAGTATATCCATCTCTCTCTCTCTCTCTATCTATCTATCTATCCATCCATCCATCCTTCCTTCCATCCATCCATCTATTTAAATGGGGTTGAGTTTTGATTTTTGGGTATAGATCCACTAGAGCTAATAAAACTTGAGATCTGATTTCAACATCTAAATCCAACCTAACAGTTTATCATATCATATTTGTAGATCCATATCTACTTTTTAAATTAGCAGCAGGTTATCAGCCCTTACCCGACTTTCTTACTTAGGTTTTTACTAGATTTTTTAATGAACTATTTATGGGTAAGTTTCAAATTAACATATCTTACGCTAAAGTTGGTCATCCTGCATCACTTCTCTTCATGCAGTCCCTTGCCAACCACCACCTCTGATGCTGGACCACCATCCACCTGCCGAATTAGAATTAACATATGGGTGTTTCAACCGAGCTTCAAATTCTTTATCCATGGAATCAAGCATGTAAACAATGACATAGCTAAGTTATTCAGAATGTCCTAAAGTTTTTGTAAAGCTTAAGTAGTAAAATAACATATTCTATGGTACACCTTAGGCATTTGAGTAGTATCCTATGATACCTAAGCCTGGCATTTTGGGGTCCATCTGGTGGTATATAAAAGGTACAAAAGACTCATCCGTAAATTCAGTTGATCATGGAAGTACGCATTCTTTGGGTGGAGATGTTGATTTTGGTAAAATCCCTAGCGATTGTGGCCAGGCATCAAGGAGCAGCTGGCTCACTCTTGGTGCATTCAGCCAATCAGGAGATGATTGAAAGCTTGTATATGTTCCACTAAACTAGAAAAAAGAAAATGATGCCGAGCTTATTGTTCATGCCCTCGATTCGAGATTTGTGAGCCTAAAGATCATGGCAACTATCGCATATTCATGAAAAAATCTCTTTATAAGCATGCAAGGTATCTCAAATATAAAAATATTGATGCATCATAAAATTAATAATAAATTAAATTCAAAATTTAATTAACTAAAATTAATTTTAATTTTTCAAAAATTTTAATGATATTCAAAAAAATTTATATTAATTAAATATTAAATAATAATTTTATTTCTATTCACGATCAAGAGGTACTGAATTCTCTTTCGGATAGGTCCTGAAAGGAGAAGAAGGGCTGCAATGCCAACAGACGTCTGTCTATTCTCTAATTCATCCGACCCGATAGTATCCATTTTGGGAACGTCCAGTGCCAAAGTCATTGAATGGGTAAGTCGCCAATCCCTAAAATGAATGTACTTTATCTGCTGGGTTATGGATACTAGTGGGTATTTTACCAGAGATTTCTGTCAATCTACCCTTGTGTGATTCCTGTTGAATCATATACTCGGGGGTGGGTGCAGGGCGGATGATTTTCAAATGACTCAATTGTACTATTAACTCTCTTGTCTCTAAACTCACTCCCAAGCAGTATCAATCTCTATAATTAAGAATCTAAATATAAAAAGTAAAAGAAAGATAATGAGTTTGATCGTCCAGTAAGTAATGAATATCTCAACTAAATATTTCAGATATTATCATGAGATATAATATTTAAATATAAATATCATGAATAAACATAAGAACATATTTCATGTTAATTAGTATAAATCAAATCACTTTAAATATTTATATGCATATATAATCATAAATCTGATTTGAAACAAATCACATATTACTCAATAGTCATCACATTTATATCTTGTAGCAGGGAGAGTGCTAATGTATAATTTTTATTGGTAGAGTCCATTGAATATTAATGTATAATCTTTATTGACAGAATTTACTAAATATCAATGCACAATTTTCATTGGCAGGATCAATTGAATACTAATATATGATGCCCATTGGCAGGATTCAATGCATAACCCTTATTGGTAAGATCTACTAAACATTTAATGCATAATCTTCATTGGCAAAGTTCACTAAACATAGTTAGGTTGAGAATTCAAATCCCGATGTGTAAATGAAAATATCTTTGCAAAATAACATATATATCGTAATTTCAATCAACACATGCATTTTCGTAATAAATAAATAAATTATAATTTTTTAAAAATTTTAATATTTACACATTACTCTTCATTTAAATATAATTTCATAAATCACACATAACTCAAACACTAATTATTTGCCTTCAAGATAAATTATAAAATATCTTAAAAAGATGGTTCATTACTTTTTTCTACAAAATACTAAATGGATAGATTTAATTAATCCTAAGAAGATTCTTCGGAACTTATTATTCAAAATATATTTTAATCAAAATTTAATCTATTGATATTTTAAGAATAAAAATCCTACATTCTGATATCCTTACAAGGTTTGCAAAGTGATAGTGTCCAATAACTTCATTGATCTAATCAAGATAACTGTATCAGATCATGATTAAATTAAAGGTACAGATAATTTAATATAAATTATTGGTGCAGAAATTGATCATCATCGGAATCCGCTGGAGAGGAGGTGGACGAGGTTGCCACCGAAGATCTGTAAAATAAAGTCTCGTCCAGAATCGGTGGGGAGTGGCTTCAACAGGACCCTCCGACGATCAAGTCAGCTTTGGCCAACAGGAATGAAGTGCTCGAGAATGAATTTCGCAGAGCTTAGAGAAGAAGCGGAGAGCTTAGAGATTTGAGTTAGTGTATCTGGAGGATCCTTTTTATAGGCGGAGCTTGATGGTGACAGCTGTAGCTGCCTGATGGTGGGCTGCTCGAGGCTGTATCGAATTTGATGCGGAGAGGATGATGTCATCAGATCGAAAGCGACAGCCATACCGTCCGATAGTGGTGGGCTGCTCGAGGTCCGACGGAGCCGCTGTAGCATCGCTTGTGGAAGACTGATGGTGACCGTTCGTCCAGTTTTAATAGCCATGGCTCTCAAAAAATAGGCATTGATTGGTGGACTTTGGCATATATCGATTCCAAAGAAGTTCGAACTCCTAAAGAGGAAGCTCGGAAGGAGTTCGGCTTTCATGGGCATCTGACTGGAGGTGTGCGGCTAAGGCTCGATCACTGGGGAGTTCGAAAGGAGCTCGATCGATCGAAAAAAATGTCTGGGAGGAGTTCGGCTCCTGAAGAAATTCGACCAAAGGGGATGTCTGGAAAAAGTCCGGCTCCTGAAGAAGTTCGATCGAAGAAAAAGCTTGGAGGGAGTTCGGCTCTTATGGACATCTGGCTGGAAGGGCACGGAGAGAGTTTAGCTCTTGCGGGAGTCCGACTGAAGCTCGATCACTGAGGAGTTCGACTAAAGCCCAATCGTTAGAAGTTCAAAGGAGCTCGATCGCTAAGCAGTTCGGTCGGTTGTAGGAGTTCGGCCAAGACTAATCCGCTGAAGCTCTTTCATGGCCATCGACTGCATCAGGCTAAGCATCGAATTAGATTTTGGAAGGAGCGGGATTTATCCCTAACAATAGTCCCTTAACTCTCGAGTTCGAAACTCGAAGAAAGGGAGTATAGAAAAGGCGACTGCCGAAGTCCTCTTCTAGGCTCCGTGCTGGTTCAGGTTGAAGCTCGGGGGAGGTCTTATTTTCTACGACTGAGGTCAATACGGATGCTCGGAAGAGATCTGATCTACAGCTAGGGTTGACGCGGTCGCTAGGGAGAGATCTTATCTCTGGCCGAGGTCGTCTCGGGCACTTTGGCCAAGGTGGTCTCTTGATTTTATCTCTGGTCGAGGTTGATTTGGTCACTCGGGAGAGATCTTATCTCTGGCCGAGGTTGCCTCGGGCACTTTGGCCAAGGTTGTCTCGGGTGCTTTGATCGAGGTGGTCTCTTGATTTTATCTCTAGCCGAGGTTGACTCGATCGCTTGGGAGAGATCTTATCTCTGACCGAGGTTGCCTCGGACGCTCTGATCGAGGTCATCTCTGATCTTATCTCTAGCCGAGGTTGACGGCGTCGCTCGAAAGATATCTTATCTCTGATCGAGGTTGACTCGGATGCTCGGGGGAGATCTTATCTCCTACAGTCGAGTTTGCTTTGGAGGAGATCTTATCTCCTGCAGTCGAGGTCGGTCCAAACCCTTAGGGGGGATCTTATCTCCTACAGTCGAGGTTGATGTGGACGCTCGAAGGAGATCTTATCTCCTGTAGCCGAGGTTGATGCGGAGGAGATCTTATCTCTTACAGTCGAGGTCGATCCGGTCCCTCAAGGGAGATCTTATCTCCTACGGCCGAGCTTACCTCGGAAGAGATCTTATCTCCTGCGGCCGAGCTTGCTTCGGGAAAGATCTTATTTTCTGTGGTCGAGCTTGATGTAGACGCTCAGGAGAGATCTTATCTCCTACAGCCAAGTTTGCTTTGAAGGAGATCTTATCTTCTGCAGCTGAGGTCGGCCTGGTCCCTCAGGGAAGATCTTGTCTCCTATAGTCGAAGTTGCCTCAGGGGAGATCTTATCTCCTGCGGCCGAGCTTGCTTCGGAGGAGATCTTATCTCTTGCAATCGAATTTGATGCGGGCGCTCGGGGGAGATCTTATCTCCTGCCGTCGAGCTTACCTCGGAGGAGATCTTATCTCCTATAGTCGAGGTCGGCTCGGATCCTCAGAGGAGATCCTGCAGCCGAGGTTGCCTCGGAGGAGATCTTATCTTCTACGGTCGAGCTTGATGCGGGCACTCGGGAGAAATCTTATCTTCTGCTGCCGAGCTTGCCTCGGGGGAGATCTTATCTCCTGCAGCCGAGGTCGGCCCGGACCCTCAGGGAAGATCTTATCTCCTGCAGTCAAGGTTGCTTCGGAAAAGATCTTATCTCCTATGGTCGAGGTTGACGCGGGCGCTCGGAGGAGATCTTATCTCCTACAGTCGAGGTCGGTTCGGACCCTTAGGAGAGATCTTATCTCCTACGGTCGAGGTTGCCTCGGGCGAGATCTTATCTCCTACAACCGAGGTTGATGCGGATGCTCGGGGGAGATCTTATCTTCTACAGCCGAGTTTGCCTCGGAGGAGATCTTATCTCCTGCAGCCGAAGTTGGCCCGAACCCTCGAAGGAGATCTTATCTCCTGCGGTCGAGGTTAAAGATCTTTGACCTGCTCGTGATAGGACGAGGTTCTCCTCCTATTTCTAACACGGCAACGAGGAAAAGTTACTGGTAGCACATGCCCATTTCAAGGTCGTGGGGGCATTGTTCCTTCAGGTTCCCTTGGGCAGTAAGGCCCAGATCGGACGACCTTCTCTATCTCGTACTGGCCTTCTCAATTTGGAGTAAGCTTTCCTTGGCTTTGTTGCTGGGAGACGACGAATCATCAATGTACCAAGCTCCTTTCAGGGATAACGTTGATGACGCCGTGAGGCGGCCGACCTTCTTTCATGTGGCCGAGCTCCTTGCCGTTTTTGGTTATGGCAGCGCCCTTGGCCGATCTTCTCCTGCTTCAGGCTGGCATCGGAGGAATTTACCCAGCCGCTTTTTTTTTATGAGCTCCTCAATTTTGTCTCGAAGCTAAATGCATTCTTCAGTATCTTGGCCGTGGTTGCCATGGTAGAGGCAGTACCTGCTTCGATTGCGTTTATTTGGGGGAGATCGTAATCCTTCTGATCTTGGTAGCTGGTTCTTAACTTTCATGAAAATTTGAGTTCGAGGAGCGTTGAGGGAGGCGTAGTCGTGGAACTTTTCGAAAGGAGGACTTCTTTGCCCCCTTCTATTGGGGCTTTCTTGGTGGCGAGCTCGAGAAGTTCGGGCTCGCCTATGCCTGGAGGGAGTCCGTGAGCGCGACCGAACTTCGCTCGACTCTCCATCGACGGTAGGTCTATTATACTCGTCTGTCCGCCGCTTTTTTAAGACTTCTTCATCCTTCAATTTGAAAGCTTTTTCCGCACGGACATATCTCTCGGTCCGAGCCAGCAGATCGGCGAAGTCTCTAGGATACTTTCTTTCCAAGAAGAACAGCAAGTTATTCTTTCGAAGGCCGCTCTTAAGTGAGGCCATCGCAACAGACTGATCCACGTCCCGGACCTCCAATGCCGCGGCGTTAAATCGGATGACGTAAGTTCGGATGGATTCTTCCTGCTTCTGCTTGACGTTCATCAAAAAATCTGAACCTCGGCGTAGATGTCAACTGCTGATGAAGTGAGCCACGAACTGATGGCTCATCTGATCGAAAGAGAAGATTATATCTGGCTTCAATGCTGAGTATCAGTTTCTCGCTGCTCCCTTTAAGGTAGACGAAAAGGCTCGGCACAGTATGATGTCTGAAGCACCATGGAGTAGCATCATGATCCGAAAGGCCTCTAGATGATCAACTGGATCAGAAGTTTCATCGTAGCTTTCGAATTGAGGAAGCTCGAAGTTCGGCGGGACGGGCTCTTGTATAATTTGGAGGAAGAAAGGAGGATCGGTATGGACGTCGGCATGATAAGCCGGGGTGACGTGGTCGAGCTCTTCAACTCGTCGATCCATCTTCCGCAGTCTATGATTGAGGGCATCTTCTCAGTTGCAGATCTTGGAGGGCTTCCGACTATAAATGGAGAAGATCTCCCCCAAAAAAGAACCACGATCCGATCATAGATCCTCGGCTCTCTGTTTTTCCTTCTCAAGGGCGACGGATACGTTGGCCCAGGTACTTTTTCTTAGGATCAATTTCTGACATTTCGATGATGGGTTTTCTGATGGAGTCACCACCGGGGGCTGCTGTATGGCCTGCATCATCTTGATGAGGCCGCGGACCTGCTGGACAAGCCGGTTGAACTGCTCCACATCTATCGTGGGTACAGGTGGAACCTGAGCTGCTGGGGCTGAAGTAGGAGTAGATGGATCTGAACGGGATCGGACCATGGAGGCCGTCGATCATCGAGTTGAAGCTCTCCTGGGAGACATTTTCTCTTGGAAAAGAACTCTGGAGAGGAAGGAGAGAGATCTCCGAAGAGGAAAGAGAGAAATCATCGCTGGGCACTCCTTTAAGAATAAGAAAATCTCGGAGGTTCGTGCCCCTCCTTCTAGCGTCAATCTATTGGTGCAAAAACTGATTATCGTCGGAATTCGCTGGAGTGGAGGTGGACGAGGTCGGCATCGGAGATCTGCAAAACAAAGTTCCGTCCGAAGTCGGTGGGGGGTGGTTCCGACAGGATCCTCCGACGATCAAGTCAGCTTTGGCCAACGGGAATGGAGTGCTCGGAAATGAGTTCCGCAGAGCTTAAAAAAGAAGAAGAGAGCTTAGAAATTGGAGTTAGCGTATCTGAAGGGTCCTTTTATAGGCAAAGCTTGATGGTGACAGCTGTAGCTGCTTGATGGCGGGCCGCTCGAGGCTGCATCGAATTTGATACAGAGAGGATGGTGTCGTCAAGTCGAAAGTGATAGCCATACCGTCCGACAGTGGTGGGCTGCTCGAGGTCCAATGGAGCCGCTGTAGCATCGCCTGTGGCAGACTGATGGTGATCGTTCGTCCAGCTTTAATAACCATGTCTCTCAGAAAGCAGGCATTGATTGATGGACTTCGGCATATATCGATTTCAAAAGAGTTCGGACTCCTAAAGAAGAAGCTCCGAAGGAGTTCGGCTCCCGTGGGCATCTAGCTGGAGGTGTGCGGCTAAGGCTCGATCTCTGAAGAGTTCGGAAAGATTTCGGTCGGTCGAAGGAGATATCTGGAAGGAGTTCAGCTCCTGAAGAAGTTCGACCGAAGGGAATATCTGGGAGGAATCCGGCTCCTAAAGAAGTTCGATCGAAGGAAAAGCTTGGAGGAAGTTCGGCTTCTGTGGACGTCTGGCTGGAAGGGCGCAGAGAGAGTTCGACTCTTATGGGAGTTCGACTGAAGCTCGGTCGCTGAGGAGTTCGGCTAAAGTACGATCGTTGGAAGTTCGAAGGAGCTCGACCGCTAAGTAGTTCAGTCGGTTGTAGGAGTTCAGCCAAGACCAGTCCGCTGAAGCTCTTTCATGGCTACCAACCGCATCAGACTAAGTACCGAACTGGATTTCAACAGGAGCGGGATTTATCCCCAACATAAATCAAGAATGATCAAACTAGCAATAATCGATAAGAGCTAAGATGGGACCAATATGTTGCCTCAAGACTATTAGTTAGGATCTATTATCATGGTTCATCAAAGTCATTAAAAGAAAACTCCTACGGTCAATTCAAAGGCAAAGTAACAGGGTTCAGTACCCTTTAATAGATTTATAGATCAAGTAGAGAAAAAATAATGCAGAAGAAAAAAAAGAAATTAAGAGGATGAAATAGGGCTAATTAGATGGTAATGCCCGGTGGCAAAAGTCGAAACAAATAAAGTAATTATATTTGATCAAAAGTCTAGATAAAATATACCTGGTTAAATAAAAATTAAAAATAATTAATCTAATAGTGTTAGGCAATGACTGTCCAACCATCATGGTTTTGCTTCACTAGGGTTGGTCAAATGAGTCATTGGATCAAATAACACTAGAGAGACAAAAAAAAAAAAAAAAAAAATTTACAAAGAGAAAGTAGGGAAGAGAGAGGAGAGAAGGAAAAAGATAAGGGGAAGGGAGACTCGCTTCTCTCTTTTCTTTATTTTTTTTTTCTTCACTTTTTTTTTTCTTTATTTTTTTTTCCCGATTTCTTTCTTCCCCGGGTTCCTCGGCGAAACAGAGGACTTCGTTGCCCCTCTTTCTCGGAACAACAGAGACTCTCACCGGCGGCGATTGTGGCCAGAGGTGGTCGGGGACACAATGGTGCAGCCGGAGGTTCCCTTCCCGTCGCTCGGCGGGAACAATCGGAGCCGGAAAATCCATAAAAGTTCACAGAAAAAGCAGGGGAAATCGGAGGCTCGGTTTTGAAGGAAAATCCGGGGATAGCCAGCCGGAATCAAAGCTTCTAAAGGCTGGAAACAATGTGGAAAAGGATTAGTGAAAGATTCAAGGGACCCTTACCTTATTTCCGATGACGGTTGAACCTGCTTTCCAGCGAACACAATGAGCTTAACCGACGGGTTTCCTAGAAAAGATTTGGGAACAAGAGATGGTAAGGCTCGGATGAGGTTGTTACTTCCAGGGAAAGGCTGACCCCTTCAAATTGATGACCAAACGAAGGGAAAATAAGCTGGAAATCCGACTCCAAATCGAAGTTGCAGTCTTGGTCGGACAAGAAAGAAGAATTCCTTCGGGAGTTCTGTTTCTTGTTCCATGCCCCAGCACGTGCAGTGCACGTGCTGGCTCAAGTGGATTTTTTTTTTTGAATTTTTGGGGGTGGGTTTAGAGGTGACAATCGAATTGATCGGATCATGAATGGATTGGATGAGTTGCAGGTAGAAAACATTAAATTTGAATCCAATCTATTTATTAAATAATTTAAATTTTTTAATTTATTTAATAAATAAATTATTTAATTAAATTTATTTAATTTATTTATTAAATAAATAATTTATTTAACTAATTTGGTTCACTATTTTTAATTTGTTTACTAAATAAATTATTTATTTATCAAATTCAACCCCATCCGATCTATTTGTTTAAAAAATTTAATTAATTTTAGGCTTTTAGATCTTTGATCCAATATTATTTAAATTTTAATTTATTTAATTTAAACTTTAAATTTAATAATAAATTTAATAATAATATAAACTTAAAAGGATAGGAAAAGTGGAGAATCAACCCTTGATCATGATCCCGGCACCCTCATCGATTAGAATCTCGAGGAGCAGGGAGTGGGGGACGTGGCCATTGATGATACTGGCCATGCGAAACCCTTGGGCAAGCGACCTAACGTAGCAATTGACCTTGGGTATCATCCCGTCGGCGACCTTCCCCTTCTCCACCATCCTCCTCACCCCATCGATGTCGATCTCCTTCACCAGGCTCTCCAGGTCGTTTCGGTCCTCCAGGATCCCCATCACATCTGTCAGCAGGATCAGCTTCTCTGCCCCCACAACGGCTGCGATCTCCTCTGCTGCTGTGTCCGCGTTCACATTGTAGCCCTGGCCGCCCTCGTCCACCTCCACCGAGGCAATAACGGGGATGTGCGGCATGTGCCCGTCTGCCAGGATGGGCCGGAGGATGGTGTGTTCCACGCAGGCCACCTCGCCCACGAAGCCCAGGACCGCTGCATTGGGGATGGGGCGGGCGGTGTGGAGCTAGGCGTCCTTGCCACAGAGGCCCACGATGGTGGCACCGGCGACGTTGATGAGGGACACGAGGGACTTGTTCACCTTGCCGACGAGGACCATCTCAACCACCTCCATGGTGAGGGCATCCATGAGGATCGTGACGTGGAGGCCGTTGTGGAACTGGGGCTGGTGGCCCAGGCAGAGGAGCCACGAGTTGATCTCCGGGCCACCGCCATGGACGGGCACGGGGCAGAGGCCGACGCAGGAAAGGAGGACGAGGTCGTTGATGACGGAGGATTGGAGGGCCAGGGACTTCATGGTGGCGTCGCCATCCTTGACCATGATCGTCTTCCCACGGAGCTGCTGGATGAAGGGGAGCGACTCCAAAAGGATGTCCACGTGCGTCTGGGCCGATGTCTGAAGAGGTGGCCGCGACAAAGAGGAATATGGAGGAGAAGGCAGAGGCTAGGGTTTTGGTGGGGCTTCTTCGGTGCTGCATCATCGTCAATGGTGACGGGCCAGGCATCAATGGATAAACCCTTACCCTAATTTGGAGGGGGAGAATGGTAAAAGTAGATCGGAGGAGGTCCGGAGGAGTGGAGCTTCGAAGGAGTGAAGGAAGAAATCAAAAAATCAAACCTAGAAGACGGGCCAGAGGACAGGAGGAGGGAAGACAAATTAAAACTGAGAGTAAAAGTGAAAGATGGAAATCAAAAGAAAAAGAGCCTAAAGCCTAAAGAAATTAAGTTACGTAGGTTTACGGGTTATAATCTGACCCAACCCAGCCTATTTTAATTTATTTATTAAACAGATTAAATTACTTAAATAGGTCATTCATTTAAAATTTAAACTGAATTCTTTTATTAAATATGATTTATTTATGATTCGGAATCTATTTAATGCAAATTCAAATCTATTTAAGATGAGTCGAATGTGGATCGGATTGATGAATCGGATCAATTTTTGCCACCCTAGGTGGGTTAGGATAGAGGTATTACATTATTATCAAAAAATCATTGGTGCTGTATATATTGCCTGCTTTGGATAGTTATGTGGTTGAAAACATAAAACAAACCAAAATAAAATATATTGCCAGTATTTGAACATTCCATTAAATCGAAGAATCTGTTGACGTTTCCAGTAAAAAGGTGCAAATTGCAGGAGCAAGAGCTCTCCAACAAGTCCATATTGGCAAGTGCCTTGAAACCGCACTCTTGCATTCTGTGGGGTTCATAGCTTGTGCCTTTTGATAGCTCCAATGGACCTAAACCTACTCCCCATCTTGACTATATGTGGCTTAGCAGAGTAGACAATGGAAGCTAAATGCTCAGGGTGTCATATCTACATCTCACCACATGCTTGTTGTCTAGCCACTCACATCTTGCACATGTTATATATAAAAAACTGCAGGCAAATGGCAATGGGATTAGACCAACGAAGGGAGTAGCAAGTCACAACCACCAACCCTAGACTTCATTTCATTGAGCAGCAAGTCAGCAGTTGGTGAAGAAGTAGCTGGCATGCACCAGGTCCATTTTGAGACTTTTCAGGATTTCATAGTGACCTTCCTCGAAGCATAAGAAAAGAAACTATCATGCAATTATTGGTTTTATTTTTTCCATATGGTGCCAAGCTTGTCGTCAATTCTTACGGGCGCAGTAGCACCTCAAATTGGAATACAAGAGAAGACCTGTGCTTCAGGTCAAGGTTCCTACTGTACATCAAGTTTCTGGTTCTTCTACAGGCCCTTCTGCCATGGACAACAGAATTGGAGGGGCACATCATAGCAGGAGCAGCAGTTCTATCAGCCTTCATGCAGGTCCTTTTTTGAGAAGCCGTCCATGCTTGCATGGAATGAGTTCAGATCACTTCAGCATGTGGCCGCGAAATACACTATCAACAATATAAGCCGTGCTTGAAGATGCTGACGAGAAGCAGTTGAAGGATAGATCAGTGACAAGTTGGCCGGCAAACACAGCATACATACAGATCATGCTTTATATTATCTACAATTGATAAGATCGATGGGATTTAGGATCAGATCCAATTAGATCAAAATTGAACAATAAGCATTCTACATCGATAATTCAAGTTATTGGATATGATTTATTATCTTAAAACTACTGACATACCAAAAATCGTATGATTTTAAGGCTCTTATCTTATACATCAAATTATCAAAAAATATATTTAATTTAATTTTATTTAAGCTATTCATTTTTTGACTGCTTGATGCATAAGCTAGGAATCTTTAAATTATATAATTTTTTATTTATAAATAATTTTGAGATAGTAAATCACATTCAATAATTTGGATGATTTAGAATTCCTATTATAAAGTTTTGATCCGATCAGATTCGAATCTAAATTCGATCGACACTTTCTCTCTCTCTTTTTAGTCGAGGACTATCTGATAGCAATTGGCGTTTGGTCAGCTGTTTGCCTACAAATGACGCAACAGAAGGCTAAGTAGGTAACAGAAGTAAGACAGAGAGAAGGATGACCACTACAATATTGCAAACTATAGTTGTTAATTATACGTTGGAATAACAGGTGACAGAGAACTGTGTGTAGATGGAGTGACCTTGAGCTTGAGCTAAATGACAATATCGTCATCCTTATGCAACGTCAAATATGAATATATTGCTGAAGACTGGAATGCAGAGTGCTTGGCTGAACAGAGGATTGTTATATAAGAGAGTCGTGAAGATGAGGACTCTCGGATGTAAATCATTGTTGCAAGCAGATATACAGATGGGAAATAAGAAAAAACTACCACTGAGAGATGAAACCTTCTAATTCCTACAATGATCCAACCAAGAAGGAAATCCATCTAAAATTCCTTTTGCTTCTATGCAAATGCCGGTAGAACATCAATCTCCATAAAAGCATTAAGAAGTTATATCCTGGTTGCCTCCAATCCCATGTCAAATTGGATGATTAATGTCAACTTAAGTTGATAAAACAAGCAGAAGGACATGTCTTTTATTGGTCCTAATTGACATGAAGGGTGAATAGTTGCCACAAAAACTAGCGGATGATGTGCCGGTGATAGAAAAATGGCATTGCAATGGAACTAAAACTAAAACTGAAAAAGACTCCCTGGCTTTGTTGAAAAGGGGGATAATATTACTGGCATAGTTTTAACAGAAAAAGATCGTTTACTAATCAGAAGAAAAGAAACCAATTATGTGTCACTCTTTTTGCCTTCAAATTTTCTCTTAGCATTTTTGCTCTTCAATCCATTCCCTTATTTGTTCAGTTTGTTATTATTTATCATCATGTTCATTTTACCGCAACAAAATATGAACAAAGGAACTCATCTCTCTTTCTCTGTGAAGTTCTTGTTAACAGAGAAATTGCACCCAGGATTCTGCTTGCTACGCTAGTAAAGAGTTCGGATAAGGCATTCAATGACAAACACAAAAAAAAAAAAAATCTACATCCCAGAATGCTTAAGCCATCGCGTAGAGGACCGATCATCTTATAAACCCACGTGGCACTCTTTATTGGTCGATGTGGGACAATGACACATCTAATCCCAACAACTGACATTATGAAGTCTTAGTATATATACCATTACCGTACCATTATACTCCTCCATCTGAAGAAGATGGCACATCTGAAAGTTCTCCGCTAACCATTCTTCGTGCCACGTTTACCAAATACTCCTTGTCACAGAAGTCATTGTTACCAACAACAATGATATCAAATAAATAAATTTAAAAAAAAGAAAAAAGAAAAAAAAGAAAAGAGGTCTGATAGTGGAGACAAAGCTCTCTAAACTCACCACCAACAGCCATTGACTTCATTACATGGAGCAGCAAGTCATCAGTTATTCAAGTAGGTTCCCTTTCAATGTTTTCATACTTTCCAGTGACCTTCCTCGAAGGATAAGAAATGGAGGTCCAAATATTTTATAAAGGACCCATCAACAACTGGGGTTTATTTTTTCATCAAAAGAAAAGAAAAGAAAACTGGATTTCAATTTTCCATCCAGTGGCAATGCTTGTCGGAGATTCTTATGGGCCCAGTAGCACCTCAAATTTGAATACAAGAGAAGACCTGTACTTCAGGTCAAGATTCCTACCATAGATCAAGTTTCTGGTTCTTCTGCAAGGCCGTTCTGCCATAGACAACAGAATTGGGGGGTCACATTATGGCAGGAGAAGCAGTTCTATCAGCCTTCATGCAGGTTCTTTTTGAGAAGCTGCACATGTTTGCATGGAATGAGTTCAGATCACTTCGGGGTGTCCGCAAAGAGGTGGAGAATCTCTCAAGTACGCTATCAACAATACAAGCCGTGCTCGAAGATGCCGAGGAGAAGCAGTTGAAGGACAGATCGGTGAGAAGTTGGCTGGCAAAGCTTAAAGATGCAGCCTATGATGTGGATGACTTGTTGGACAACTATGCAGCAGAAAATCTGAGATTAAAGTTGGAGGGTGACAGAGCTCAGAGCAGCTGGAGGAATCAGGTATGTGACTGCTTGTCTTGCTCTCTATGGCACAAAGGTTTGTTTGAATGCAAGATAGCACGTAGGATTAGAGCTGTGAGGGGAAAGCTAGATAAGATTGCGAAGGAACGAGATGTTCTCGGTCTCCAAGCATTAGGTGGGATGGCTGTGCCTGAGATCATGGAGAGGCCACAGACCAGCTCATTGGTGGATGGCTTGAATGTGTTTGGTAGAGAGGAAGATAGAGACATTATTGTCAATCTGTTGTTGTCTAGTAATGAATCTAGTCCTGCGAAAGTTTCGGTACTCCCCATTGTTGGCATGGGGGGCCTCGGAAAAACTACTCTAACTCAACTGGTGTACAATGACAGCAGGGTAAAAGAATACTTTCAATTAAGAATGTGGGTCAGTGTTTCTGAGAATTTTGATGAGAAGAAGCTGACAAAGGAAACTCTCGAGTCGGCTAAAAGTGGTTTCTCCTCTGTCAACACCACCATGAACATGCTCCAAGAAAAACTCTTTGAGAAGTTGAAGGGGAAAAGGTTTTTGCTTGTTTTGGATGATGTGTGGAATGAGGACCATAACAAATGGCACAGTTATAGGTCTGCTTTAATTGCTGGGAGAAGAGGAAGCAAAATTGTGGTAACAACTCAAAATGAAAACGTTGGGAGGATCATGGGTGGGATGCGTCCCTATCGGTTGCAAAGATTATCAGACAATGACTGCTGGTTGTTGTTCAAAAATTGCGCATTCGTTGATGGAAACTCTAATGGACACCCAAGATTGGAAATTATTGGTAAGGAGATTGTTAAGAAGATCAAGGGATTGCCGCTCGCAGCGAAGGCACTGGGGAGCCTTCTTTACTCCAAAGTAGATGAAGAAGAATGGAAGAGTATTGTAAAAAGTGAGATTTGGGAGTTAGCACCAGAAAAGAATACTGTCCTACCAGCTCTAAGATTGAGTTATAAGCACCTACCCCCACACCTAAAGCAGTGCTTTGCATTCTGCTCTGTGTTTCACAAAGATCATGTGTTTGAGAGGGATAGGTTGGTTCTGATTTGGATTGCACTGGGGTTTGTTCAGCCTCAAGGAAGAAAGAGACTGGAAGACATAGGAAACAGTTACTTTGATGACTTATTTAGCAGATCTTTCTTTCGGAGTTATAAGGGCAGGTATGTGATGCATGATGCGATCCATGATTTAGCGCAATCGATGTCGATCGATGAATGTCATAGATTAGAAGATGGCAAGGGAACGAGCACACAGAGGAGGATTTGCCATTTATCGTTTTCATGTGATGATACAATGTCCACTTCATTTGAGGCATTTTATGGTTTCAGGAGACTAAGAACACTCATGTTGTTGCGTGGTTACAAATCCATGACTGTTCCAGTTCCTGAAGGCCTGTTCCTCAAATTGAGATGCCTTCGTGTGCTGGACCTACATCGCAGGGACATCACGCAGTTGCCAGATTCCATTGGCAATCTGAAACAGCTTCGCTACCTCGGTCTTATCGGCAGTGAAATCAAAACATTCCCCTCATCAATTAGTAAGCTATACAATTTGCAGGCACTCATATTAAAAGATTGCAATTCACTAAGAGAACTACCAGAAGGTGTGACCAACCTGATCAACCTCAGGCATCTACATGCTCATACTAGATTGCTTTCCAATATAACAGGGATAGGGACACTGATCAGCCTCCAAGAACTTGAGGAATTCGTCGTTCGCAAGGAGAGGGGATGCAGGATTACAGAGCTGAAGAACATGACAGAGCTTAGAGGTAATCTTTGCATTCGGAGTCTCGAGAATGTGGCCAGTGGGGAAGAGGCAAGCGAGGCTAAGTTGAACACAAAGGAGTACCTCAATGTCCTAGAATTGACATGGGAAGATAACAGAGATGCTCGGTGTCATGGAGAATACGTCGATGAGATGGTGCTTGAAGGCCTACGACCACATTGCGAGCTGAAAGAACTGACGATCAAGAACTTTGCAGGTTCTGTCCTTCCAAGCTGGCTTGGGAGTCCATCATTCTCAAGCCTGCATAAAGTTCACCTATCCAACTGCAGAAGATGTGAATTACTCCCACCTCTGGGACAGCTTCCCTTCCTCAGATATCTTGACATAGCAGGCAATGGAACAGTGCGAATTGGCCAAGAATTCATAGGTAATGGCCCGACCAGGAGCTTCCCATCACTAAATGGACTAGTACTCGAAGACATGCCCAATTTGGAAGAATGGACTTGGGCAGAAGATGACCAGTTATTCCCTTGCCTCACCGAGCTCGACATCATCGACTGTCCGAAGATCAAAGCATTACCCCGCCTGCCGCCAAGCCTGACGAGGCTCAGGATATCTGAAGCAGGGATCGGTGCTCTTCCAGAATTGTGGGGTTCAAACCAGCCATCCTCCTCTTTATCATCCTTGTACATCGAGAACTGCCCGAACTTGACATCTCTGCAGCAAGGATTGCTGGGCCACCAGCTGATGGCTCTGAGGGAGTTGACGATCACCAACTGCGAGGGGCTTGTGTCATTGGCAGAGCAACATTTCCAACCTCTGGTGTCACTCAAGAGCCTTCGCTTGTATGGATGCCCGAGGCTGATGCCACGGACGGTGCAGGAGGCCCTGCTGCCTTGCTCGCTCGAAGACATTCGAGTCGGCTCTTGCTACAACCTGGTCAACATGCTACTGGGTGAGCTCAAGAACCTTTCCTTCCTCGGTCATTTCGAGATCGCCGACTGCCCCGACCTCTACCATTTTCCATCCACCGGGCTGCCTCCCGTGCTTGAATTCTTGGCCATTTTGGATTGTTTCAATCTCCAAGCACTGCCTCCTGGACTGAGGGAACTCTCCTCCCTCGCTACGTTGGTCATCTGCAATTGTCCCCAGATCATGTGCTCACCGGAGGAGGGCCTGCCTGACGGCCTGCAAGAGTTGTACATCAAAGCATGCCCATCACTGAGGAAGCGGTGTGCACCTGGTGGAGAGGATTGGGTCAAGGTAGCTCATATTGCCAAGGTAGAGATCGACGAGGAGGAGATCATGTGCCCGTAGAACGGGAAGGGAGGAAGGTGAGAGCTGAAACTTCCTCTATTGTTGCAAGTATTTTCCTGTTCTTTTGATTTAAATAGTAACTCAACATGTATCAGAGATTCAGAGCCAAAGTTCATGAATTTCAATTCCCCATTCAGGATATATTTTTTTTTCTTTATACCACCTCTTTATCATCTTGGATCTTCTTCTCTTGACTCATTTCTAGCTGAATCATTCTTGAATTTGTTCTTATTTCGGTTATTCTTAACTCATTTGCGTCGTTACATTGGTAAGGTCTGATGTATACATTGTTGGCCGATCTCTAAAGTTTTACGGAATTTTGGCAAGTTGAGGTAACCTCTTTGGAAGCCGACTTGGGACAAGTTTTACTGTGTTTCCTCGTTCTACAAGTTCATCAACGATGATGGGATGTCTTATCCTTATTACAGGGGCTCTACAACCGTGGAAGATTAAAAGCGACACAGGTTGGCTCTAAGGAAACACTTTTGTACCAAAGATCTACCTGCCAAAGGTTGGCATTTCTCCGTTAAATGCATCCTGCGCAAATTCTGTCCAAAATCCATGAATCACCTTTGTTGATGCAGAAACTTATCGTCGCCGGAGTTGAGGCCGAAGAGGCTGCCGCCGGGGACCTGCAAAACAAAGTCTCGCTCGGAGCCGGTGGGGGGTGGCTCCCACAAGACCCTCCGATGCTCAAGTCAGTTCCTGTCAACAGCAATGGAGTGCTCAATAGAGTATAGAGGAGAAGAAAAGGGTTTTCAGCACCTAGTTTCAGTGTATTCGGAGGGTCCTTTTATAAAGGGAGCTTGTTGTAACCGCCTTGGTTAATGGGCGTCGTAACTGTCTTGATCAATGCTGGTCGTTATTGCCGATCGTTATTGTCGATCGTTATTGCCGATAAATGTCGATCGTCATTGTCATGTAACCGTAGCGAGATCGCCTGCAGTAATCCATCATAAGAAGTTCGGCCATTGAGAAGCTCGTCCGCCAAAGAAGTCTGTAGGGAGCCCGACTTCCTTAGAAGCTCGGTCGTTGGAGAAATCCGCGTGGAGTCCGACTTCCGTATAAGCCCGATCGCTGGAGGGTTCCGTAAGGAGTCCGACTTCCTTAAAAGCTTGGCCCGAGAGGAAGCTTTGGGGGGAGTTCGGCTCCTACAGGCGCCTGGCTGTAATGACGCAGGGACAGTTCAGCTTTTGCAGGAGTCTGATCGAAGCTCGGCGATTGAGTAATCAGAAGTAGTTCAATAGCTAAGTAGTTCGACCCGCTGCTGACTGCTGAGGAGTTTGGGCGCTGGTTGTCCGAAGGAGCTTGACCGGTCGAAAGAATGGTCGCTTGAGGAGTTCGGCCACTGGGAGTATGAAGCTCGGCCGCATGAGAGTTCGGTCGGTTTGAAGGACTTCGGCTGAGGTCCGACCGCTGAGAAGCTCGGCCGAATGTAGGAGTTCGACCGAGGGGGCGACCACTTGAGGAGTTCGGCCGAGAGTTCGGCAGCTGGAGGGACGGTCGCTTGAAGCCCGGCCGAGGAGGGTTCGGTCCTGACGCTGGAAGTTTGAGGAGCTCGGTCGCTTGGCAGTTTGGCTGAAGTCCATCCGCGGAATCTCTTCTGCGGCCACTAGTCGCATCGGGCTACGCATCGAACTAAACTTTGGCAGGAGCGGGGTTTATCCCCAACACTAGCCCCCCCACTCCCGAGTTCGAAACTTGAAGGAAGGGAGTGTAGTCAAGGCGACTGCCGAAGTTTTCTTTCGGGCCTCGTATCGATCCATGTCGAAGTTCGACGGATATTTCATCTCTGGCTAAAGTTGATGCTGAAGCTGAGGCTCTTTAGCCGAGGTTGATTCGGTCACTTAGAAAAAATCCTATCTCACGCCGAGGTCGAAGTCGGTGTTCTGACCTTATTTAACCGAAGTTGATAGGGTTGTTCGGAGGAGATCTTATCTCCTCTGGCCGAGGTTGACGAGGTCTTCCTCTTGTTCCTAATGGGTTGTGGGGGCACATGCGGACCGTCGTCCGAGCTTCTCCCCCCATCTCGTCTAAGGTGAACGAGGCCTTCGACTTTGCTCGCGTTAGGACGAGGTCTTCCTCCTGTTCCTAACGGGCTGTGGGGGCACATGCGGACCGTCGTCCGAGCCTCTCCCCCCGTCTCGTCTAAGGTGAACGAGGCCTTCGACTTTGCTCGCGTTAGGACGAGGTCTTCCTCCTGTTCCTAACGGGCTGTGGGGGCACATGCGGACCGTCGTCCGAGCCTCTCCCCCCATCTCGTCTAAGGTGAACGAGGCCTTCGACTTTGCTCGCGTTAGGACGAGGTCTTCCTCCTGTTCCTAACGGGCTGTGGGGGCACATGCGGACCGTCGTCCGAGCCTCTCCCCCCATCTCGTCTAAGGTGAACGAGGCCTTCGACTTTGCTCGCGTTAGGACGAGGTCTTCCTCCTGTTCCTAACGGGCTGTGGGGGCACATGCGGACCGTCGTCCGAGCCTCTCCCCCCATCTCGTCTAAGGTGAACGAGGCCTTCGACTTTGCTCGCGTTAGGACGAGGTCTTCCTCCTGTTCCTAACGGGCTGTGGGGGCACATGCGGACCGTCGTCCGAGCCTCTCCCCCCATCTCGTCTAAGGTGAACGAGGCCTTCGACTTTGCTCGCGTTAGGACGAGGTCTTCCTCCTGTTCCTAACGGGCTGTGGGGGCACATGCGGACCGTCGTCCGAGCCTCTCCCCCCATCTCGTCTAAGGTGAACGAGGCCTTCGACTTTGCTTGCATTAGGACGAGGTTTTCCTCCTGTTCCTAACGGGCTGTGGGGGCACATCATGCGGACCGTCGTCCGAGCCTCTCCCCCCGTCTCGTCTAAGGTGAACGAGGCCTTCGACTTTGCTCGCGTTAGGACGAGGTCTTCCTCCTGTTCCTAACGGGCTGTGGGGGCACATCATGCGGACCGTCGTCCGAGCCTCTCCCTCCGTCTCATCCAGACGACCTCCTCTATCTCATGCTGGCCTCTTTCATTTGGAGCGTGCTTCTCATTGGTTTTGACGCTGGGAGGTGACGAATCGCTGATGTATCTAGCCCCTCCTCTGGGGTAACGTTGATGATGCCGTGAGGTGGCCGACCTTGTAGTTTCTAGTTACGGTAGTGCTCTTAGCCGGTCTTCTCCTGCTTCAGGCTGGCGTTGAAGGAATTTACCCCACCGAGCTCTTCAATCTTGTCTTGGAGCTGAATGTATTCCTCAGTGTCGTGGCCGTGGTCGCGATGCTAGGGGCATTACTTGCTTAGATCGCGCACATTTTGGGAGGCCATAGTGCTTCAGGTCTTGGCGGCTGGCTCTTAACTTCGCTGAGAATTCGAGTTGGAGTAGCGGGGCGTAGTTGCGGAACCTTTCGGGAGGAGGGCTTCTTCGCGCCCTTCCGTCGGGGCTTCCTTGGTGGCGAGCTCGAGGTGAAGTTCGGCCTCACTTGAGATGGGGTGGTCATGGACGCTGTCGAACTTCGTTCCGTCTTTTTGTGAAACCTGCGGGAGAACTTCATGCCCTTTGTTGGAGCTTCTTTGGAGTCAGGGAGTCCTCGCTTGTCCTGGGGCGGTCGTGAGCGCAACCGAACTTCATCTAACCTCCTGTGAAATGCCGAACTTCATTCCGCGGGAGAATTTTGTTCCGCCCATTTGCGTCGAACTTTATGGTGAGCTTCAAAGGGGAGTTCGGCCTCACTTGAGCCGAACTTCATTCCAATAATGAGCTTTGGAGGGGAGTTCGGCTTTACTTCCGCCGAACTTCATTCGGATGAACAGAGGAGTTCGGCCTTACTTGTGCCAAACTTCATTCCGCGGGAGAACTTCGTTCCGCCCTTGCTTACGCTTAACTTGATGGTGAGCTTCGAAGGAAAGTTCGGCCTCACTTGCGCCGAACTTCATTCCAATGATGAGCTTCTGAGGAAAGTTCGGCCTTGCTTCCGCCGAACTTCATTCGGATGAACAGCGGAGTTCGGCCTCACTTGCGCGGAGCTTTGTTCCGCTTTTTCGCAAAACCTTCCGTGGGAGAACTTCATGCTTCTTTGTCCGGACTTTCTTGCTTGCAGAGAGGGGGTCGGCTTTGCTTGCCCGAACTTCATTGCATCTCCCGTGAATTCTTTGCAGGGGCTTCCTTGGTGACGTACATGAGGGGGAATTCGGCCTCGCTCGCCCTCGGGTGGTCTCGAGCGCAGCCTAACTTCATCGCACCTCCCGTGAATTCTTTCTAGAGATGACATACTTGAGCGGGGGAGTTCGGCCTTACTCAGAGCGAACTTCACTTTATGGTGAGCTTCAAAAGGGGAGTTCGGCCTCACTTGAGCCAAACTTCATTCCAATAATGAGCTTTGGAGGGGAGTTCGGCTTTACTTCCGCCGAACTTCATTCAGATGATCAGCTGCGCAGTTCGGCCTCACTTTATGCCGAACTTCATTCTGCGGGAGAACTTTGTTCGCCTTTGTTTGCGCCGAACTTCATTTCAATAATGAGCTTATGAGGAAAGTTCGGCCTTCCTTCAGCCGAACTTTATTTCGATGAGCAGCGGAGTTCGGCCCCACTTATGCCGAACTTCATTCCGCGGGAGACTTTGTTCCGCCCTTGCTTAGGCCGAACTTAACTTTGTGGCGACTACGGAAGTTCGGCCTCACTTAAGCCGAACTTCGCTCCGCTTTCCCGCGAAAGCTTCCGCGGGAGGACTTTATGGAGCTCGACTTTCCTGGCGTCGGATTTCATTCCGAATCTTCATTCCGATTTTCCGCGAGATTCTTCCACGGCAGAACTTCCTGCTTCTTTGTCGGGGCTTCCTCGATGATGAGCCTCGAGGTCGTAGACGTGGCCGAACTTCATTCCGCCTCCTTGCAAATGGGGGAACTTCTTCCTTCATTACCCGAACTCCCTTGACGACGGGCTCAAGTGGATCTCGGCTTTGCTTTAGCTACCGAACTTCACTCCGCCTCCAAAGAATTCTTTGCAGCAGGTTTCGTAGATGACATACTCGAGATGGGGGAGTTCGGCCTGACTTGAGCGATGAGAGCCTCGAGGGAAAGTTCGGCTTCTCTTCTGCCGAACTTCATTCCAAACCCCCTTGTGAAATTTTCTGCGGGAGAACTTCTGCTCTCCATTTCTCCTTCCTAAGGGCGATTGGTATGCCCAAATGCTTTTCCTTATGGCCGGTTCCTCGCATCCTCATGGCGAGTTTGTTGGCAAAGTCCCCGTTGGATGTTGCCGCTCGGCCAGCGTCATCTCGGCGGGGCCACAGACCTGACCAGCAGGTTGAACTGCCCCACGTCTGCGATGGCTTCGTATGAAAACTGGGCTATTGGGGCTGAGACAGGAACAGATAGATCTGGTATGCAGACTGTCGATCGCCGTGTCGAAGCTCTCAAGGCATTTTCTCTTCGGAAGAGAACTCTAGTGAGGAAGAAGGTGGATTTCCAGAGAGAGAGAAATCGCTATCGAGCACTCCTTTAAGAACAAGAGAACCTCGAAGGTTCAGCCCTCCTTCTAGTGTTGGGGATAAACCCCGCTCCTGCCAAAGTCTAGTTCGATGCGCAGCCCGATGCGACTAGTGGCCGCAGAAGAGATTCCGCGGATGGGCTTCAGCCAAACTGCCAAGCGGCTGAGCTCCTCAAACTCCCAGCGTCAGGACCGAACCCTCCTCGATCGGGCTTCAAGCGACCGTCCCTCCAGCGGCCGAACTCTCGGTCGAACTCCTCAAATGGTCGGCCGAACTCTCGGTTACACGACAATGATGATCGGCATTTATCGATAATAACAATCGACAATAACGATCGGCAATAACGACCAGCATTGATCAAGACAGTTACAACGCCCATTAACCAAGGCGGTTACAACAAGCTCCCTCTATAAAAGGACCCTCCAAATACACTGAAATCAGGTGCTGAAAATCCTTTTCTTCTCCTCTATACTCTATCGAGCACTCCATTCCTGTTGACAGAAACTGACTTGAGCGTCGGAGGGTCTTGCCGGAGCCACCCCCCACCGGCTCCGAGCGAGACTTTATTTTGCAGGTCCCCAACGGCAGCCTCTTCGGTCTCAACTCCGACGACGACAAGTTTCTGCATCAACAACCTTTTTATTTATTATCTTGTATATATATGTTGGAAATAAATTTTGCTCTTATCGAAGTTCAATTCGATGCTCAGCCTAATGCAATTGATAGCCACGGAAGAGCTTCGGCGGATGGATCTTAACTGAACTTCTTTAGCCGGTCGAATTTTTCAGCGGCCGAGCTTCTTCGTACTCCCAGCGGTCGGACCTTAGCCAAGCTCCTTCATCCGATCGAACTTCTCAGCGGCCGAGCTTCAGTCGGACTCCTACGAGAGCCGAATTCTCTCCACGCTCTTTCAGCTAGACGCTTGCAAGAGCCGAACTTCCTCCAAGCTTCTCCTTCGATCGGACTTCTTCAGAAGCTGGACTTCTCCCAGACATCCCCTTTGGCCGGACGGACTCCTCAGCGGTCGAGCTCCTTCTAAACTTTCCAGCGACCGAGCCTTAGCCACACTCCTCTAGCCAGATGCCTCCTTCGACCGAACTCCCTCCGCACTCCTTCGGCCGAACTCCTTCCGAGTTTTTCCTCAGTCGAACTCCTCTAGGAGTTCGAACTCCTCTGAAATTGATACATATCAAAGTCCATCGATCAATGCCTGCTTTCTCAGAGCTATGGCTATTAAATTTAGATGATGGTCACCATCAGTCTGTCATAGACAATGCTACAGATGATGCCCTCCTCCGTGACTGACTCTGCCAAACCTCAAGTAGCCCACCACTACCGGACAGTATGGCTGTCACTATCGGCCTGACGATACCATCCTCTCCATACCAAATCCCGTGCAGCCTCGAGCGGCCCACCATCAGGCGGTATGGCCATCGCAATCAATCAAGCTCCGTCTATTAAAGAAACCCTCCAGATATATTTTCTCAAAGCTCTAAGCTCTCCTCTCCCCTCTAAAGCTCTAAGCTCTAAGCTCTTCTCTCCCCTCTAAAATTCTAAGCTCACTTCTCATTGCTGAGCACTCCATTTCTGTTGGCCAGAAGAGCCGACTTGACCATCGGAGGATCCTACCGGAGCCACCACCACCGACTCCGGATGGAACTTTATTTTGCAGGTCACCGACGGCGACCTCATCCTCTTCCACTCCAGCTCGATCCGGCGTCAATCAGATTCTACACCAATAGATTGGCGCTAGAGGAAGGGCCGCCTCTATTCTTGAGGCCCTCTTATTCTTAAAGAAGTGCCTAACAACGATTTCTCTCTTTCCTCTTCGGAGATCTCTCTTCTTTCTCTCTAGAGTTCCTTTTTGAGAAAGAATGCCTTTCAGAAGAGCTTCGACTCGACGATCGGCGGTCTTCGTGCTAGGATCATCTGCTCCCACTTCAGCCCCGGTAATCCAGGTTTCATTTGAAGCCGTTGTAGATGCAGAGCAGTTCAACCTACTGGTCCAGCAGGTTCGTGGTCTTGTCGAGATGATGTAGGCCGTGCGATAGCTTTCGGCGGTGATTTTGCCAGCAAATTTACCATCAGGATGCTAGAAACCAACTTTAAGGAAGAGCATTTGGCCTAGCATACTCATCCCCCCTGAGAAGAGAAAATAGATAGTCGAGGATCCATGTTTGGATCATGGTTCTCCTCTAGAGGAGACCTTTCCCATTTGTAATCAGAAGCCTCCCAAGATTTGCAACTAAGATGACGCCCTCGATTACAGACTGCGGGAGATGGACCGATGGATTGAAGGGCTCGACCACATTGCCCCAGCTCATCATGATGATGTCCGCATCGATCCTCCTTTCTTTCTTCGAATTATACAAGAATCCGTTCCACCGAACTTCAAGCTCTCTCAACTTGAAAGCTACGATAGGATCTCTGATTCGGTTGATCATCTGGAGGCCTTCCGGATCATGATGCTGCTTCATGGTGCATCAGATGTCATATTATGTCGGGTTTTTCCATCTACCTTGAGGAGGGCAGTGAGAAACTGATACTCAGCATTGAAGTCGGATACGATCTTCTTTTTTGATCAGATGAGCCATCAGTTTGTGGCTCACTTCATCAACAGCCGACGTCCGCGTCGAAGTTCAGATTTTCTGATGAATGTCAAGCAGAAGCAGAGGAAATCCATCCAAGCTTACGTCATCCGATTTAACACCATGGCATTGGAGGTCCAGAACCTGGATCAGTTTGTTGTGATGGCCGCACTCAAGGATGGCCTTTAGAAGAATGACTTACTATTCTTTCTGGAAAAAAGTATCCCAAGAACTTCACCGATCTACTGGCTTGGGCCGAGGGATATGCCCATGCGAAAGAAGTCTTCAAGTTGAAGGACGAAGAAGCCTTAGAAGAGTAGCAGGCAGACGAGTATAATAGACCCACCGCTAATGGAGAGTCGAGTGAAGTTTGACCACAGACTCTCCCCGGGCGCAGGCGAGCCCGAACTTCTCGAGCTTGCCATTAAGAAAGTTCCGACAGAAGGGTGCAAAGAAGTCCCCTTTTTGGAAGGTTCCGCGACTACACCCCCCTCAACGCTCCTCAAACTCAAATTCTCACGAAAGTTAAGAACCAGCTACTAAGATCAGAAGGATTACGATCTCCCCCAAATAAGCATGATCGAAGCAAGTACTATCTCTACCATCGCGATCATGGCTACGACACTAAGAAATACATTCAGCTCCGAGACAAAATCGAAGAGCTCGTCAAAAAGGAGCAGCTGGGTAAATTTCTTCGACGTCGACCTAAAGCAGGAGTAAATCGATCAAGGGCGCTGCCGTAGCCAGAAATAATAAGAAGATCGACCGCCTCACGGCATCATCAACGTTACCCTGGGAGGAGCTTGGTACTTCGATGATTCATCATCTTCCAGCATCAAAGCTAAGAGAAGCTTACTCCAAATTAAGGAGGTCAGCATGAGATAGAGAAGGTCGTCCGGTCCGGAGCTTATCGCTTAAAGAAGCTCAGAAGAACAATGCTACCACGACCTTGAAATATAAGGAATTCGGAGATGCATTGTCAGTAACTTTCTTTCAATAAAATTCTTTCAGTAATATTATTCCTTGGTGCAAAAACTACGTGATGACAGAAAAGAAGCAGTCAATAGTGGCCGTGTTAGGAACAGAAGGAGAGTCTCATCCTAACATGAGCCGATCAAGATCTTTCAATCTTGGTTGGAGATAAAATCTCTTTCGAGCGTCCGTATCAACCTCGACCGTAGGAGATAAGATCTTCTCTGAGGCAATCTCGATTATAGGAGATAAGATCTCCCCTGAGACAACCTCGACTGTAGGAGATAAGATCTCCCCCGAGGGTCCGGACCGATCTCGACTGTAGGAGATGAGATCTCCTCCGAGCGTCTGCAACAACCTTGACTGCAGGAGATAAGATCTCCTCCGAGGCAACATCGACTGTAGGAGATAAGATCTCCCTCGAGAATCCGGGCCGACCTCAGCTGCAGGAGATGAGATCTCCTCCGAGTACCCGCAACAATCTCGACCGTAAGAGATAAGATCTTTCTTGAGGGTTCGGACCGATCTCGACTGTAGAAGATAAGATCTCCCCCGAGTGCTCGCATCAACCTCGACCGTAGGATATAAGATCTCTCCCAAGGCAACCTCGACTGTAGGAAATAAGATCTCTCCCGAGGGTCTGGACCGACTTCGACTACAGAAGATGAGATCTCTTTCGAGCACCCACAACAACCTTGGCCGCAGGAGATAAGATCTCTTTCGAGGGTCCGAATCGACCTCGGCTGTAGGAGATAAGATCTCCTCCGAGCGTCCGCATCAATCTCGACTACAGGAGATAAGATCTCCTCCAAGGCAATCTCGACTGTATGAGATAAGATCTCTCTCGAGCGATTGAGCTAACCTCGACTAGAGATAAGATATCTTTCAAGCATCCGAGCCAATTTCGACCAGAGATAGAATCTCTCCCGAGTGACCGAGCCAACCTTGATCAGAGATAAGATCTCTCCTGAGCGACCGAGACAACCTCGGCTAGAGATAAAATCTCTTTCGAACGATCGAGCCAACCTCGATCAGGGATAAGATCTCTCTCGAGCGCCCGCGATAACCTTGGCTAGAGATAAGATCTCTTTTGAGCTTCCGAGCCAACCTTGATCAGAGATAAGATCTCTCCCGAGCGTCCACAACAATCTCACCTAGAGATAAGATCTCTCCCGAGTGCCCAAACCAACCTCGATCAGAGATAAGATCTCTTCCAAGTGATCATGATAATCTCGATCAGAGATAAGATCTCTTTCGAACGCTCGAGATAACCTCGATCGGAGATAAAATCTCTTCTGAGCGATCGGACAACCTCAGCTAGAGATAAGACCTCTTCTGAGTGATCGAGCCAATCTCGGCCAGAGATAAGATCTCTTTTGAGCGCCCACGATAACTTCGACTAAAGATAAGATCTTTTTCAAGCATCCGAGCCAACCTCGATCAGAGATAAGATCTCTTTCGAGCGATCGGGATAACTTTGGCCAGAGATAAGATCTCTTTCGAGCGATCGAGCCAACCTCGACTAGAGATAAGATCTCTTTCGAGCGACCGTGACAACCTCGACCAACCTCGGCCAGAGATAAGATCTCTCTCGAGCGATCGAGCCAACCTCGGTCAAAGATAAGATCTCTCTCGAGCGTCCACGACAACCTCGGTTAGAGATAAAATCTCTTTCGAGCGATCAAGCCAATCTCGACCATCGAAGATAAGATCTCCCTCGAGGGTCTGGGCCGACCTCGGTCAAAGATAAGTTCTCTCTCGAGTGTCCGTGACAATCTTGATTAGAGATAAGATCGGAGGCAGCCTCGTCTAAAGATAAGATCTCTTCCGAGCGACCGCATCAATCTCGATCAGAGATCAGATCTTTTTTGAGTGCTCGTATCGACCTCGACTGCAGGAGATAAAATCTTTCCCAAGCATCTACATCAATCTCGGCTGCAGGAGATCAGATCTCCTTCGAGCATCCATATCAACCTTGGCTGCAGGGGATCAAATCTTCCCCGAGCGTTCGAGTCAACCTCGATCAAAGATAAGATCTCTTCTGAGTGACCATGACAACCTCGAGTAGAGATAAGATCTCTCCCGAGTGATCGAGCCAATCTCGATTGTAGGAGATAAGATCTCCTCCGAACGTCCGCATCAACCTCAACTGTAGGAGAAGAGATCTCCCCCGAGTCAGCCTCGATTACTGAAGACAATATCGCCTCCGAGGAGCTCAACCTCTGACCTTGACCACAGGAGACGAGATCTACTTCAACCTCAGCTAGACATGTGATCTCCTCTGGGCTTCAACTTCAACATCAACTTTGGCTAGAGATGAGATCTCCCCCGAGCTTCAACCTGAACCAGCACAAAACCTAGAAGAGAACTTCGGCAGTCACCTTTTCTGCACTCCTTTCTTTTAAGTTTTGAACTTGAAAGTGGAGGAGACTATTGTTGGGGATAAACTCCGCTCCTATCGAAGTTCAGTTCAATGCTCAGCCTGATGTAACCGATAGCTACGGAAGAGCTTCGACGAACGGGTCTTAGTCGAACTCCTTCAATCGACCGAGCTTCTTCGTACTTCTAGTGGTTGGACCTTAGTTGAGCTCCTTCATCTAGTCGAACTCCTCAGCGGTCGAGCTTCGGTCGGACTTCCGCGAGAGCCGAACTTCCTCTGCGCTCTTTCAGTCAGATGCATGCAGGAGTCAAACTCCCTCCAAGCTTTTCCTTCGACCGGACTTCTTCAGGAGCCGGACTCCTCTCAGACATCCCCTTCGATCGGACGGACTCCTCAGCGGTCGAGCTCCTTTTGAACTCTCCAGCGACCAAGCCTTAGCCGCACTCCTCCAGCCAGATGCCTACGAGAGTCGAACTCCCTCCGCACTCCTTCGACCGAACTCCTTCCAAGCTTCCTCTCGGTCGAACTCCTTCAAGACTCCGAACTCCTCCAAAGTCCACCAATCAATGCCTGCTTTCTCAAAGCCATGGCTATTAAATCTGAATGAACGATCACCATCAGTCTACCACAGGCAACGTTACAGGCGGTGCCCCCCTCCATGACTGACTTTGCCAAACCTCGAGCAGCCCACCACTACCGAACGGTATGACTGTCACTATCGGTCTGACGATACCATCCTCTCCGCATCAAATTTTGCGCAGCCTCGAGCGGCCCGCCATCAGGCGGTATGGCCATCGCCATCAATCAAGCTCCGTCTATAAAAGAGACCCTCGAGATATATTTTCTCAAAGCTCTAAGCTCTCCTCTCCCCTCTAAAGCTCTAAGCTCTGAGCTCTCATCTCCCCTCTAAAATTTTAAGCTCACTTCTCATTGTTGAGCACTCCATTTCTGTTGGTCAGAAGAGCTGACTTGACTGTCGGAAGATCCTGCCGGAGTCACCACCACCGACTCTGGATGGGACTTTGTTTTGCAGGTCACCGGCGGCGACCTCGTCCTCCTTTACTCCAGCTCGATCTGGCGTCAACCAGATTCTGCACCAACAATATGGTTGACTGTAAGTCTTACACCGAAAGAATGGGTCTTGGCATGAGGTAAGATTGCTTTATGAACCAAGTGTCACAGGTTTGAAAAATAAAAATAATCTTTCCGTATGTAGGATAACATACATACATCCGACCTTCTTCTAGACCTGCAGTTTTGATAAAATTTTGCATAGGGATAAAGCTGTGCACGTTCGACCTCTCCGGACTACGTAAAATTTTTTTATTAATAAAATCTTGCACCATTGTCAAAGGAAGATCCATGTCCATTAATTCTCTCTTTATAGACAATTTCGAGAAAAAAAGGGGAGGATTCTTGTTGGAAAGAGGAAAACATGGGAGCATTTAATCATGATGATTTGCTAGGAAATTGAGAAAGATGGCAACTGCCTGCCTGAGTTTTCTGAGGAAGAAGTCAATCCATGCAATACTAGTTACTACTTTCTGCTTGCTTGAGAAGTGAGGTGCCCTATGCACTTCTAAGAATGCAGACAAACACTCTAATTTGCCAAGGAAGCTCTCCTCTTCACGGCCCAAGTCAACAGATGTAGAGATCTATCCTGCATGGATGCCTCTTCTTTTCTTTCTCAGAATGATCAACTACTCATTTCTTTTAATTTTTCTCTTTTTTTTCTTCTCTCCACCTAGAATAGATTCATTAAAGATAGTGTCACTGATAGATTTTTGAAATCCCTGCTCAATTCTGATTTGGAGTCTTCCAATCCATGCAATGCGTTCGGCTCTTCCATAAAATTTTTCCTTTGCAATTCACTTCTTTCTTCTGAAAGGTTCTTGTTTGTCCTTCCCTTTTAATACATTAGTATCATTTTTTTTTCCATTAGTAACACTTTGAGCAGGATCTGATGTACATAGTCATACCCTCCTTGCGTGTAGAGAGGATGTTTCCATATTTTAGACTCATGACCTTCAAATCATAAGGGGGCAACCATACTATTACATCAAGACTCACCCTCTAAAATAAGAGAGGCTTGAACCACGACTGAAACTCTCTTTTTTGAAATGCATGAATAAATAAATAAAAATGATAATGAAAATGATTGAGATGGGTATCACGGCAGTCCAAGCTTTTTTTAATGCATATAATTTCTTGTTTTGGGGTCCTTTACCACGAATATTACCTTGACTCTACTCATTTTTGTTGCTTTCAGTAGCCCAAAGAATTCAACTAAGTGATCTGAAGGGATGATAAACTCAGAAACAGTTTAATCTTTACAGTGGCAGGCACCAGCATAACTTTACGCGATCACATTTTGATTTTTCATTGCCCTTAAGCACAAAAAACAACCTAGATTAAGAATTCTATATCAAAGATTTGTCTGTGTTTCCTTCTCCAAATAGATTTTATGCATTAAGACATCAACGCTAAATCTGGCAAGCAAAAATTAAAAAAATAAAAGGAAAACTAGTTTAACGTTGGAAAACTGTCCCAATGCATGAGACTTCTACCGCTAAAAAATCTGGCAAGAGTCATGCATGCATAACCTTACCCCGCTTGTGAAGCTTGTGGAGAGACTCTCCATTAATTTCTTACCCAGCTTGTGAAGCTTGTGGAGGGACTTTCCATTTCCTACCCAGCTTGTGAAGCTTGTGGAAAGACTCTTTCTGTTACCAAACCCTGGATACCTGCAACAGTTAGATCACGATGAAGCAACCTTACGGTACAAGATCCGTCCTAAAAGAAGTAGGCAAAAGAAAAAATAAACCATGTTTACCGTCTACTACGACTTATATTTGAGAGGGAGAGGTGGTCAACATGTTCAGACCCAAAATCAGAATGACATCATGTAGTGCGCGCATGACCATCATCAAGCACATACCTACCACCCTTGCGAGAAAATATTAACCCACTTGAAGCTAGGGGTCAAAAAAAAAAAAAAAAGACTTGAAATGGACAATACATGGTCTGAATCCAATCACATACTCATCCAAACCATGAAAACCATCATGATCATAAAATGTACAAATCTATAAATCACAATGAAATACAAGAATAAATAAATCTTAAATTTGCTCTTCCTAGATCAGATGCATCACAAATTTCTGTGTCACCTTTAACACGAATCCTTCGCAGGCATCTATCTACAAAGTGTGATGAATCTCAGTAGGGTCACTCACTTTCATAGTCTTCTTCGTCACCAAACGAAAAGACAGAAGCATCTGCAGCGATTGCCTTGAATTCACTCGTGCTATTTGATTCGGGTGTGATACTGCTGCACTCTTACTGTTCCCGTCACTTCTCACTTCATTAGCATCAGAAGCTTTTGCAGCCCGGCCTTCACTTTCCAGGGAAAGTTGCTCAACAGCTTGTGCTACGGTTCCTGCCACCCGTGAAGACTTCGCTTCAGGTTCTTTAGCAGTACTGGCAGACCCTCCTACACTGCGAGCCACCTTGTCACGCCTGCTCTTAGAAGAGCTGGTCTCTTCTGATTCACTCAGAGAATACGTCTGCCTTATCTTGGCTACCTGGGTCCTTACTAGGTTTATGATGTGCTGTGTTATTTTTGTTTGCGGCAGTGCTAGCAGAAGAGCTTCCATCAGATTCCTTCTGGACAGTTGCACTGGTGGGCCTTGGAGGATGTGATCCGTCATAATCTACAAGCACAACCTCAACCTGGAATCCTGGAGAGATGGCAATTTTCTCTGCATGATAAAGTTGAGTTTGTGAACATTCAGGAAGAGAACAAAAGAAATGCAGTCGAAATATAAGTGGAAGAAGCATGAATGAAGCTGTGGTTGCAACTTGGTATTTTTCTACCATATTAATATTGGTTTCCTGCGCAAGCTATGAGAGAGAGAGAGAGAGAGAGAGAGAGAGAGAGAGAGAGAGAGAGAGAGAGCGTGTGTGTGTATAGAGAGAGAGAGAGAGTCGGACGAGAGTCCAGTCAACTGTATTTCAGGTCAGGTCCATTAGTCTTGACCAGATGATGTGGCCTGACACCAATTATCTGAGTTGTTGGTTGTGCCCTGCTACTTTTAAACTGTTTACACACCACAAAAACACATAAAATTGACTATGCTCTTCTAGAGAAGAGATGGTATCCGTTTTTTATTCTAAAATTAATAATAGAACATCCAAATCAAAGCTACACACCATCATCCATGATCTATGATCATATTATCTAGTTATGGTCCCAGAAATATGGAGTCCTAGATAAAACATGTGATCTCTATATATCGCGATAAGCAAGTGCGAGTATGACGACGACTATGGGCACGAATGTTTGCTTGACTTTAGCCAATAAATGAGACATAAAATCTCGTACAATTGACAGCTCTATCAGGAACCTTTCATATGCTCAGTAATATATTCTAGAAGAAGCAAAAAATTGAAATATACATTAGACTACACAACGCTACATCAATATACGATAATGCATGAAGAATACAAAATAATTACCAAAAACAAGTGTTGTAACATAAAGATAGATCGTAAATTAATTGAAGAATCAGTCAATGGACATTGTTGCAGGAGGGAACAAAAAATGTTTATAACCTGCATAGTCCATTACAAACAATGAAAATTAACTGGCCTACATGTTTGATTTATCAAACTTAGTACATAATGCTTACATCATCATCAGTTAAATTTTCAGATAGAATATCATGAACCTATAGTCGGTTGATGATGTTGATGCCATCAGTCCAAACTAATAACTTATATGATAAAATTAATATCAAAACCAAAGACAAACTTAGTTTGAAAGACATCAAAATTTTATAAATAATGGAATGACATATCGATCAATGTTTTGTTCGAAAAAATCGAAGACTTGCTTATTCTCCTCATCATTCGATCCAGAAGCTGCAACTCGGAGAAGTCATGGCTAGTCTCAAAAAATTTCTGCATACCGCATGAGTACATCGAATATAAATAAAATATGAATATTCTACTAAATCATAATTCTACTTACCATGTCATCATCCCTACGATGGACTGACTTCTTCTTAGGCTTTCTTCTGAGATTCGAAGTATTTAAAGGTAGAGAGATGAATGGATTGCATAGGAGATGGAAGCCCTGAACTGTCCACTGCATAACCTATTGCTCGGTATGCTATGGGTCCGCATGCTCTAAGAATACCGTTGGGCTATCAGCACTCATAAACTCAATAGGCAACATATCTGCCACTGCCTTATGACTACTCTCTACGTCCTTCCTCTCTTCCTTCTCTCCAATGTCTGCCTGCAGCTCAAAAATCAACTTGTCATTCTCGATGATAATCCTTCGGAGCTCTATCTTCTCGACATTGTCTCGAGTCCTTCCCCTCTTGACCTCCACATAGATATGTCAGTATTTACACACGAGCTGCATCTGAGAATAAATATATAATAATTAAATGCATCAGTAATACTTTTTTTTAAAAAATTAATTACATGAGAGGCCAATACCGTGGCAGTGCTACGTCTGCTACTAGGTATACTCTTCTTCTTACCCATCTTACTTGTTCCACCTTCAGCTCTATCTACCTGACAAGTGGAATGTCCTACTTCAAGGAGCAATACCTCATCCGGTGATACTCGTAGTGGATCTCAAATTTGAAAGTAAAGACAAAATAGTTTGATCTCTAATTTTATAAAATAAAAAAAATAATATCGAGCATCAAAAGTAATAATACATCCCCCTCTTTTAGGTCCTTCAAGACCTCTCCTAAGTGGGGCTATTTTCTGAACTGGGATTTCTCCCAGTTCAGGATTTGAGGGAGCTGGCCAAAAATAAATGATTTGACAATGCCTGTTCTCTCAAAAAGCTAAATCGATAAGAAAATTAATCAGTTATTACGTGACTTAATTAAGAATTATGTATACAAATTTAAAATAATAATCCATATAAAATAAATAAATAAAAGAAATAAGTTAATATCTTTCTTACCATTAGAAGAGTAATGCAATCGTTAATATAACCAGTGCTTTTCTTCGTATCTCTCTTCCTTCTTTTTACTTTTTCTGCAGCCCCCCAAAATGAATTGCATTAATTACTCGTGGACTGCTCTGGCCCATGCGAAGTGACCAATCTCTCCTAAAGGATCAATAATGGAGAAGATCCATGATGCAATGCTTAGATTTGATAAAAAAATAAAAATATACCTAAAAGGTATGCAACAAGTAACTATACCATGGATCAGATAGCATTGGAAGATGAATCAGACAAAAATATCTTGATTCCATCTTCTAATGCATCCCTCCTAACTATCCTTTTTACAAAATGTATAGTCCTAACCACACTTTGGGAAGCCTTCTTGATATCAATGGAGTAGCCTCAAAAAAAGGATGACATCCTCAATACGGAAGATTAATGTCTGCCCTCCCAAATAGAATTCTCTCCTACTCTCATCCCAACAATGAAGGAGTTGGTCTACAACTGTCCACTCCTATGTGATGACTGAAATGTTGAGCATATAGTAAAAAAGCATCCACTATATCAATATAATATGGGTATCCATAAACCACATTTGGATATTCTTGATGAAGTTCACATATCTTCTTAGATAGCACCGATAGTTGATCAATCGAGGGAGAGCTTTCTTTTGCTTCCTCGAAACTCTAGAGCTCTTCTTCTGGCTCTTAGAGGACTTTGCATGGGCCATCTGCAAGAAACAATGAAGATGAGTTATAAATTATTTATATCTAAATAAAAAATAAAATATAAATAATATATTAATAAATTAAGTATCTTACTATAATGAACTAAGCCATCATTATTAACATGCCCACTTAGTAAATCAAGCCCTTAATTCCATTAAAAATAGTGAGGAAAATAGTTAGACTAGCATGAGTGAAGAAAATTATTGTTCAAACACAGTCCACTATAGGATTAAGAGGCAGTGGAATTAATATAATAGGCAGTAAAATCAAAGAAAAAAGAAAATAAATAAATAACTTTAAGAAAATCAAGGTGCAAACACATGTATAAGAAAGAAACTCTGTACCAAAAAGGAATAGCCAGTGTGATTCTCTAAATGGATGTATCATCTTTACACGTTGACTTATGCATAAACCTTTTTTAATAAAAATCTCACATTCCTTGTATAAACATATATAGACATATATGTGTACTATCATTATATGTTTGTATTATCACAAATTTACATAGCTATGTATAAATATGTATACATATATTGGCATATATTCACATAGATACACATGTTTGTATAAAAAAGGATGAAATTTCCCTTAGGAGATGGTCATTAACACATCTTCTAGCTAAACAAAGCGATCCAATAACTACTGTTAGTGGAGTTATCATAGAATTGCATATTTGGAACATTTTCATTTTCTTTGAATTGCAAGGAGCACTCAAACTTTATCAATTATGTACGATTTTTATTTTGATAGAACTAAATTCATCAGTGTCAGATCGGATAAGAAGGGATAAAGTAAATTCCGTCGATATGAAAATTGATCAAAACTGACCCTATAATCCACTCATCGAGGAACTTTCAGCGCATTGTGAAATCTGGACCGGATCTCGATCTTTCTGGACAAATACATATGGGAATACAAAGAGAAAAAACCAAAACCCTCTATTAAGGGATACACTAAGGAGAGGAGTCTCACTCCTCATCGATGGAGATCGCTGGAGTTTCTAGTTAGAATCCTTTACCATGTCTGTCAAAAATCCAAGGTGGAGAGCTCATCAGAGCCCTAGGTAAGTACGGCCCTCCTTTCCACTTTTTCCTTCCTCTTCATCATATCAGTGATCATCACCGATTGCTAGATTTGCTGGATTTTTTTGAGATTTTTTGTCACGCCCCAAATTCAAAACATAATACGGCCATGCTACCGAGGGATATGATCCTCGATAACACGAAGCCTATCGATCATAATTAGTTAAAAATCTATTATAATTAAAATATAAATAAAGATTTAATTTCATTATTCATCAAATAATCAAACTAAAATTGGTTCAGAGCATCTAAATTCATAATCAAAACTAAATCCATGTCTCAAAATCATAAATAAACAACTTTAAGTTCATGATCAGACTAAGTTCAGTTACAAAATTTTTAAGCTTGCTATGTAGAGCCCCAAGTCTGGATCCCTCATCGATCCTATCTTTAATTCTCTATAAAAAGAAAAATAAAAAGATGTAAGCTATGCTAGCTTAGTAAATAAAACCTACGCTTCCTTATCTTTTCAGTATAAGTTTCTCCACGACAATGCAACATTTAGAAAATAGCAGATATTATAAATAAAATATTTCATAGAGTATAATATAAAATAAATTATAAATCAATCATGCATGCATAAATCATGAATTTCATAAATATAATTTATAAATCATCCTTGATCATATATTCATGTCATATTTTAAAATCTTACTCATAGATATTCATGCTAAGATCACTATTATACTCATGATAGGACCATAATTATATCATACCAACTATTATAATCCGTTGGTGGGGGTCGTATGCCGAGCTACTATAACCCACTGACGAGGGCCATGTGCCAAGCTACTATAATCTGCTGGTGAGGGCCATATATCGAGCTACTATAATCCACTGGCAAGGACTGTATGTAGCTATCTGAGAGCCTTCAAAATCTTTATTTTTTTTTTCTTAATATATATATACTTAGATGAGAAAACATTAAAATTCATGCATCATAAAATATATCATTTTCATAAAACATATTCATAGAATCAATGATAATAATAAAACATGATTTTCACATCTCATATGCTGATCCAAAGTTTATAAAAAAAACATGAATTTATAATAATAGTTTAATTTACATAAAAAGCATGGTAATTTAAAAATAAGTAAGAAACGTAAGATCCACTTACCTCGATCATCCTAAATCTTCAGACTTTATAGTAATCTTATTTAAAATACCAAAAATATGATCAATTTTCTATTTGATAATTTTAATAAGATTTAAATCATAAGAAAAAAAAATGTTGGTCAGATGTGTCAGACCATCTGATCATCAGGATAATTTAAGATCTTTAAGCTGAGAGTTAGATTTAAGCAATTTGATTAAAAAATCGTGAAACATATATTAGATCAAAGTCAGGATCGATCAACAGGATTCATCAATAATGAGTTTTAAAGATACTAGACATGATCAAAATAGAGTTGACATATAGCATGACTTTCAAAATGACTTTAGATCATCTTATTGAAGTCAGCATGGATCCCTAGAAGAGAAGGCATGACTCGGTACAGGATTCATAAATCTTTTTAGAGAGAGAAAGTCAATCAAGGGAGAGAAAGTGGAGAGAAAATTTTTGTATCTGATAAAAGAGGCAATCATGAATAGGATCATCAGGAATTATATCAGGATGACTTAATAAAAATTTTTTGATAAAAGTCAGACTGGGATCCAACCTACTGCATGAATTTCGAAGCAGTCTCCGGTCATCCTGATTTCATTTTATGTTTAACCTAGCATTCGTGGTACAATTAAAAAGAGAAATAGAGAGGATAAGATCCTAGAGAGAGAAGGAGAGAGAAAATTTATTTTTTTTTCTTTTTTTTCTTTTTTTTTCTTTTTCTTTTTATTTTGTTTTCTTCTTCTTCTTCTTTCTTTTCTTTTCTTTTCTTCTTCTCTCTTGGTCGAATAGGAGAGGGAGGCGCTGGTGGCTCATGCTCTGACTGGGGGCCAGAAGATCGACGGCAGAGGCACCGACCGACAGTGGCAACGACGATAGAAAAAGGGATGGCCGACGATGATGTCCAGTCAATGAAAAATCAAGAAAAGAAAGAGAAATAGGGGATTCTTCTTTGAGCTATTTTTCGGCCAAATCGGTAGTTGGCGACGGTGCCCAAGGCCAAGGGAAAAAAGGGGAAGGAAGAGAAGAAGAGGGGCAGGGGCTAACCTCAAACTCCGATGGCTCTTCGACTTCAATTTTTGATGAGTGCAAGTACGAAAAGCCAATAAAAAAATCAAGAGAAAGAGAGAGAATGAGAGAGAAATAGGGGTGTCGGTGCTCAAGATAGCATAGTAGGAAAATTAGGGGGTCTTAAATAGGATGGAGGAGGTGTCGAATCCTCTGCAGATTCGACTTCCTCTTTGATGAAGTCATGTGGAAGAAGACTCCCAATGGGAGTCTTCTTCATTTCTCTTTTTTTTTTTAGGTAATTACATTCTATTCCTCTTACAAAAATTTCATCCTCGACATATCTTCATTTTCAAATTAGTAAGAATATATAGTCTTCAAAATTATCTTTCACCATATTTTTGATATGCAACTTTGATCTAAGTCATGCTTCTAGATCCCATACTTTGAACTATTTTCTATTAATTAGCTTCATTCCTTGAGTCATATTTTTATTTTATTTATATGTATATATTTTTTATAAGTTCATCATGAATAATTTTATGATAGAAGTGGCTCATGCATTTAGTTTATAAATTATACAATTCAAAGATATAGTAAACTAGGAAAGAATGAGAAGAGCTATGATCAATAATTATGCAGGCATCTACTTAAGTTTGATTAGACTCGTATCAGTCGCTACGTCATTGCTTGTCGTAGTACTATGCAGAGTCAAGACAGATATTCGTGCATTTTCTTTTTGTCCTTATTCACTTAAGCCAAAGATTTTAGAGTCATTTATTTTCTTATTAGGATATTCTCATGCCAAATGTCCCTATGTGCCACACTAATAACATGCTCCAAGCTTCTTAAGACAAGGTCCTCCATGATTTTTACCACAATCCTCATAGGTCTTTGCTCCCTTCTTCTTCTTAGAGTTATTCTCTAGGTTTTTATCTTAGTTGCCCAGAGTTTCCATTTGTCTAGATCTCTTTTTGTCCTCCTTTTCTTGTTTTGATCTTTTCATATCTGATTCGACTTTCAAAGCTCATTTCAACACATCCTTGTAATTGTTAAAAAGATGAGAGGATTAAGAAGACCAAATTCTATGTCCTAGACCATGCTTAAATCTATTTGCTTTGCTTCTTTCAGATTTCATAAGTTGGAGGTAAAATCGACATAACTCATTAAATTTATTTGCATATTCTAGTACTGCCATTTCATCTTTTTGCCTCAAAGCCAAGAACTCATTCTCTTTTACTAACTCATTGACTTAAAAAAGTATTAATTACAAAATATTTTCTTGAATTCCTCCTATGTCAACTGATTATCAGTATTTTCATATGCAATTTTTATTGCAGTCCATCAAAACTCAGCATTTTCTTTTAGCATGGGAATGGCTAGCCTAACCTTCACATCCTCGGGATACTGTAATGCATCAAACATCATTTCTATTTCTTGAATCTAGATTTCTGCAATTAGAGGATCAGATCCATCCTCAAATAGTGGTGGATTAAGTCTTCTAAACCTCTCATAATAAGACTCTAAACATAGTGTAGGTTGAGGAGTAGCTTGTATCTGTTGTTGTTGTTGTTGAATAAGCTGAGCCACCACTTCATAAACTCCAGCAATGTCTGCTTGAGTGGCTGGCACATTAGAAGCCTGCTCAACCATATGGTTGGCATCTCTCATTATAGTCCTTCTTGCTCCTCTCTTTCTAATAGCAATATTTATCAAGACTTCATTCTCACCATCACTCATCGTCACCTATCAAAAATACTAGCATTAATCAGTTTTCTTAAATGACCAATAAAAACTCTAAATAAATTTATCTATTCTTATTCAATCAAACATGATCTAGCTACACGAGATCTACTTACCTATTACTATGTAGGATTTGATGTGGTACTCCCAAGCCTTGGGAGACCACAGAAGGAGCCAGGATGTTGGCTTCAGAAGACTAGGATGGGTGTGATCCTAGGGCTAGGATAAAAATTATCTCAGATGAAGGTAGCATGTAGCCTTACACTGACTCGAGGTTCAGGTGTGAAGATCTTGAGGAGCTTGGTAGGTGCTCCAGAGATCTGAGATATAAGATGGAGCAAAAGATCAAAATCAGAAGAAGAATCAATCAAGACAAAGAGTTGACATACAAGCGGGCTGGCTCGGATATGCAATCGAGCTGGCTCGAACTGAAATCGAGCCGACTCAGAGTACAGTCGAGCTAGCTATCTCAGGCAGATAGAAGATAGGATTCAGATGAAGTGCAATCAAGCCAGCTTGGCTCCTGATAGAGCCGGCTTGATGGTGGTGTAAAAAATATATGGAGTTTTCTATTTGGATCTAGGATAGGCTTTTATCCTAGGATCTTAAGACTTGGACCAATAAGATCTTAAGGGGGTAACTCATGTATGGTCAGGTTCAGATTCAGGAGATGAGAGCATGTGAGACTTATGTACATGGACTCGATGAGTGCTTTCATATATTGGATTAGTCAAAAAAAAATTTTCAGCTAGGATTTGGATTTATTAGGATTCATGTGGTATAGCAAAAATTCTATGGTATATAAACTCAAGTATTATATCTTTATAATAAAGTGAAATATAATTGAGCTTTTCTTTCTAAAAACTCTCTACTCTTCTCTCTTTGATTCCAACTTTAAGCCCTAGGTGCCAGCCATCTATTTTGTTCTTCTTCTCTCCAACAATTGGTATCAGAAAGATACTAGGATCCAATAAGTGGTATCAAAGTCTGGTTGAGCATGAAAAAAGAAGAAGATCAGATTTTAGCAAAAATCAGCAGCAAAGTTCAGATCTAAAATTTTCTCTAGACTTCATGAGATAAAAAGTGATCTAAGGGCTGCTATCCACTATTCCTAATTAAGATAATTTTTAGATCTATCTGTTTGCTATTTTTGATTCGTACGATCATGGAGAACAGTGGATTGAAGGTAGAATTTGAGAAATTTGATGAAAAAAAATTTATGATGTAGAAGGTTAGGATGAAGGATCTGCTGATTCAGATGAGACTAGATTTGGCCTTGAAAGATAAGCCAAAAGAGATGATGGATAAGGAGTGGATGTTCTTGGAGAAAAAGATATGTACCATAATTAGAACTTATCTGACAGATGAGGTGCTATATAGCGTGTTGGAGGAGAAGACACCCAAGGATTTATGATTGAGATTATGCTAGTTGTATATGAAAAAGAACATGTGTAATAAATTGATGCTAAAAAATAACTGTACAGCCTTCGGATGCAAGAGGATGAGGATGTTGCAGAAAATATTCAGTGATTCAACCGGATGAGCATGAATTTGTTCAACATTGGGATGGATCTCAAAGAAAAAGATAAAAATTTATTGCTGCTATATTCACTACTTGAGAGCCTCGATCCATTGGTAACTACACTGCTGTATGAAAAGAAGATACTTGGATACGAGGAGATCGTATCAGTGCTAAGGTCCAACGAGTAGTGAAAATGGATGACGAAGAAAGAGGTCTTCTAGGAAGGTCTTATGGTTTCAGAGAGACCCAGGCAAGGAAAGAAGAAGGATGAGCAAAGGAGCTGAAAGGAGTCCAAGAAATGCTTCAAGTGTGGTGAAGTAGGACATTTTAAGCGAAAATATCCACTTTAGAAGAAGTGCAAAGAAGGAGAAAACTCAAATTCCATCAGTTCAGTTGCTGCAAGTGAAGAGTCAGATGAACTCTTGATTATTTCGAAGGAGCCAACAGGATGTAGTGTATCTGAGATGGTTTTGGACAGATCTACGGAGTGCATAGGGTTCGAAAGGGCAGCAACGGTGTCCAAGGCACAGTGAGTGCAGCATCAGGCTCCGTAGTGCAGCGTTAAGTAGTTATCTTGAGGGATTTGGTTATAGAGTCGGCTTCTGTGGCATCAGAAGAACTTTGGTTTCAGCTGGAGCACCGAATAGAGGTGGCTTCATAGATGGAGAGAGATATGAGATAAGTTCAGAACGGAGGAGTGCAGGAGTATCAATATCCTAGCACCAATGTTAGAGATGCATAGTTTTAGGTGGAGCAGCACGTACAGAAAGACAGACGAAGTTCTAAAAAGATCGTGTCAGGATATGCAGCAGGCATCAGTATAGGATTGCTGTAAATTCTCCAAAAAAATTCAGGATAGTTGATGCGACTGCCAAGCAGAAGAATGCTTACAACTCTAAGGGTAGTATATAAAAGCAAGCCAAGATCTTCAATAGTGGAGGCGGTCATCCCAAAGGCCTCAAAGAAAGCTCAGCAGCTGAAGAAGAATGACGGTGGTAAGATATGCATAAGTAGTTGTCAGAACATGCATCGATAGCGGGTTCGTGTAGGAGAACATTACCAGGTATGCCAAGGCTTGGGTGCATCAAGATGGAGATTGTAGGATTTGATGTGGTGCTTTCAAGCCTTGGAAGGCCACAAGAGGAGCTAGGGTGTTGGCTCTGGGAGACTATGACAGATGTAAGTCCTAAGACTAAGACAGGAGTTATCATAGGTGAAGATGGCGTGTAGTCCTGCACGGACTCGAGGTTCAGGTGTGAGGACCTTGAAGGACTTAGTAGGTGCTTCAGAGATCTGAGACACAAGATGGAGTAAAGGATCAAAGCTAGAAGAAGATTTAGCCAAGACAAAGGGTTGACGCACAGACGGGGTGGCTTAAATATGTAGTTGAGCCGACTCGGATTGAGATCGAGCCAACTCGGGGCGCAGTCGAGCTGGCTATCTCAAGCAGATAGAAGATAGAATTTGGATAAGGTGCAGCTGAGCCAGCTCGGCTTCTGATAGAACCAGTTTGAGGTAGCGTACAAAACATATGAAATTTTTTATTTGGATCTAGGATAAGCTTTTATCCTAGGGTCTTAAGACCTAGATCGATAAGGTCTTAAGGGGGCCAACTCATGTATGGATTGAGTTCAGATCTAGAAAATGAAAGCATGTGAGACATATGTACATGGGCTCGATGAGTGCTTTCATCTGTTAGATTAGCCTAGAAAAATTTTTCAGCTGAAATTTAGATTTATTAGGATTCATATGGTATAGCAAAAATTCTAGGATATATAAATCCAAGTATTATATCTTTACAATAGAATGGAATACAATTGAGCTTTTCTTTCTAAAAATTCTAAACTCTTCTTTCTCTGGTTCCAACTTTAAGCTCTAGGTGCCGACCATCTATTTTGTTCTTCTTCTCTCCAATAATTGATATCAGAGAGGTACCAGGATCCAACATACTAGACTTTTAATATCTATCCATGATCAAATCTATTGCTAGATATTAAGTTCTACTCATTATCAAACCTATTACTTGATACCATAAAATGTCATGCCCTATGTTGGTGCAGAATCTGATCAAAATCGGATCGAGCTAGAGTGGAGGAGGACGAGATCGCCATCGATGACTTGCAAAATAAAGTTTCATCCAAAGTCGGTGGTGGTGGCTCCGACAGAACCCTCCGACGGTCAAGTCAGCTCTTCTGACCAACAGAAATTGAGTGCTCAGGAATGAGTTCGACAGAGTTTGGTGGAGGAGAGAAGAGCTTAGAGCCTTTTAAAAATATATCTGGAGGGTCCCTTTATAGACGAAGCTTGTAGCGGATTGATGGTAATGGCCATATCGTCCGATCGTGGGTCGCTCGAGGCCGCATGGAGTTCGATATGGAGAGAAAGGCATCGTCAGATGGATAGTGATAGCCACACTGGCAGGTCGTGGGCCGCATGGGATTAGTTACAGAAAGAGTGATGTTGCCAGTAGTGGTGGCCATGTCGTCCGATCGTGGGCCACGTGGAGCTTATTACGGAGGAAAAGATAACATTAGACTGATAGTGGCGGCCATACCACCAAGGTTCAACAGCCATAGATGAAGAATCTCGACGTATATCTATTTTAGGGGATTTCGAACTTCTAAGGGAGATACGTCTAAAGAAAATCATCCAAAAGGAGTTCGATCGAAGGAGATGATCGGAAGAAGTTTGGCCATTGGAGAAGTCTGTCCGTAGGATCAATCTGGAAGGAGTTCGATCGAAGAAGAAGTTCGATAAAAGTCTGGCTTCTATAGGCGTCCGACTGGAGGAGAGCGGAGGGAGTTCGGCTCTTGTGAAAGTCTGACTGAAGGAGCGCGGAGGAAGTTCGGCTCTCATGGGCGTCCGATTGGAGGAGTGCAAAGGGAGTCCGGCTCTCGTGGGAGTCCAACTGAAGAAGTATGGAGGGAGTCCGGCTCTTGTAGGAGTCCGACTGAAGGTCGACCGCTGAGAAGTTCGACTGAAGCTCGACCGTTGAGGAGTTTGGCCGACTGAAGGAGTTCGACGAGAACTCGACTACTGAGGAGTTCGGTCGGCTGAAGGAGTTCGGCAAAGATTCGACCGCTGGGGAGTTCGACTAGGACTCGGTCGTTGGAAAGTTTGACAGGAGCTCGACCACTGAAGAGTTCGATCGACTGAAGAAGTTTGACTAAGACTCATCTGCTGAAGCTCTTCCATGGCTACCAATTGCATTAGACTGAGCATCAAACTGGACTTTAGCAGTAGTGGAGTTTATCCCCAATAGAAGTCCCCCCACTTTCGAATTCGAAACTCGAAGAAAGGGAGTACAAAAAAGGCGACTGCCGAAGACCTCTTCTGGGCTCTATGTCGATTCAGATTGAAGCTCAGGAGAGATCTCATCTTCAGCCAAAGTTGATGTTGAAGTTGAAGCTCGGAAGAGATCTCATCTCCAACCAAGGTTGAAGTAGACCTCGTCTCCTGCGATTATGGTCGGAGGTTGAGCTCCTTGGGGGCGATATTGTCTCCAGCAGCTGAGACTGACTCGAGGGAGATCCTATCTCCTACTGTCGAGGTTGACTTGAGGGAGATCTTATCTCCAACCAAAGTTGAAGTTGAAGCTCGAAAGAGATCTCATCTCCAGTCGAGGTTGAAGTAGACCTCGTCTCCTATGATCGAGGTCGGAGGTTGAGTTCCTCTGGGGCGATATTGTCTCCAACGGTCGAGGCTGACTTGGGGGAGATCCTATCTCCTGCTGTCGAGGTTGACTCGGGGGAGATCTTATCTCCAGCCAAAGTTGAAGTTGAAGTTGAGGCTCGGGGGGATCTCTTCTTCAACCAAGGTTGAAGGAGATCTCGTCTTCTGCGATCGAGGTCGGAGGTTGAGCTTCTCGGAAGAGATCTTATCTTCTGTAGCTGAGGTTGAAGCGGGCACTCGGAAGAGATCTCATCCCCTACAGCCGAGGTTAATATGGGCGCTCGGGAGAGATCTTATCTCCTACAGTCGAGGTTGGTACGGACGCTCAGAGAAGATCTTATCTCCTGCAACCAAGGTTGGTCGGATGCTCAAAGGAGATCTTATCTCCTACAACCAAGGTTGATATGGACGCTCGGAGATCTTATCTCCTATAGCCGAGGTTGATACGGACGCTCGGAGGAGATCTTATCTCCTGCAGTCGCGGTTGGCCCAATTGCTTGGGGGAGATCTTATCTCCTGCAGCCGAGGTTGATGCGGACACTTGAGGAAGATCTTATCTCCTGCAGCCGAGGTTGGTCCGGACGCTCGGAGGAGATCTTATCTCCTGCAGTCGAGGTTAACTCGATTGCTCAGAAGAGATCTTATCTCTAGCCGAGGTTGACATGGATGCTCGAAAGAGATCTTATCCTTATCTCTAACCGAGGTTGTCACGGTCGCTCGGAAGAGATCTTATCTCTAGCCGAGGTTGACTCGATCGCTCGAAAGAGATCTTATCTCTAGCCGAGGTTGTCACGGGCGCTTAGAAGAGATCTTATCTCAAGCCAAGGTTGACTCGGATACTCTGGAGAGATATTATCTCTAGCCGAGGTTGACACGATCGCTCAGAAAAGATCTTATCTCAAGCCGAGGTTGACACGGACGCTCGGAAGAGATTTTATCTCTAGTCGAGGTTGACACGGGCGCTCGGGAGAGATTTTATCTCTAGTCGAGATTATCACGATCGCTTGGAAGAGATCTTATCTTTAGTCGGGTTGACACGGACGCTCGAAAGAGATCTTATCTCTAGCCGAGGTTGACATGATCGCTCGAGAGAGATCTTATCTCTAGTCGAGGTTGACTCGTCGCTCGAAAGAGATCTTATCTCTAGCCGAGGTTGACACGGTCGCTCGAACGGTCGCTCGAAAGAGATCTTATCTCTAGCCGAGATTGACTCGAACACTTAGGAGAGATCTTATCTCTAGCCGAGATTGACTCAGGCGCTCAGGAGAGATCTTATCTCTAACTGAGGTTGAAGGACTTTGACTGACTCATGTTAGGATGAGGTTCTCCTCCTATTCTTAATACGGTCACTATTGACTGTTTCTTTTCTGTCATCACGTAGTTTTTGCACCAAAAAATAATATTATTAAAATAAAAAAATTTTATTGAAAGAAAGTTACTTGCAGTGCATCCTCGAATTTTTTATGTTTTAAGATCGTGGGAGTATTGTTCCTCCGAGTTCCTTTAGGTGATAAGCTCCAGACCGGACGACCTCCTCTATCTCATGCTGGCCTTCTCAATTTGGAGCAAGCTCCTCTTGGCTTTGATGCTGGAAGATGATGGATCATTGAAGTACCAAGCTCCTTCTAGACGTGGCATCAATGATACGGGAGGTGATTGACCTTTCTATTGTTCCTCTATCATTAGTGGTTCTGGCTATGGCAGTGCCCTTGGTCGATCTTCTCCTACTTCAAACTGACGTATGAGGAATCGACCCAGCTAGCCTCTCCTGATGAGCTCCTCGATTTCATCTCGAAGTTGAACGCATTTTTCAATGTCGTGGTTGTGATCGTGATGGTAGAGGTAGTACTTACTTCGATCGTGCTTGTTTGGGGAAGATCGTAATTTTTCTAATCTTGATAGCTAGTTCTTAACTTCCATCAAAATTTGAGTTCAAGGAGCGTTAAGGGAGGCATGGTCGTGGAACCTTCCGAAAGGAAGACTTCTTCGTGCCCTTCTGTCGGAGCTTTCTTGATGACGACCTCGAGGAGTTCGGCTCGCTTGCACCCGGAGGAAGTCTGTGAGCACGACCGAACTTCACTCGACCCTCCATCGATGGTGGATCTATTATACTCGTTCGCCCGCCGCTCTTGTAAGGCTTCTTCGTCCTTCAACTTGAAGGCTTCTTCCACATGGGCATATCCCTCGACTCAAGCCAACAGATCGGTGAAGTCCTTGGGATACTTCTTCTTCAGAAAGAACAGCAAGTCATTCTTCTGAAAGCCGCCATTGAGTGCGGCCATCGCAACAGACTGATCCAGGTCCCGGATCTTCAATGCCACGATGTTAAATTGGGTGACATAAGTTCAGATGGATTCTCTTTGCTTTTGCTTGACATTCATCAGAAAATTCGAACCTCGGTGCGGATGTCGGCTGTTGATGAAGTGAGCCACGAACTGATGGCTCATTTGGTCAAAAAGAAGATCGTGTCCGACTTCAACATCGAATACCAATTTTTTGCTACTTCCTTTAAGGTAGATGGGAAGGCTCGGCATAATATGACGTTTGGTGTGCTATGAAGTAGCATCATGGTCTGAAAGACCTCTAGATGATCAACTAGATCAGAAGTTCCATCGTAGCTTTCAAATTGAGGGAGCTCGAAGTTCAATGGGATGAACTCTTGCATAATTTGGAGGAAGAAAGGAGAATCGGTGCAGATGTCATCAAGGTAAGCTAGGACGACGTGGTCGAGCTCCTCAATTCGTCGGTCCATCTTTCGCAGTCTGTGATTGAGGGCATCATCTTGGTTGCAGATCTTTAGGAGCTTCTGGCTATAAATGGGGAAGGTCTCTTTCAAAGGAGAACCATAATTCGAACACGGATCCTCTACTCTCTGTTTCTCCTTTCCATAGACGATGGGTCCGTTAGCCCGAGTACTCTTTCTTGGGGTCGATTTTCGACATTCTGATGGTGGATTTTCTGGTGGAGTCAGCGTTGGAGGCTGCTACATGACCTGCACCATCTTGGTGAGGCCCTGAACCCATTGGACGAGTAGGTTGAACTGCTCCGCATCCACCGTGGCCACAGACGGAATCTGAGTTGCCGGGGCTAGAGCGAGAGCAGATGGATCTGGGTGGGATTGATCCATGGAGGCCATCAATCATCGGATCGAAGCTCTCCTGGGAGGTATTTTCTCTCGAAAAAGAACTCTAGAGAGGAAGAAGGAAGATCTCTAAAGAGGGGAGAGAGAGGTCGTCGCTGAGCACTCCTTTAAGAATAAGAGAACTTCAAAAATAGAGGGGCCCTCCTTCTAGCGTCAATTCTGTTGGTGCAGAATCTGATTGACATCGGATTGAACTGGAGTGGAGGAGGACGAGGTCACCACCGATGACCTATAAAATAAAATTCTGTCTGGAGTCGATGGTGGTGGCTCCGATAGGATCCTTCGATGGTCAAATCAGCTCTTCTGGCCAACAGAAATGGAGTGCTCAGGAATGAGTTCGATAGAGTTTAGTGGAAGAGAGGAGAGCTTAGAGCCTTTTGAAAATATATCTGGAGGATCCCTTTATAGGCAGAGCTTATAGCGGATTGATGGTGATGGCCATACCGTTCGATCGTGGGCCGCTCAGGATCGCATGAAGTTCGTATGGAGAGAAAGGCATCGTCAGATGGATAGTGATAGCCATACTAGCGGGTCGTAGGCCGTATGGGGTTGGTTATAGAGAGAGTGGTGTCGCCAGTAGTGGTGGCCATGTCGTCCGATCGTGGGCCGCGTGGAGCTTGTTATAAAGGAAAAGATGACGTTAGACTGATAGTGGCAGCCATACCGTCGAGGTTCAACAGCCGTAGATGAAGAACCTCAGCGTATATCTATTTCAAGAGAGCTCGGACTCCGAAGGGGGATACATCTAGAGGGGATCATCCAAGAGGAGTTCAGTCGAAGGAAATGTCCGAAAGGAGTTCGACCCTTAGAGGAGTCTGTCTGCAGGAGTGATTCGAAAGGAGTTTGGCTCTTGAAAGAGTTCGACTGAAGGAGAAGTTCGACAAAAGTTCGGCTTCTGTAGGCGTTCGATTGGAGCACGGAGAGAGTGCGGCTCTCATGGGCGTCCGACTGAAGGAGTACGGAGGGAGTCCGACTGAAGGTTGACCGTTGAAAAGTTCGATTGAAGCTCGGCCGTTGAGGAGTTCGGCTGACTAAAGAAGTTCGACGGGAGCTCGACCGCTGAGGAGTTTGGCCAACTGAAGAAGTTCATCAAAGATTCGGCCGCTGGAGAGTTCAGCTAGGACTCGATCGTTAGGGAGTTCGGCAGGAGCTCGACCGCTGAAGAGTTCGACCGACTGAAGGAGTTCGACTAAGACTCATCCGCTGAAGCTCTTCCGTAGTTATCGATTGCATTAGGCTGAGCATCGAACTGAACTTCGGCAGGAGCGGGGTTTATCTCCAACACCCCAAATCCAGGACATAACATGACTATGCTACCTAGAAATACGGTCCTCGATAACACGAAGCCTATCGATCATAATCAGTTAAAAATTTATCATAATTAAACTATAAATAAAGATTTAATTTCATTATTCATCAAATAATCAAACCAAAATTGATTCAAAATATCTAAATCCATAATCAAAATCAAACCCATGTCTCAAAATCATAAATAAATAACTATAAGTTTATGATCAGACTAAGTTCAGTTACAAAATTTTCAAGCTTGCTATGTAGAGCCCCAAGCTTGGATCCCTTGTCAATCCTATCCTTAATTCTCTATAAAATGAAAAATAAAAAGAGGTGAGCTGCTCTAGCTTAGTAAGTAAAACATATGCTTCCTTACCGGATCAGATATAAGTTTTTTCATGATAATGCAATATTTAAAAAATAGCAGATTTGCAAATAAAATATTTCATAGAGCATAATATAAAATAAGTTATAAATCAATCATGCATGCATAAATCATGAATTTCATAAACATAATTTATAAATCATCCTTGATCATATATTCATATCATGTTTTAAAATCTTACTCACACATATTCGTGCTAAGGTCACTATTATACCTATGATAGGGCCATAATCATATCATACCAACTATTATAATCCACTAGTGAGGGTCGTATGCCGAGCTACGATAACCTGCTGGTGAGGGCCATGTGCCGAGCTACGATAACCCACTGGTGAGGGCCATGTGCCGAGCTATGATAACCCACTGGCAAGTGCCGTACATAGCTATCTAAGAGCTTTCAAAATCTTATTTCTTTTTTTTAAAACATACATATACTTAGACGAGAAAATATTAAAATTCATACATCATAAAATATATCATTTTCATAAAACACATTCATAAAATTAATGATAATAATAAAATATAATTTTCACATCTCATATGTTGATCTAAAGTTTATTTAAAAATATGAATTTATAATAATAATTTAATTTATATAAAAAGTATGATAATTTAAAAATAAATAAGGAACGTAAGATCCACTTATCTCAATTGTCCTAGATTTTTAGACTTCATAGTAATCCTATTTAAAATACCAAAAAATATAATCAATTTTCTATCTGATGATTTTAATAAGATTTAAATCATAAGGAAAGAAGATTGTTGGCTAGATGTGTCAGACCATCCAGTCATCAAGGCAATTTAGGATCTTTAAGCTAAGGGTTAGATTTAAGCGACTCGACTAAAGAATCGTGAAATATATATTAGATCAAAGTCAGAATCAATTAACAGGCTTCATCAATAATGAATTTTAAATATACTAGACCTGATCGAAATGAAGTTGACATATAGCATGACTTTCAAAGCAACTTTAAATCATCTTATTGGAGTCAGCATGGGTCCCTAGAAGAGAAGGCATGACTTGGTACAGGATTCATAAATCTTTTTAGAGAGAGAAAGTTGATCAAGAGAGAGAAAATAGAGAGAGAAAGTGGAGAGAAAATCTCTGTATCCGATAAAAGAGTCAATCATGAAAAGGATCATCAGGGATTATGTCAGAATGACTCAATAAGAATTTTCTGACAAAAGTCGGACTGAGATTCAACCTATTGCATGGATTTCATAGCAGCCTCCGATCATCTTGATTTCATCTTAGGTTCAACCTAGGATCCGTGGTACAATTAAAGAGAGAAATAGAGAGGATAAGAAGATCCTAGAGAGAAGAAGAGAGAGGAGAGAAATTTTTTTTTTCCTTTTTCTTTTTCTTTTCTTTTCTTCTTCTTCTTTCTTTTCTTTTCTTTTCTTCTCCTCTCTTGGTCGAACAGGAGAGGGAGGGGTTGGTGGCTTATGCTCCGGCTGAGGGCCGAAAGATCGCGGTAGTGATGGCGGCTGACAGTGGTGGCAGCAATGAAAAAAGGGATGGTCGGCAATGATGTCCAGCAGATGAAAAATCAAGAAAAGAAAGAGAAATAGAGGATTCTTCTTTGAGCTATTTTCTAGCCAAATCGGTAGTCGACGGTGGTGCCCAAGGCCAAGAAAAAGAAGGGGAAGGAAGAGAGGAAGAAGGGCAGGTGTTTATCTCAAACTTCGATGGCTCTTCGGCTTCAATTTTGGGCAGCGCAAGTATGCGAAGTCGATAAAAAAATCAAGAGAAAGAGAGAGAACGAAAGAAAAATAGGGGTGCCAATGCTCATTGTAGCATAGAAGGAGAATTAGGAGATCTTAAATAGGGTGGAGGGGAGGCTGAATCCTTTTTGGATTCGACTTCCTCTTTGATGAAGTCGTGTGGAAGAAGACTCCCAACGGGAGTCTTCTTCGTTCTTTTTTCTTTTAGATAATTACATTTTTCCTCCCCTATTTTTCTTGTTCCTTATTTTTCTTGGGATTTTCCAACACCAGCGGTCATTATCGACCATCGGACTAAGATGGATGAGCTACAGTGCAGCAGCCCCAGTTACCATCGGCCATCATTGTGCCGACTATGGCTCCCAATTCGAGAAGCAAAGAGGGACCACGTGGTCCCCTGTTTTGGTTAAGGCTCACGGGAAGAAAGAAAGAGAAAGAGGAAAAAAAAGAAGAAGAAAAAAGAGAGAAAAAAAAAGGAGAGAGAGTTTCTCTTTTTTCTCTCTTTTCCATCTTGATTTTGAATCTCTCTCTAGAATCTAACTCTTTCTCTAGAAGATTTATTTTTTCTCTCTATTAGAATTCTTGGATTTTTTTTAAAAAAAAAAGAGAAAAAAAATTTAAAAAAATTCTCTCTCCTCTCTCTTTTTCTCTCTATTTTCTCTCTCTAAAATTTTCTCTTTCTTCATGGATTTTTTTCTCTAAAAATCTTGGAGATAAAGTACGGACCCCGGTGAATCCTGATAGAGGATTTTAGAATTTTTTATGGATCTAATTGATTTATTTTAAGAAATTAAACTAAGTTTATAAGAGAATAAATTACTAGACAGAAGAACATTGAGTAGAGCTTTGACAGCCAGATCATATTCTTGAGAGTTTTATTTATCATAAATAGAGGTAAGAATTCCTGTACATAATCATCATTATGTGTATTATTGAAAATGTATTCTTGATTTTGCATCATTTGATTCATTTTCTTGTACGATCTTTCAACATGAGTATATTATATATTATTTATATATGTATATAATAATGATTGATAATATGATTTTATGGATATGATATATTTGTCCTAATCATATTATAAACTAAAATTTAATATGATGAAATCAATATATAATAATCAGATGAAAAAGATATGGTTCGGACTAGCCTCATCATATGGAATACCCTCTATGGGCTTATGTATAAAAATATGATCCAAGAAAGATTATGAATATTTGATCCGAGAAAGATCTTGAGAAATATGATTCAAGAAAGATCATAAAAATTTGATCGAAGGAAGATCATAGAAATTCGATCTGAATAAAAGATTGTCGTATGATCTTGATTAGTCTAAAATTGAAAAGTTAAAGGTTAATAAACTAAATTATGAAAAGAGGAAACAAATGTTAAGACTTGAGAGATTATTGTTGAATAAGAGACTTTACCTGATAGTATATAATGATCTATTTCTTATCTATGTGTTCAATGCATATTTATGCTAGTATTTAAATTATTTCATATATGTATTTTCATGATTTTATTTTGATATGCTTATTGATATTTTCAATATATCTATTATTTTAGTATAGATATATGATGATTTTTACTGAGCTGTAAAGCTCACAATCCTCCTTCCTTCTTTTTTATTTTCAGAATTACAGAATATATGTATTTGGCTAAGATTGAAATCACAATTGAAAGAATCGATTAGATAAAAAACCATCAGTGAAAATGGGATGATCGAAAAAATTTAATTGGCATTTGTGCAAGTTTTATCAGTTGAAATTGAATTAGATTATTTTTATAAATTTTGAGGTTGTACTAGATTTTTAAAGCCTTATATATTCTTTAGGATACTCTTGCCCTAAGAAGTGTGCATCTATTATGTATCTGATCCAGATGTTGGGTTCGAGGCATGACAGGAGAAGTGGGCCAACCTCTGGGCTCCCACGGCCAGCAGTGAGGGCAGACATAGCAGAGCAGGGCTGGGAGGTGGCGAGAGAGAGTAAGAAAGAGAGATAGAGTGTATACTTGATGCAACCAGTCGTCTTCCACCGTCCGCCATCCATCATCGGCCCTGTGGAGGAAGAGGAAAAGCTGGTGACAACAATGATAACAATGATGCATCATGGGAGAGGAGAGATTTTCGAGTAGACGAGCAGAAACTGAAACCTAATTACCCAATCTGCCGAGCCCATCGATTGGAGTCGGTTGGATCCCCTCCAAAAACTGTAGAGGTCCAGTTGGCATCACGACTGTCCGTTATCATCCGCCATGATGGCGAGAACCTTTAACGTATATACAACACCTCGCATTATATATTGTAATCTCGGCCTTCCATGTATCATTAGTTGCCACGTTGCAAACCTCAGTATATAACCTAATGTCTCATTTATCATGAAAAATGTCTGAAACAATCATGACCAAGTAAAACTGCATCACGAGTTCACGACCCGGGACCAACTTCCCATGTTGAAAATGATTTTTTTTTTTAATGGTTTAATAGTTATAATGCATGATTGGCTACTCAGAAGAATTTAACATACAGTAAATTTTTTAAAATCTAATATAAATTAGATGCTAATATATCTTCTTTTAAAATAATTTAATATTTTATATGCTTAATGTAGATAAGTTTTCTAAACGGCCATTAGTGAATAACAAATCACTATATTTAGAAAGATTTTGGGCATAAAATTCCCAATATATATATATTATTATACAAATTTTAATTCCAAGCGAGTTCTTTCTTTGGATAACTTTCCTCGATTTGGAGTCATAAAAGTTCAACAATACCGGTCACTGAAAACCTTTTTCTAATTGAAGTTCCTTATGATTTAAGTATATTTTATACCTAATTAGAGTTATTATGAAAACTAAAAATTTAAAAAATTAAACTACTTATACATTTTTTTAATAAAATGGTACAGTATAATTCTGATATAAATATGCTACGGTGTTGACCTCTTGTAGACATCAGATTTACCTGATGGAGGCTCTTTACTTGTGCATAATTTTAAGATAGAAAAATTCTTTCTACACCATGAGTATCACAGCTCTACGAACACTATTGATGATGATTGATTTTTATATGAAATTAAAATATAATATCTAAAAAAATAAAAAAAATTTTAATTTTATAGAGAGTCAATCACTGGATGATGTCCGCAAAATTATATTACTTATTTCTTTTAAAAATATTTAGAAAGTAAATTTAGTTCTCTGCAACCAGCATCGGTCGGCCTCTTCACTAATCCCAGAACAATTTAGGGAAACTGCCGTCTCACGGTTCACAAAGTGCCTCTCTCCTTTTTATTATTATAACCTGATTTTCGAAAAATAAAATATGAAAATAAAAAAAGAAAATAATATATGAAAATATAAAAATAAAAAAATTCTCGTCGGTCAAGTTGAGGGGAGTACTGCATTCCACTTTCGCAACTCTCTCCTCTCCCGCTCTCGCTCTCCGGCTCTGGTAATCTTTTTTTCTTTTTTTTTTTACCCTCTCAGATCTCGCATAAAAAACCCCTGCCTTCCCTTTCCCCTTTCTTCCTCTTCCGCCATGACAGCATACATTCGTATAAAAAATCTCTCTCCTTCCAATCCGCCTTTGAACAGAAGGCGCTGGCTTGACGCCGAACTCCCCATTGACCACCCAAGATTCATTTGTTCGGGTCAACGGTTTTCATAGCCTGGTCCTCAAGTATTAGACATCAGCATTAATTTTACCCGAAAGTTTGGTGTCGACGTTGAAATGATGAAGTGGGAACTTGAATCATGCCATGATTTTCTGATGCCATTCTGGCAAAAATAAAGAGCATTCAACTTATGCAAAGTAATCTTGTTTTTAAAGCCAATAATTAGATGTATCAACAACATATCCATCATATCAACAGCCATTTATATTAGCTTGTTAAAAACCTTTTTATCAACTTTAAACGCAAACATCCAACCTGATTCTCATTCAATCATCATTAATTTTCTACCCTTATAATATGGTTTCCAAATATATATAGAGATGTCATGTCAATGAGTAATTTATGCATCCCCAGAACTGAATGAAGTAATTTTGGTTTAGATGATGAGTTTAAAAATTTAAAACTGTTTGATTTTGATTTCAATCTTGGTTGGCTACGGTTTTGATTTTTCTCCAATTCAAAACTAACATTGAAACCAAATCCGACACTGAATCCAAAATCTAGCATGAAACCGAATATATCTGATATTTAATATTTTTTTTTTATGTTTACTATAAATCCAAATTACTAACCTCATAAAAATGGCCACCAAAAAATCCCAACCAACCATCCCACTCAATCTAGATCATTCATAGCCACATTGCCACAATCCCTAGCACGAGTAGAGACGGTTTTCGTTTTTCGATGTTGATCTCAATTTTGTTTTTTTTCTGTTTTTATGGTTTTTTAATTCAAAAACTATTTAATTTTTTTCTGTTTCGATCTCAAGTGGTAGTGGATTTCGAGTGAATTATGATTTCGGTTACAATTTTGTCATTGATAGCACCGGATCTTCCCCTTTAACATCGCTAAATATGCTGAGAATGATGGAAAATGCTATCGATCATCTATTTAGGGACTCATATTTTGTCCACGTAGAAAGATCATTACCTATCTATGATCCAAGCAACTCTGGATTACCGAAGAAACGAGTCGGTGATGGAGCAAACATTTGGCATTTTTCACAAAATGACTGCTCCTTGAACCAACACGCCCAAGCATTTTATCATTGGAAAATACTTTCTACACCATGGCCAATATAGCTCCACAAACATCCAGACTCTCGTATAAAACCGAAGCACGTAGCCCAAAAAATATATATATATTTTTCTACTCCAATCCCAAGCAAGAGTCAATCATGTCTGTAGAAAATATTTTCCTTATCATTTTACCAACCAATGATTAGATTACTCCGCACCGAAGAAATGTGATGGCACCTATTACCATACCGTTCGCTCACCGCAAATAATTTCGCACGTTGCAATAAGTTGATGATATAACACCTACAAGAGCAGCAGGAAAAAGGCTCTAGTGTTGATCAACTAAAAGGCACAAATCAGTGCCAAAACGGGTCTACTGAAATAATATTCGCTAGAGACCAGTCATTTGAGTGGAAATATGTCTTCACAACTGCCTCATATGAAACCAGCATTAGGGCCTACCATAAAATCCCTCCAGAGTGGCCGTTTAAATTTAGCCTGCTGCAATTCTTGAGCAATTTCGACCAATAACAGTAAAGGTAAAATTTTTGTTGCAGTCAATAGATGAATTATGATATGGTTGTAAATTCTAAAAAGGAGGGGGAAGACACAAAAGCAAGTTATTGGCCAAAAGCATTAAATCTGATCATCTGGTGCCCACTGATCTTTTCTTTGTCTTTTTCCAGCAAAGGACAAACCAAGAAAATCACTATAGAAGAAGCAATGCAGCCACAATAACAAGGAGATCAGCAGTATGTTCAAGAAACTATGCCTGACAATGAATTTGGTGGAAAAAAAAAAAAAGATAATGACATCCATGTTCTTCCCGTTATGGAACAGTCATCATTTATTCTGTTGACCGTTCAGTGCCAAAAATAACAGGCTGATCGGCTAGATACAAAATATAAGAATAACTCCACCTTTGATTTTGCATCGAGGTTCGGTGCATCTTCTCATATCACTTTTATTTTAGAAATAATGCCTGCATCCATGGGCTTTTTGAGCACCACGAGGCCAAATCATCAGCCTCGAGGGATCATTGTGCTTACCCATATATTGAACAAAATCTTAAGCATCAAATTCTAACTGCTGCTGACCGCTATAGCAATCTTTTACCCTTTTTTTTTTTTTTTCGCTCAGCAATTTGTGTATTTTAAAGAGTAGCAGTATCTCCTTGATCAAATGTCATTATGGACTCTTTAAAATATCTACTGATCAATCATCCCCATGATGTAGATTGACTAATACAATCAATTTGAGGCACCCGATATCATTTTCTTCCAAAAACTCCTCAACATAACAGGAATTAACTTTTATTTGTCCAACCAGAGGCTTTGTCAGTTATGCTAACATCCTTCCAAATTCATAATTTCACTCTACAAACATCTGACATAATTTTATCATGCATCTTGAAACTTCATTATCTTCTCAAAAGTTTAAACCTACAATTCTTATCACAAAACTCCATCCTATGTAAGTGATACTATACTTCAAAACCTCAGTCACTTTGATATAACAAATGCTGCTGATTACATTCTAATACACCACACACCTCTTCATCCATAGCTCCATCAAAGTTTTGTGCTTAATAGGACTGCAACTTGGGCAATTCATAGTGATAAATGGTAAAAATATACTAATAAAAATATTAAATTATAAAATAAATTAATTTATTTTATTAGAAATTGATATTTTTATTAATCTTATGCAGGAAAGAAGGCCACCAATGTGAAGATCTTATTTTTCTGGTTCTGATGAAAAAAATTTCAGTCAAAACAAACTTCAAACGAGCCCGGAATCGAATTTCAAAAAAAAAAAAAAAAAAAAACCGCCGACGCAACGCTGACGTCGGGATGACATCAGCATTTTTCGCGGCGCACGATAGACCATCTGAAGGGTATTTTAGAAATTTCACAGCAAGAGGCGCGCTCTAATTGGCTGAAGAACGCGGCGGTCCACGCAACACCGGGCTCGCGCACGGTCCACGGAGGGCAATTTGGGAATTCTGGCTGATCCAACGGGCGGTTTTCACTGAAGCTTGATCGGACGGACGAGAAGAAGGCGCTGATGGACGGCATCCGCAGCTCCCGATCGAGATCCAACGGCTGAGATTCATCCCGACGTTAAACTATAGATCTGAAGCCTTCTTTCAACGCGATCGGACGGCCCAGATTCGATCCAATGGATGATCCAATGGCTGATATTAAATCCGACTTGATCTGGGTTATTTTAAGGGCTTTTTGAGTGGTTTTTGGACCGTTTGATCAACATCGGACGGCCAGAATTATCCAGATCTTAATTTGAATTGTTTTGGGAGTCTTAAACCTAGTTTTTGATGGATTTTGGGGGAAATAAAACTCTTCATCTATAAAAAAAACCTAGTGTTACCGTGAGAAAAAAAAGAGAATTAGAGAGAGACAAAGAGAGAGACGGGAGAAAGAGAGAGAGGAGAAAGAGAGAGAAAGAGAGAGGAGAGAGATAAAAAAAAAAGTGATTTATGAGAAAATCAAAAATTTTTTGATTTTTCTTCGACGATCAAGACATCGATCAAGGAGCCTCTTCTTCTTCGCCAAGTTCTCCACATCAAGAGCAGCAGACAATCAATTTCAGCAATCAAACAGTCTAATTTCTTCTATGCTTTTTATTTTATTTGCTATTTTTGAATTTGTTATCATGAACTAAATTTTATTTTACTAAGGCTAAGGTGTAGCCACTCTTTTGATGCAATATTCAGTGTGATTTATTTTTAAATTTTATTCATGAGGAGTATATAAATCTGATCTTAATGCTTTTAGATTACTGGCCATCTTCTAATTGATCTGATGAACATAGATGTTACGGACCAAGTACATCTATGTTAATGCTTCTTGATTATATACCTTGTATTATGAATCAAATTAGAATTCATATGCATGCGGAAATTTTAGTGCGCTTTGGACGCAGCGTATTTTAATTAGAGGGTTTCACAAAACCTAATGCATTAATATTATTTATTAATTAAATTACACCCTGGACCAAAGGATAGTGAATAAATTAGGAGACTCCACCGTCACATGAAATAAAATTAATCTAAAAATCTGAATATTGTATTGACTGAGTTGGTGAACCGATTGCCTTAGTAATCCATTGCTCTTGAATTTAAAACCCTAATAATTTACACTCTCTCTATTTAATTAAAAACTTTTAATTATTTTTTTTATTTTCTTTAATTTCTTATTCTCATAAATCGATCTTCTAAATAAAGCATAGGAAAGAGCTTTTCAGTACTTATTTTCCAATCCTCTAGGGACGATACTCTACTCATTCACTTTATTACTTGATCGACTGGTGCACTTGCCATAGCTATAAATTAGCACGCATCAAGTTTTTGGCACCGTTGCCGGGGATTGTGTCTAAAACAATAATATTAAAATTTTGATCCTAGCTTTACTTTAGAAATTTATTTTTAATTTTTATTATTAAAAAAAAAAATTTAGTGCATGACACGTACTGGACATAGTAACTTACTACCTTTAGATCCAGAAATTGAAAGAACCATTAGAAGACTACAACAAGAGAGAAACATGGCAGCTGAAGATCCTAACGACATCAATCTAGGATTGGATATGGCGACTGAAGGACAGCATGAAGCTATTCGACCAGTACATCATCCATTAAATGATTACATCACACCATCTGTATAGCCGATGCAGCTTCGAGCATCAGGAGACCGCCTGTACGAGCAAACAACTTCGAAATAAAATCGACGATGATCCAGATGATTCAATCAACTGTCCAATTCAGTGGACACATGCATGATGATCCGAATGCCCATATTTCTAATTTTCTTGAACTTTGTGATACTTTTAAAATTAATGGGGTGTCGGATGATGCTATTAGATTAAGGTTATTTCCTTTCTCTTTATGGGATAAAGCTAAAAATTGGCTTCATTCTCTTCCTGCAGGTTCTATCACAACTTGGGATGTCCTAGCCCAAAAATTCTTAGCCAAGTACTTTCCACCTTCCAAGACTGCTAAGATGCGCAACGATATCACTTCTTTTATGCAGATGGACATGGAGACACTATATGAGGCTTGGGAGCATTTCAAGAAACTGCTGAGGAGATGTCCACATCATCAACTATCCGTATGGCTTCAGGTACAAACTTTCTATAATGGTTTATCTCCTACTAATCATTCTATGATTGATGCAGCAGCAGGAGGAACCATTAATCGAAAAAATGGAGGAAGAAGCCTTCGATCTGATCGATGAGATGGCATCAAATAGCTATCAATGGCAGACAGAGCGCATGATGCCAAAAAGACTAGCAGCTGTGCAGGGAGTAGATTGCGTGCCAACTTTACTAGCTGAAATTGCAGCCCTTAGAGCCGAAGTCAACAACTTAAAGGGAACAGCTATGCATGTTCAGAGCATTACTTGTGACCTGTGTGGAGGAGGACACGATACGAGCAATTGCCAGACAGGTAATCCTTTTGCTAAAACAACTGATACAGCTAATTATATTGGTAATTTTTTCAGGCCGCAACAAAACAATCCCTACTCCAACACATACAATCAAGGGTGGAGGCAGCACCCAAATTTCTCATGGAGCAATCAAAATGCAGCACAACAGCCACCCCCGGGATTCCAAGTACCTGAAAAGAAGTCCAACATGGAAGAGCTGATGGTCAAATTTATGCAAAACCAAGAAGCAACTATAAAAAATTTGGAAGCCAAACTTAGGCAGGACCAAACAGCAGCAATTCGAAACTTGGAGATGCAAATAGGTCAAATGGCTAAGATAATCTCCGAGAGACCTCAAGGATCCTTGCCAAGCAATACGGAGACAAATCCAAGGGAGCAAGTCAATGCTATCACCCTAAGAAGTGGTACAAAGCTGGAGGAGCCACATCAGAAGAAAGAGACTGAAGAGCCAACTACAAATAAGGAACCATCAACTCAAAATTCGTCAGTCACCAAAACAACCAGCAGATGGATGGTCTCCAGGTATACGATTTGCTGATCCAAATGTGAAGCCCTACGTGCCGCCACTACCATTCCCAGAGAGACAAATACAGCATCCAGATAAGGAAATTTTCTAACTTTTTCAAAATTTTAAAGAATTTACATATTAATATTCCTTTTGTAGATGCTATTACTCAAATGCCCAGGTATGCCAAGTTTCTCAAAGAAATCCTTAACAAATAAGAAAAAGCTGAAGGAGCATGAGAGAATAAATTTGAATGAAGAATGCTCAGCAATACTTCAAAATAAATTACCACAGAAGCTAAAAGATCCAGGGAGTTTTACTATCCCCTGCATTATTGGTGATTGTAGTTTTGATAAAGTTTTATGTGATTTAGGAGCAAGCATTAATCTCATGCCTTTTTCTATTTTCAGGAAAGCTGGGTCTAGGAGAACCAAAGCCTACCACTATTACTCTTCAATTAGCCGACAGATCCATTAAATATCCAAGAGGTATAGTGGAGGATGTCTTGGTAAAGGTAAACAAGTTTATTTTCCCTGTTGATTTTATTGTTCTTGATATGGAAGAAGATTATGATGTACCCCTTATTTTAGGGAGACCCTTTTTAGCTACTGGAGGAGCTTTAATAGATGTTCAACAAGAAAAATTAATTCTTAGAGTCCAAGACGAACAAGTTACTTTTAATGTTTTCAAAGATACTAAACATCCTGATGATAATCAAACTTATTTTCTAATTGATATTATTGACAATCCATTATATGAGAATTCTGTAGAAAATAGGTTTGAGACTATAAAAGCGAGCAATGTCAAATTGAAAGAGGACTCGATCAAACATGAAAGTATTCCAATTGAAGTGGCACCGGATTGATCCACTTTAGAACTCAAAGAAAGTCAAGCTGAAGACTATAAATCAGAACTACTAGATAGGTTGTTTCTTTTCTTTTTAGTTTTGATCATTTTTCTTTTCTTTTATTTTTCAGTAATTTGTTGTTGCTCTTTTACTGCTCTGGTGTGTATTTTCAATTTTGCAGAAAAATCAATGAGAACTCAAGCAAAATTTCAAAGCTCCAAAGAACCAGACTGAATAAAATCAGGTGTATTCCTTCCTATCCTTTATTACATCCTTTATTTTTCTTTCTCCTTTAAGACAATGTAGAATAATAATTAATAAAAAAAAAAATCATGTGTCAAGAAGAAAATCTTGAGCAAGATAAACTGGATAAGTGATAAAAGATAGAATTATTTGCTAATGAATGTAATGAGTTAAAGAAGTAGATTAGTTGGTCAACTTTTAGCAGCCTACTTAGGTCATTAAAAGATTATTAGCACTTTTTATTGCACATGCACACTAACAAGGCAAAGTAGGTATTGATTATAAGGCCAACTGAGGATTCAATTATCACTAAAAATTGATAATTAATATACATTCTAATCAAAGAAACTTGAATTTAAGGAAAGAGCTACCTGCCTATAAATAAAGTGCAAAAGATAGAGTATATGTGGATTGCCCAAAGCCTAGTAACTGGGTCTCTGCACCTAGGTCAAGTGTGAAAATTCACGTAAAATGGTGAAGGAAAGGCCAGGATGCTCAGCACAGTAAAAAAAAAAAAAAAAAGAAAAGGCAGTGTGAAAGCTACCTTAATTCATGAGTATAAAATTGAGAATGTATAGAAAATTGACCAAAATAGGTGATAAGAGAGGATACTTTTGTTCTTTTAATTTAATACTGAAATGCTAAAGTTAGTCATCACGAACACAAGTGCTATAGATCTTTGATGTACTCTAAGAAAGTTTTTAATTGTATTGACTGAAAAATTTGCTTCTGAAGCTCAATGCTTAGTTAGCAGTATTTTCTAAACTTTTTGACCTTTAATCCTAGATTTTATCTTTGTGATGGATAATCTTATTGAAACATATGGTATTAAATAAAACATTGCTAAGGGACTAGCAATGACTAAGTTGGGGGGTGTGATAAGTGGTAAAAATATACTAATAAAAGTATTAAATTATAAAATAAATTAATCTATTTTATTAGAAATTGATACTTTTATTAATCTTATGTAGGAAAGAAGGCCACCAATGTGAAGATCTTATTTTTCTGGTTCAGATGAAAAAAATTTCAGGCAAAACGGACTTCAAACGAGCCCAGAATTGAATTTCAAAAAAAAAAAAAAAAACGACGCAACGCTGACGTCAGGATGACGTCAGCATTTTTCGCGGCGCACGGTGGACCATCTGAAGGGTAATTTGGGAATTTCACAGCAAGAGGCGCGCGCTGATTGGCTGAAGAACGCGGCGGTCCATGCAACACCGGGCTCGCGCACGGTCCACGGAGGGCAATTTGGGAATTCTGGCTGATCCAACGGGCGGTTTTCACTGAAGCTTGATCGGACGGACGAGAAGAAGGCGCTGATGGACGGCATCCGCAGCTCCCGATCGAGATCCAACGGCTGAGATTCATCCCGACGTTAAACTATAGATCTGAAGCCTTCTTTCAATGCGATCGGACGGCCCAGATTCGATCCAATGGATGATCCAATGGCTGATATTAAATCCGACTTGATCTGGGTTATTTTAAGGGCTTTTTGAGTGGTTTTTGGACCGTTTGATCAACATCGGACGGCCAGAATTATCCAGATCTTAATTTAAATTATTTTGGGAGTCTTAAACCTAGTTTTTGATGGATTTTGGGGGAAATAAAACTCTTCATCTATAAAAAAACCCAGTGTTACCGTGAGAAAAAAAAGAATTAGAGAGAGACAAAGAGAGAGACGGGGAGAAAGAGAGAGAGGGAGAAAGAGAGAGAGAAAGAGAGAGGAGAGAGATTAAAAAAAAGTGATTTGTGAGAAAATCAAAAAGGATTTTTGATTTTTCTTCGACGATCAAGACATCGATCAAGGAGCCTCTTCTTCTTCGCCAAGTTCTCCACATCAAGAGCAGCAGACAATCAATTTCAGCAATCAAACAGTCTAATTTCTCTATGCTTTTTATTTTATTTACTATTTTTGAATTTGTTATCATGAACTAAATTTTATTTTACTAAGGCTAAGGTGTAGCCACTCTTTTGATGCAATATTCAGTGTGATTTATTTTTAAATTTTATTCATGAGGAGTATATAAATCTGATCTTAATGCTTTTAGATTACTGGCCATCTTCTAATTGATCTGATGAACATAGATGTTACGGACCAAGTACATCTATGTTAATGCTTCTTGATTATATACCTTGTATTATGAATCAAATTAGAATTCATATGCATGCGAAATTTTAGTGCGCTTTGGACGCAGCGTATTTTAATTAGAGGGTTTCACAAAACCTAATGCATTAATATTTATTTAAATTACACCTGGACCAAAGGATAATTAATAAATATTAATAGTTTTGCTATGCCTGGACCAAAGGATAGTGAATAAATTAGGAGACTCCACCGTCACATGAAATAAAATTAATCTAAAAATCTGAATATTGTATTGACTGAGTTGGTGAACCGATTGCCTTAGTAATCCATTGCTCTTGAATTTAAAACCCTAATAATTTACACTCTCTCTATTTAATTAAAAACTTTTAATTATTTTTTTTTATTTTCTTTAATTTCTTATTCTCATAAATCGATCTTCTAAATAAAGCATAGGAAAGAGCTTTTCAGTACTTGTTTTCCAATCCTCTAGGAACGATACTCTACTCATTCATTTTATTATTTGATCGATTGGTGCACTTGCCATAGCTATAAATTAGCACGCATCACATAGCCTAAACCAACTCAACCCAATATTGATTGGATTTCTCTAGCCTAACCCAACCAACCCCATCTTAAGTTTAACTTCAAGTTGGTTCAGGTTTGTGTCAGGTTGGGTCGAGTCAGGTTAATTTAAACAGGGATTTTAAGATTTTGGAAATGTTTGGGATATTCCTACCGGATTAATATTCTATTGTGTTGGGGTCTCAATCACCTATCGATTCGGATCGTACACAACCAAATTCAATAGCTTAGCAAAGTTAAATAGAAAGTTACATAAAAGGTACAAATAATCCATATCAATTGAAAATATAAATTACTTCCTAATTTATTCATCTATTCAGTTGGTTTTGGTTCAGCCAAGTGGTAGTTGGATTCAGCTAAGGCTAGAGTCAGTTTTGGATTAGTCTCATCCATAGCCCAACCTACCCCAGGATGGTTGGATTTGGGTTAAGCCCAACCCAAGTTGCACTCTAATGCTTCAAGTATTTGGTGGGCTTAGTGGTAAAACCAGCCAAAGAAATGGCATCTGTAGAGCCAATGATAACTGCAGGTGATTCATGAAATGGAGTTATACATCGACAGAACAGGCTTGAAAATGCCTAAAAGGTTGAATGAAGCATGAAGCAAGATGCTTCAACAGCACTCCACACAAATATTAATCATGAATGGTGGGGTTAAGAAGATTCAGAAATGCATGACAGAAAACAAAATAAATATCATGCTAAATTACAAAAGATGATGATCAATAGAATGCATGCTGATGGTATAATTTGACAAACAAAAGCTGATGAGTGGACAGCAACAGCAAAAGACCAGATTCAAGCATGGAAATGTGCTCCAAATGAAGACCTACGAACCATAATCTGCATAACAAAAGTATGCCGCCTTATCCAGAGTTGGTCATGATGGCAGTTGGCAAAGATTCAAACTTCAAAGTATATTAAAATGATCTAAATAGGATTTAGTGCCAAAAAAAATAATTAGGTTAGGAAAGATGAGCAAGAATAAGCAACATATACATGAATAGAATTTGTAGAGAGTTGGATTCCATGGCAAAATAGAATTGGAGGAACCAGGAACTAGCAGACTACCACCAAAAACAACCAAAACACAAGAAAAAGAATGAAAGAACTTGAAGAGGAAGATTTTGGCAACAAATAAACTAATACATTTAACAAATAAACCAAAAGGGAGCTCCAAATGCTTCAATTGGACTACAAAGACACCACTAAGTTCACTAAGCTTAAAATGATAACCCTCAAATGAATAAAATGAAGGGGAGAGCAAAGGGTTTCAGTTAGAAAATAAATAAAATGAGATAAACAAGTACTGAAAATACAAAGAAGATTTCAAACTAAAGTGGATGGTTTGGTAGGGGTTAAGTATAAAGAGAGGATTTAATTTAATGGCAACAATCTTAAAGAAAAGGCATATCAAACCAAGCATTTGTAAATGTCCCACTACAGTGGTTGTAGGCTTTGTGTCATGAAAGTTGAAAAGCAATATTTGGAAACGGTGCAAATATTTCTATAACCTAAACCCTAAAAGCCAAAGGATTCATACCCTTGAGTATGGAACCACAAAAAGAGATGCATGTAAAGAACACAAATACAAATCCATGGTACGTGCACCAAATCATATGAGAATGAAAACATACATGCAGAGAGTACATTGAGCGGGCATGTGCCGTACAGCAATCATAAGCTGCTACAACTTTCGCTTAAGGAATAAACATCACTTGATCAACCCTATGCTTCAAGCAGATATGACAAAACTGGATATTGATGAAGATATTACATAAGTGGAGCAAGCCAATAATAATATGGAAGAGATATGAAGATTTAGAGAGCAACACAATAGAGTCCATTGGAACTCCACATGGTGAATCTCAACCTTACACTATCAAGCAACATATCTGATGAAGTTCAACCTGTCAATGTGAATTAAACTTCCATTCTCGATCCATCTCAAAGCATAAAGATTTCATATATATAACAAAATTTTAAAAAGAAAAAAAAAAAAAAAGGAAAAGGAAAAAGATAGAAGAATTAGATGAAATCCAAAAGACATTCTCAAGAAGCCAACTTTCATGCAAGTCAACAACGCCCAGCTCCAAACTGTAGACATGGAAAAGCTTATTTCCTATCCACTCTAGGGTCCAATTATTCAAGAGACAATACTCACATATGGAGACCAACTGTTCCTCAAGTTCCAAACAAAAGGAGAAATAATACAAGAAACAGCAACCTTACCCCAGTCTTCCTCCTGATTAAACCGCCATGGGATGATTAGAGATGTACTCAATGGCCAGGCTACACGAATCGATCTTGTCCGCCTCCTTGTCCGGTATCTCCAGCTTGAACTCCTCCTCCAAGGCCATCACGAGCTCCACATTATCCAAGCTATCCAGGCCCAAATCCTTCTGGAAATGGACGTCAGGGTTAACCTGCGACCAATCAGAGGGCAAAATGTAGCGAGCTTTAGGAAGGAAAAGGGGGGCATGAAGAGAATCTCGGATTAGGGTTAGGACTGCGGACGGACCTTGGAAGGATCGACCTTGGGGAAGCTCTTGACGACGTCAAGGACCCGCTCGACGATCTCCTCCCTGGTGAGATGGTCGTCGCCGTGGGAGGACATAGATCGGATCATCGAGGTCGGGAGTGGATGGAGGCATGGGAGAGGCCTCGATCGACCTAGGGTTTGGACGGGTATCCGGATGTGGCGAAGGATCGCCGGTCTCAACGCGGCCGCCATCTCCCAATCTTCGTCCGCCTTTCGGCTCTCTCTCTCGGTTTGATGGAAAGCCCGGCCCTCAGGTGGCCGTACGAGTGTGATAGGTAGATAACAAGCTGAAGGAGAAGTGCAAGTCCACCACGGTGGGATGTAAGTTTCCGTTTGGGCCAAGAGACTTCTTTGAGTGAGAAAGCAAGGCCCGTATACTCTTGCCCAACATCCTTTAACAACTGGTTTTATTTTGAGCAGAAATAATATTTTAAGGACTAAGGAGCGCCATTAAGTATTTTATGAGAATGGAGCCTGATTTTATTTTATTTTTTATAATTTAAAATAAAATAATTAAATCGATTCTGAATTTAGCGTTGGTCTGCAACTGGTCATATCTCCAAATGCATTTGATTCCAAATCGGAACGAACTTTAAATACTTGAGCAGAGTAGGTATTTAATTTTGAAGGATCGAGACATTCATGTTTCTCCTAACATTGCAATAAAAACCGAACGCCCTCCAACCTAATAAAATAAAAGTCATTCATTCCTATTTCCAATCTAGCACCCAACTCCCCCCAACCAATTATGCCTTTCAGTTACTCCAACTAAAATTTCTGGATATTTTGAAAGTTGCCATCATCCTTGGAACAGTTGCTAGTCTAAATACCATTTTACGTCTCTTAAACCTAAGATCCCTCTTGGATTAAGAGAAGTGGAGAGAAGAAGAAAGAATATGCAAATCCCCCATTTAGTTAGGAGATAACATGAATCCATTTTCCCTTGTTTGGTGAGAAATTTAAAAAGAAGAGAATAGAAATTTAAAATACTTCATTTGAATAGTTAGTTAGGAAGAAGAGAAATGGAGAAAAAACATATTCTCACCTATTCCATTCAACTCTTTAGAAATGGAGAGATTGGGAGGGGGGTAAAAAAAAAAAGAAATGTTCATCCTCTTCTTTTCGCTTCTCGTGTTCGAAATATATTTCTTTTCCTTCATCTGCTCTCCTCTTGAGGCTGGAATTAGGTGCAAGCCTGCACAACTTGGTACAGCAAATGGGAGAAGCCCAATTAAATCTAAACGTTAGGGATTTGTATCTTCTCAGAGTAGGATGGTAATGCCATCATTAACATTGAGCAGCACTTGCTCTGTTAAGGTGCCAATGGCAGAGTTGGTGCCATTGGTGGAAGTTGTTACCAGTCATCTGAGTACAAGCCCTGCCTTTTTTACTGCAAGTTGTTATACAAAGTGTTTAGATCTCAAATCAGATCCTCACTTGTGCCCAGAAACATATGGAATAACAGGAAAGTGCAGGATTTCTTCAGCATCATGCCTACCAATGACTTGCTCTGCCTTTTAAATCCACATTACTTTCATAGATAACTACTGGGTTTTTAACAGTTCATTGCAGCCTTAAGCACTTGAAGCGGGCTGTTAATATGCTTATTTACACCATCCAGTAAAACGAAGTGCTTATGTGCTTATTTCTGTCAGCACTAGAAGGGAATATCCTTTTCAGCTGTAGATATGAGCATTTGCCAACCAAAAGATGGTAACAATCTGGAACTTGAAAGGTGAAAATAAAGTGTGGCATTGATCCCATGAGAAAATAATCTACCAAACAAACAAAAGAAAGAAAGGGGCCCAAGGAGTATGGATGTTCAATGACTGACTTTGTCTAACTGTATGTGAGGTTAATCACATAGCCTGCTATTTATTTACTGCCAAGAATTCCTATCATGTTGTTTGAAATGGTCACAAGCCTCAGCAACATCCCTAAGTGTCACTCTTTCCACTTTTTTCTTGAGCAATGCACTGGTCCTATAAGTATGCATCTTGGCATCTACATCATGCTGCTGAAACACAACATACTAAGAAAAGCGAATCGCAATGATGAAGAGGAAGAAAGAGAGGCCAGGTATATTTCTCTAAGAAAAAGAAACTAGGTATGATCACATTTTGTACAATCACATTCACAACTTGTGTTTAGTGTTTAAGTATTCAGACTTAATTGTAGTCACACATGAAGGCTCTTGAAAAAGAGAGAAGTACAAGAACACAATACACCAGTCATTGTTAAGAATGTTGAATTTGCATTCATTTAAATTTAATATCAAAACAGAAGAAATCTAGAATTAATCATTGTAATTATAAGATCTGCAGCCTAGGTATAGTGCATAAGATGTGCTTGACCTTGTAATCAATGATAGTGACCATAAAAGCATGTCATACTCCATATGACAACCTCCTGTCTCTTATATTCTCAGCTGCAGTATATATCTTAAAATGCTTCAGCAGAGGATTATCAGACAAGCCTGTGATGCATGACCATAAGCTACATCGGATCTTTAAAAGTAGTTTCATACAAACAATTATGCTCCTGAGACAGCATGCATCAATGCAAGATCCCCTGATGTCCCACATCATCCATGAAGGCAATGACATACCCAAGGATGGTTAGTCATTCTCCACCAACCCAAACATAATGGGAGTTGAGACTGTACTTTAATTGGCTGGCAGAAATATTTGTAGTTTTGAGATCAAGGATATGGTGCAGCAATTTATGAAATCATAACATCAAAAGAATTAGCAGATAGACTAAGCCACCAGTATATGAATGCTTTAAGAAGTGATGGATGGTCTCTCATAACATCAGTAACATATATATGGTAGGAAACCAAGCATCCTGGCATCCTAAGATCAAAATTACATGATACTGTTATATATCAAAATGATCCTGGTTCGGATATATGCTGAATTTGACATTGCTTTCATGATCAGGACTCATAATTGCATGTAGAACTAAAATCTTGTGGCTCTAAAAGAAAAACAGGGGCATGAATCTGCTTCAAATTGAAACCACCCACAACTTCACAGTACCATCTCTGCATAAATTCTACCAAAAATTAAAGCCTTACTTCTTGACAACTGCAGGCAGAAGTGCATCAAGCCGAGCGCGGCAACCGAGAGCCCAAATATCCTCCAACCTCATCCCCATCAGTCCAAGGGAAGGAGTGGTTGAACTCTGATCCTTCTCAACATTTCTATTCTCCGGAGAATTCGATGGCTTTCCGACGCATTCAGGGTGTGTTCTCTTATGAGCCTGAAGGTTGCACTTGAACGCAAATTTCAACCCACATTTGCACCCAACCATCTCCCCACACAGCTTCTCATGGTCCCTCAAATCCACCTCAATGTAGAATTTCTTCCCACACTTCTTACAATTGTGCATCTTCTCGCCCTCCGAATGCTTCCTCCCGAAATGCCGCCTCAATTCATACAAACCCACGAAGATCCTGCCGCAGACCGGGCACCGGCACGGGATCTTCTTGTTCTGCCCAGCCTTCACAGCGCTCGTCGCCAACACATCACTCATATTCTTGTCATGCGTTCTGTAATGCATTGACAAGGTTTGTGCATTCTTGAACGTCTTCTCGCAACCCCCATGCATGCATTTAAATGGCCTCCTGTTCCGGATCATGTCGACGGATACTGTAGCTACCTTTAATGCCTTCTTCCCTTCTCGCAAACCATTAATTTTCTGGCTTTTTCCCAAGTCTTTGAATTCAGCACTCTGCACTGGGTTTTGGGGGGTTAGATTGGATTCTCCAGACTCGAAAGGACCCACATTTGGATCTTGTGGAAAAATGTCGCCTTGGAGTACATTGTCATGAACCCTAAACTCCAACTGGGCATCGATGAATTCCAAATCTTCAACAGAAACCGCGGGATCGAAAGGAAAAACAGCGTCTTTGCTACCAGGAAAGCTAAAATCAGAGCTCACCTGTGGATCCATGGCGGATGGGGATCCCACATTGTAGAAATCCGGGGGGAGAGTGAGGTCCGGGCACAGGAACTTGAGCTCTTCGGAGAGTGGGAATGGTGGGAAATTTGGAAAATCCAGGGGGTTTAGAGGCAGAGGAGAACCAGGGAGAGGAAGGGAGCTGCTGGAATCCATGGGTTTTCTCTCGGACAGGGGAGCGGAGAGGGAGGAGTAGCGGGGGGGTTGGTATAAAAAAGCTGGCACCTTTTGGAGTGTTTTGGGCAGAGGGTTTTAATTGGGTTTAATGGAGGAGGAAGGGCTTCTCTCTCTTCTTCTCCCTCTCTCTCTCTCATACAGGTGGGGGATGGTGGAGACGTTTCCGTAGAAAAAAGGTCGGCGGTGTCCGTGGTATGAAGTGGTTTGCTCCACCAACTTTCACTTTTTTGGTAACACTAAAAAGTTTTCTTATTTTAAATAGAAATAAAGTAGCGCTTAAGAAAAAACCTGGGATAGTATGACGTCGGGTATGGCTCCATCAATTTTATATTTATTTTATATTATATTAATTAATTTAGTACTTAATAATTAATATGATAAATACTGCAAAAAAAAAAAATTAATTTCATATGTAGAGATTAAAAATAAAAAATAATGAAATTTAAAGTTTTAATTTAGTATCTAAAATATTTTATCTTATCTTTTATTTCTCATGCTACTCATATATTTAAATATGGATAAAATTAAAATAAAAAAATAAAAAAAAATCTACATATTTCTTCGTAAAATTCATCAAATTTTTTTTATCTCAAACAATTTTTTATACACTGTGCATATAGAAAAATATACTATTGAACTATATAACTATCGCTTTCTAATGCATATTTAATATCTATAATTTTATTTTTTTATTTAAAATTTTAAATAATAAAAATATTTTTTACTTCTAAAAAATTATGATATTTTATGATCAAATCATGACTTTCTGTATACAAAATATTATAAAAAAGAGATCGAACATTCTCATCATTTAAAAATTTTATAAATTTTTAATGATAAAATTATCATTGTTTGTTTATGACTTGTAGAAGAAAAATTATGATAGAATATTATAATTTTATTGGATGATATCATGATATGACCATAGGATGTCATAATTTTTTCAGAAGAGAATATACATTTTCATCACTCAAAATTTTAAATTAAAAAGTAAAATTATAGATATTAAATACGTATTGCGAAGTGGTAGCTACGTGGTCCAATATAGTTAGATGATATGGTCCATGTCAATTTTACTGCACCGCATGTGGTGCATAAAATATTTCTCTTTTCATTTCATCTATTATTTCAAAAAAATTATGATAGTTCAAAATATGTATTTACTAAAAAAATTTGTCCATCTCATTTATTAGATTCTTCAAATCCATGATGCTTTTAAATGTTAAGTTTTTTACTTTAATTTTCATCTATATTTCAAAAAAATGACCCACTAAAATGATAATTACACATCATCATTAAACAAAATCTTATTAGATAGAATTTTTTTAGAATATTATACCATAATTTGTTTGGATAAAAAAAAATTATGTACGAAACAATCCTCTAAAATTATATATATATATATAAGTCATCAAAGCTAAAATCAATAGTAGCTTACAATTTTATTTAGATATAAAACTTAATTTAAAAAAAAGTTTATTTATTTATTTATTTTATTATCATCCTCCTCTCCCATCTCTCCCAACCCCCATCTTCTCTCTTTCCTCCGATTTTCTCCTTCTATCTCACCCCTCCAAATCCTTGCCGTTAGAGACATCCCTAAAAGCCTGTTGCTCATTTTTGTTTCAGTGTTTTAAAATGCCAACTTCCGCTGATCTTTTATCTTATATTGTATAGTAAAAATCACTTGACACACTTTATATATTGAGTTCTCCAAAGTCAGATATCTCATAATACAAACGTCTATTTGTGGAGATGGGCTTTCCATAACACCATTAAAACACTATTATTTCTTCGAGTCTTTAAAGAAAGAATCAATCGGAAGCAATTCAATCAAGCGTTTATAGTTGGAAGCCCGTCTTTACAAAGATGCTGCAATAGTTAAATCATTGGTGTTCCCTTCATCTGTTCATCACCGTCCACAGCAATCATGGGATTATAAACATCACCCGCGCTTTCTACAGTTCTGCTATGCCACCCTTGTTGGGCTTGACAAGTTCTGTTGTTGGGCCGGCCTCATCATGAAAAGCCTGTACCCTGGCATCAAATTTGGAAGAAATAGCTAAAACAGAAGGTAACTTATAAGCCCAAAATTTATATAACTAGCTGAATATGTGGAGGAGGTCAGTAAAGAAAAGTGCTAGGTAAAATCTTTTAGGCATCGCGACAATTTTTTTTTTTTTTTTTTTTTTTTGTAAATAATAATAGTAACTAAATTTATAATTTGATTTGGTTCTAAGTGTCAATTTATTGATAACACTTGTGACCATAAAAGTAGTTATACATTTTTATACATTTGTTGGGTTGTAGCTATCGGTTTGCACTGTCCTGTATGGATATATTATGCACTTGGTACAAGGATGGTGGAGCTTATACTGTTGTGTAACATGGGGTTAAGGAATACAAAGTATTTTAATTGTCAACACATTAGAGGCAAACCACTTGTTTATTGTAGGATGGTACATTCACCTTGGCTTACTTTGAGATCCAGATTGAAGATGAAAGGCTGGCAGGTTCTGTTAGTCCCCTCTGGACAAGATGGAGATGAACCGTACCCCCTAAAATGAGAGGGTGAATGGAATTGCTCTCTCTGCATTAAAATGTATTTTTTTCACATTGCAGAAATAAGTGAAACCATAAGACATCATCATAAACGATTACATCTGCCAGAATAACAAATTGTTTCTCAATCAAATAGTTCTGAAGCATGTGTTTTTTTAAAGGGATCAATAGCTTTCAATTGTGCTGTCATCTGCTTGTTAGGGAACACATTATCAGCTTTCATCCTGTCCCAAAACCCATAAGCAGAAGTTTCACCATTTTAGGCCTCAAGCAACAATGTATAGTGTCTCAACCTCATGGTGTAACCAATCTGTTTCAACCTGTGAAATATCTTCTCAGCATTATGGATGTCACCCCTCTTCGAGTACTGGTCCAACATTGCCATGTACGAGCTATAGAGAGGCATAACCAGATTCCATTGAGCTACCTTCTGTAATATAGAGTCAGCTTTCGCCAGTTCACCGGCCTCCACATAAAGCTTCACAAGCGCATCCCGTGTTGAAGGACCGATACTGCACCCAGCATCCGACATCCTCTTGGCCAGTTCCTTCCCCTTGGACAAAAGTTTATGGTTTGTATAAACCTTTAGTAAAGCATTGTAACATTCTGAAGAGAGATTCTTCCTAGTCTTCAACATGTTATCAAAGACTTCCTCTGCATTTTCCACATGCCCTAGCTTTCCCCAAGCTTCAATGGCAGCTAAGCACTCCATGAGGTGGGGGGGATTAGCCTCACAAACTTTCCAGATCCTTCCCACATCTTCTGCTTTTCCCAGAGCAGCATATAGAGGAAAAAGAACCTTGCAGGCACAGCGGTTCTTTTTAATGTCATCACCCTCCATCTCCTTCAGGGTTGCTTCTGCTTCCGCATTCAACCCTCTAAAGATGTAGTGATTAGCAATCAGAGCTTGGGTTGTAAATCAAGCTCTACACCTTCAGCCTTCATCTTCACCACAATTTGTTTCATACCTGTTATGTCATTTGTACGGCCTTTTGCGTCTATCAGGAGTCTATATGTGAAGGGAGATGGTTGGATATTTTCCTCTTCCATCATCATAAGAACATCAACTATCTTCTCCCAGTCAACTCTTTTATATAACAAGAGTAGTTGGTCGCAAGTGAATGTAGTAACCGGCAAACCATGGTCTCTTATTTTGTTGAGAACTTCCTCTGATTTCTTGACACTGCCCATAGATGCATAATTGGCTAGAAGAGTTCTGTATATAATCTCACCTCTGAAGGATTCTGGAATCATGTTGACATACTTTTCAGCTTTGTGAAGACCATGTACTTTAGCAACCAAATCTAGACGTGAAGCATAATCTTGTTCTACAAAATCAAGACGTTTACTTGCTTCCAGCCACTCCAAGAACTGCAAAATAATGTTAAAATGGTCTGTTTTAAGCTAAAAGTGATAATAAGCAAATATTAAGCTGCATATTTATAACATCGAAATATTTAAACTGTAGAAACACCTTTGACATCATAATTTCCAATGTCGGATTTTGGGATTAATGAAGATAGTTAGATAGTGATAATATAAGAAATAGGTAGCTCAGTGGTTCAATGATATATACTCCCAATATACTTGACAATGCCTGAATTTCCAGATGAACATGATTAGCTAAGGGCTTGGCTGGCATTGTTGCTGCTTTTGTCTTTTTGTTTCTCCCCAGATTAGTATATCACAAGGAAATTGATGTTGAGAAGAGGATTTGAAGAAAACTTCTTCTCTTTCTTGCTTTTATTCTGGCTTTTTCATCTGAAAGCTATATATCTCTGCTTCCAAAAGCTCTAAAGATTTTACAAACGATTTCAAAAATCAAAAGTTTCATAATACATGCTTTTTGGTCTAATTTATTTTTTTTTCTTGGTTTTTTGAAAACAAAAGCAATAGCAAACAGGTACAGATGATTTTTTGTAACCTCCTTGAAATCTCAAGTAGTTCCAGCAATATTTTCAACAGCTGGGATCTTGGTTATCCCACCAAGTGGCAGAGACCAAACTTAGATCTTGGTTTATCTCAGCCAATAATGGAAGGCACGAAAATTTGGAAGGAACGTATACTTTCAACCATCTCAGCCAATAATTTCAGGACCGAAATATCAAAATCTTAGCTAGTATGGTAAATCCAAGATTAGAAATTATATTAAGGCATTGATTTTGAAATTTATAAGTTAAAGATCTAATAACGTAACAAGGTCAACGGGATATTGGCCAATATGTCCATACACTATATCATATCAACTGATATCTTCGGATTCATCGGTTTATATTGGCTTATTTTGTGTGTGTGTGGTTGTGGTTCGCACGGGGTGCCAGATATCAGTACAAACTGAAATCTTGGCCAAGATGAAAAACTTGAGTTCAAGAAGAGGACTTTGGTTAAATCCAATAAATAGCTAAAAGTAAACATAACTATAATCAACTCTTAAAGGAGAGGAAGGGAAATAAGCAATGGTGTTGGAACAACATCTAATGATAGGAGAATAAATTACAAGTTGATTAGATCTCAAAGTAGAAATAGGAGCAGTTGAGAGAAAATGTGATATTGCCTTATTGGGCTACGAATTATGGATAAAGGGCTCCTCTAGGATGCTCAGCGATTTACCTTTTTTATATTATTTTTTGTTTAGAAACATCAAACATGTTTCAGGAAGTGGTACTTTGCAATCATGTTTAAGTTTGAAGCTACTAAAGGATATCTGGTAGATTCTTTTTTCTAACTTTTGCTTTAAAACATGATATGGGAAGTGGTATCTGGACATGATGTCTTGAAAGATGTGAAACATGATATCTAATGTGCAAGACAATTAGGATTTTTGATATTAAAACTTGAATAATCAATCTTTATAGTTTTTACAACATAAGGTATTTATTTCTATTATATTTATTGAACTTTTTCAAACTATGTCTTGCTTTGTATAGGAGAGTGCCTTTCTGGTGCCTAGCACCTCAGGCAATATGAGGTTTCTATTGCCTTAAGGACACCTTTTGCTTTTGACAATCTTGGTAGCAGTCCTATTAATGTCCAACAAGTTTTCTCCTTTCCTTAACATTATATTTGTTGCAAAATGCCACAAGACAAACCTTCAAGCACACAACTTATATTTAATAAAATATCTTCACACGTCACTCAAGAGAGAAGAATGAGATATTGAATATGATCATTTTGGAGTATGCCATTTTCATGCAAATCTTATTTGATAATCCTTTTGTTTATGCCAATGTTCGACCTTCCTGCCAAAACCAATCCAAGATATTACTCAGTCACTTTAAACCTAATTACATAAGCCAAACCAGATTGATTTAAACTAAAATACTTCACTAAAAATTCAAGAAAGGAAGTGCGCCTCAACAAAAAAATTACATCAGAAGGACTTTGGAAGATGAAGGTTAAGAAACTATCACTAATAAACCACTTCTGATTTAACCCATAGATGATTTTTCAGTCCATGAACTCATGCAGATCATGCATTTTATTAATGGCAAGAGTATATATATGGATGAAATAAAAATATTGATCACACTTCCAGCAAAGAAAAATGTAGTTATTATATAATTTCTCTTAGGTCCTTGTAGAGCAAACAAGCATCATATAATGGTGTTATTATTTGATGCCAAATGTAGCTGCACAATACACTTGAAGTAATACACAATGACATGTAGAATTAATCCTGTGTTTGATTGGGGTCATGAAGAGGAGGATGGATGGGGTTGCAAGGATAGATGACCTTCATCCACCATTTGATTTAAAAAGTTTTAGACATGATGGATGAAAAGGAGGAACTGCGCATCCCTTCTAGCCCACTAATTTGCATCCTCCCAAATTGAAAGGATGCAAAAAAGAATGGATAGAGCATGTGAGGGGTGGATTTTTGCATTGACAATATTACCCCTCATTAATTTTTTGATTAAACTATAATAATTCTTCACTTTTTCATTTATTTTATTTATATATATTTTTATTTTATCCATACTACTAATCCTATAATATTAAATTTTATTACCAATTATTATAATTTTAGTACATAATTTCCACAATTATAAGTAAATAATTAGCATTGTCTTATATTTTTCTATTTGTATTCATCAATTTTTAGTTAACTATTTGTATAAAATTAATTAACTATTTAAATTAAATTATAAAGCAATTAGTTATTTATATAATATATATAAATAAATTATTCATATATAATTAATTTATAAAACCATCCATTAAATTTAAATTAAAATTATATATTTATATAATTTTTATATAATATCCATAATTATAAGTAAATAATTAGAATCGTCTTATATTTTCCTATTTATATTTACTATTTTTAGTTAACTATTTGTATAAAATTAATTAACTATTTAAATTAAATTATAAATTAATTAGTTATTTATATAATTAATATATATAAATAAATTAATTCATATATAATTAACTTATAAAATCATCTATTAAATTAAAATTAAAATTATATAATTTTTACATAATTATATATATATTGCTCTATTTTTTTACTATAAATAAGTGTTATTAATTGATGATAATAACTGTTTTATCAGATGATAGTTTAATAAAAATTTCATACAAATACCATCCATCTTCTTTTCATCCCTCCTATATCAAATAGAGAAAAGAATCATTTCTATCCATCCTTCCATATTTCACCAAACACATAAGAAGATGGATGGCCTCTCCCTCATCCATCTTTACTCCTCTACCCATCCTTCCTCTAATTCATCCTTCATGCCAAACAAAAGGTGAATTGGAAGAACCAGCTAGTATGATCACAAATAATTCTCAAGTAATGCGGTAATCATGCACGGAATATGTCTAAAATCAAACATATCAGAATCTTAGCTAAGAAAGAATCGAGCACCTGCAAGGCCTTTCCATAAAACATCCTTTTTCGAAGATTCGACAGAGTCATGGAAATCTCATTCCGTCCCAATGAATTACCTTCTTTTACCCATTTATTAAGAGCATCATTAACAGAATGTCGTGGTGCTTCCATTACAACCTTGAAAGGTAGAGATGCCAAGCTCGTCCTTTTGGGTTTCTTTTCACCATTTGCTTGTGATTTGCTATCTGACGAGCCAATGGAACAATGAGCAACTTCTACTGAATCTAATTTCGACTCATCCTCCTCCTTGTCTACAAAAGTACCAATTTTATCAGTTTCTAGAGGTGAATCTAGATCAAAAAAACCATCATCCACCTTACTGTCACTAGTTGTCGCTCCAGATTGCGAAGAGAGGTTTCTGATCCACAGAGAAGGCATTGCAGAAAAGATGGTCCATGGGGAAAGAAATTTAGTAAAACAAAGGCACCAGTATTTCCATATAACTCATAACCCCAATGTTCATGGGTCAAGTTACTACACAGTATGTCTGACTTAGAACAAAAAACTTGAGCAACCGCACCATGGGGAACATGGTATCTGAAAATATTAAGGAGAGTTCCATTAAAAAAAAAAAAAAAGAATAAACAGAGTATAACATAAGTTTGAATGACATGAACCATCACACAACTTCTGTACCATGCAAAATATCAGAACAATGTTTAAGCAGTCAAGCGTGCAAACATGGGTTTCCACAAAACAGATAATAATAAATGCAAGAAGGAAGTTAGGAACAGCAACCAAAGTGATTGTCATTTCAAAGACAAACTATTAGAGAAGAGGCAGAAGGTACTTCATTTTTACAAAGATGGACTTCACACAAATCTACTAATCCCTGCACATGCACACTAATATGCAGTCATTAGTGCTCCCTCACAATTAAATCCATTAGCAAACAGCCATGCTAGGAAGGCATCACTTTTGTCTGGTCGGTAATATGTGCAGTTGGCATCAAGCAAATTCTCATTTTAGAATACTAATTTATTGATCATGTTATTTATACATGATCTTCAAATAAAGAATTCAGGGGGGAAATGAAATCATAAAGAAAAAAATTCAAATAAAATTCAGTTGACCCATGATATCACTTCTTTTATAACACACATACAAACATAACAAAATTGCTTTTTTTTTTTTCTTTTCTTTCCACTGCAAAACTCATGAATGTGATAAGCTGTTCTTGCCTCCGCCTAATCACACAAGACTACAAGAAGCGACTTGTTTTAAACTTTGCAGCAAAAAAAGTAAGGAGTATAATTACAAAAGAATGATTAAAAGACTCTGCTACACTTCAAATAAATGTAAACCCACACAGTGAAAGATCAAGAATTATAAATTTAGCATGCATTGAGGAACCAAAACAAGTTGAACACAAAACTCAATGGATGTGGAACCCAAACGCACGCATCAAAGCTGCTCCTAATAGAGTTAACAAATTCATGATCAAATGAGTGGAAGAAAATATCCGATCCAGTTTTTAGTTCAACAACATCACAATAAAAGATTCAAAAGGGCTTCTTTTGGAATAATGCTCAGAACAGAGAGTAGAAGAAAGGCGAAATGCGAAGAGGCGAGGATCACCTCAAAGGGTTTGAAGCTCTTCGAAGCGCCCACATCGAACTCCTATTCGAAACCCTAATTCGAATACTCGGTGACGGAATCCTGAAGCCTCTTAAAACCCTAAACCCCTTTCTGCTTTTGCTGAAAAAACCCCTGGACACTTAGCGCCATAGAGAGCGGGACGGGGGATTTTGGGGAACAACGCTGTCGTAGAAACGCTATGGCCATTGGCCGCCGAGCGTTTTGGAAGCATGGCAGCGTTGCAGAGAAGGCGTTTGTAACAGGCGAAGCATGGTGGGCAGACCTTGAAAGCATGCTGTTTAGGGGAGCAGCTTGTTTTAGGGGTCCAATGCATGTTCAACTAGAAATATATGAATATAATTTTAATTATATTATATAAATTCTAAAGAGATGGTGAGATCTTTCATCTATCTCTTCTTGTACTCCCATCCTTAAAAACATAGTAGTTAGAATCTAATTATTTTTAAAAATGTAGAATTTTGATATTTAAATAGTTCTTATCAAAATATCAATTAGTTATGTATTGTAAGAGAGGTGAAAGGGTATTTTTTGGAGGAAAAATCATAGATGAGATTAGAATAAAGCATTCTTCTTGCTTAAAACTTTTTAATATGTTATAGATTTCATATAAACTACTTACAAATTACATCTTTAAAATCTTATCTAGAGCCCCAAAAAATAATGATGTCCAAAGTCATTCCCTAATTTTTAATGAGTACTGTTATAAAGAGCCAGTTTATATGCACATGAAAAGTTTATTTGGCTATGTAACAAAAAGGGGTGGTCATTCTTGAGCGCTGGCCATGGTGGGTCTCAGCAATTTTTCGTGTGCTTGTAGCTGACACCGCAAAGCAAGCACCATTTTGAATTATCTATGTAACCTACCATCATCCAATTAATTTGACCCAATCTTGTCTGCATAATACCAACCTAAACCGACCCAAATTTAGTTTGATATGATATTGACGTGGATTGGAGATCTTAATATTTTTGGGAAATCTTAATTAAAAGCCGGGATGGACAACATACAAATGTTGGTTGGGTTAGGCTTAGCTTTTAATCTAATCAAACCACTCGAGTTGCAGCAGTAGTGGTAAACTTGAATTGATTGTACTCGTAATAACTAATCAAAAGCTAATTTTAATCTAAAAACATTTTTGCGAGTACGGGTTCTCTATGGTGCTCATGATTGAATTGATTGCGGTGCATCGCATGTATCGTCATCGTATGATGGATAATTGCATGCAGTTATGCACGGCATGCATTGCACAGCCTGCATCTATTTACGATTGTCCATCATATGATGAATGATGCATGTGGTGCACCATAAAGGATCCGTGCTTTATTTTTGCTTTTCAATTAAGCAATGTTATCGATTTGGATGGCACAAGTGGCCATGTCTGTTTGGAAATGTGGCTAGTGACATGCCACGTTGGCTAAAGAAGCCTGGACTTCAATCTATTAGAGGTTCAAGTGGGCAGGGACATCAATTGGGTTCGTTAGGGTTGATGGGTCTCAAGCTTCTTGACCCCTGATTGTTCCAATCTAGGAAAAAAAAAATGAAACATATTGGCTAAAACCATTTGCAGAATGCTTCCACTCTAATATCATTTTGGGTCCAACTCGAGCAATACTTATAACAAAATGTGTTAAGCAATTAGATGGCCAATGTGCATTCAGGTAAGGTTCACAATGCACAAGAAGAAAAATTACTCTAACTGCTAATTTAATTGAGTGCGAATGTGAATGCAAAATCTCAAATGTATGCAACTTCCAAATTAATATGATATTAATGGTTTTCCAAGTTCCAACATTTGTCCCTAGAGAAGCAAGTGTTGACTAGCTTGGGGGATGTTGAATCTAGTTCTGGGTTAAATGGAACAAATATCCCTTTAGCCTCTTTATTTTATGCTAATCCTACAAATGATAGAACAATTACTAGTTTATTTTGAGGACAAGGTGGATATCATAAAAGATGGGAAGCGACCTTTTCCATTTAATCCTAGAAACCATTCCAGATCATCAAGCATGGTAGTTAGTTTATATAATGGGTTAGAAGTAAGTTGACTCTGGGTTATTTGTTCCAAAACCATATGCAGACCTTTCTCAGACCTACTTGGATCCATCACTTGTTAGTATTTGGGTTTAAGTGCTAATGAGCTAGAGTTGACAAAGTGCACACCTTATCAAAAGAATTCTTTAAAAAAATAAAATTCATTAATTTTCCAATCATTCCCACCATTTTTTTTTTCTTTCTATCATTGCAGAAACATGACTTGAAATTGAGGAGAGTGGGACCAACCACCTGGCTGAAGCGCGAGTGCTCGTACCTAATGATTTATGAGTGACAAGATTCTTCATGAGTAACTCAAAGACTATAGAGGATTATAATTCGATGAACGCACTAGATTAGGATGCCAAACTCCAATCTGATTATACTAGTTATTGACGTAAAAATTGATCGTCGTCGAAGTCTGCTGAAATTAAGGCCGATGAGATCATCGCTGGAGACTTGCAAAATAAAATTCCATCCGAAGCCGATGGACATGACTCCGACAGAATCCTCCAATGATCAAGTCAGCTTTGGCCAACAAGAATAGAATGCTCGAGAATGAGCTCCGAAGCTTAGAGAAGAAGAGGAGAGTTTAGAGATCAGAGAGTTTAGCATATCTGAAGGATCCTTTTTATAGCGGAGCTTGATGGTGACAGCTGCAGCCGCGTGCTAGCGGGCCGCTCGAGGTTCGACGGAGTCAGTCTCACGAAAAGATGCCGTCTACGGCGGGTTGATGGTGACAACCATCGCCGCCTGACAGCGGGTCGCTATCGCTTGCAGCGGACTGATGGTGATGGCTGCAGAGCCAACCGAATGAAGGGTTGAAGGCCTTCATTGTGTGTCCATTTCGGAGGAGTTCGGACTCCTGAAGAGGAAGCTTGGAGAGAGTTCGACTCCCGTAGGCGTCTGACTGGAGGTACGCGGCTAAGGCTCGGCCGCTGGGGAGTTCGGTATGAGCTCGGTCGGTCGAAGGGGGCGTCAGAGAGGAGTCCGGCTCCTGAAGAAGTCCGTCCGAAGGGTGTCTAGGATGAGTCCAGCTCCGAAGAAATTCGGCCGAAAAAGAAGCTTGGATGGAGTTTCGCTCCCACAGACGCCTGGCTAGAACGACGCGGAGAGAGTTCAGCTCTTACGGGAGTCTGACTGAAGCTCAACGGTTGAGTTCGACTAAAATCTAGCTGTTGGGAGTCCAAGGAGCTCGGCCGGCTGAAGGGATGGTTGCTTGAGGAATTCGGCCGAGGGACAAGGAGTTCGATCGTTGAGAAATTTCGTTAAAGCTCGGCCGCTTGGAGTTCGAGAAACTCGGTCGCTAAGCAGTTTGGCCGGCTAAAGAAGTTCGAAAGAGCTCAGATGCTGGGGTTCGGCTAAAGCCCGGCTACTTGGAGTCCAAGAAGCTCGGCCGCTAAGTAGTTCGGCCGACTGTAGGAGCTCGGCTAAGACCCGTCCGTTGAAGCTCTTCCGCGGCTACTGGTTGCATTAGACTGAGCATCGAACTAGACTTCGGTGGGAGCGGGATTTATCCCCCAACACTAGCCCCCTCACTTCTGAGTTCGAAACTCGAAGGAAGGGAGTGCAGGAAAGGCAACTGCCGAAGTCTTCCTCTGAGCCCCGTGCTGGTCCAGGTCGAAGCTCGGGGGAGATCTCATCTCCAGCTAAAGTTGATATCGAAGTTAAAGCCCGGGGAAGATCCCATCTCCAACCAAGATTGAGGGAGGCTTCGTCCGCTACGATCGAAGTCGGAGGTTGAGCTCCTCGGGGGCGACATTGTCTCCTACGGCCGAGGTCGATGCGGGCGCTCGGAAGAGATTCTATCTCTGGCCGAGGTCGAAGTTGAAGCTCTCCAACTGAGGTTGGCCCGGGCCTTATCTCTATCCGAGGCTTCTCAGGCACTCTGGTCGAGGTTGTCGTGGGCCTTACCCATAGCTGAGGTCGTTAGTCGCTTCGGAAGAGATCTTATCTCTAGTCGAGGTTGATAGAGATCCTATTTTCTGCGAACTTTGGAGCTCGGGCTTGGACTTTGCTCGCGCTAGGATGAGGTTCTCCTTCTGCTCCTAACGGGCTATGGGGGCGCATTCGGACCGTCATCTGTCTCCCTCCATCTTGTCTAAGATGGATGAGGCCTTCGACTTTGCTCGCGTTAGGACGAGGTTCTCCTCCTATTTCTAACAGGCTGTGGGGGCACATTCAGACCGTCGTCCATCTTCTTCCATCTCATCCTTTGTGAATGAGGTCCTTCGACTTTGCTCGTGTTAGGACGAGGTTCTCCTCCTGTTCCTAACAGACTGTGGGGGCACATACGGACCATCGTCCGTGCCTCTCTCTCCATCTCGTTCTTTGTGAACGAGGCCTTCGACTTTGCTCGCGTTAGGACGAGGTTCTCCTCCTGTTTCTAACGAGCTGTGGGGGCACATACGGACCGTCATCCGCACCTCTCCTCTCATCTCATCCTTTGTGAACGAGGCCTTCGATTTGCTCGCGTTAGGACGAGGTTCTCCTCCTGTTCCTAACCGAGGTTGACTCGGTCGCTCGGAAGAGATCTTATCTCTAGCCGAGGTTGTCCGGTCGCTCGGGAGAGATCTTATCTCTAGCCGAGGTTGTTGCTCGCGTTAGGACGAGGTTCTCCTCCTGTTCCTAACCGAGGTTGACTCGACCGCTCGGAGAGATCTTATCTCTAGCCGAGGTTGCCAACGGTCGCTCGGAAGAGATCTTATCTCTAGCCGAGGTTGTTGCTCGTGTTAGGACGAGGTTCTCCTCCTGTTCCTAACCGAGGTTGACTCTCGCTCGGAAGAGATCGCCGAGGTCGATCGCTCAGGAGAGATCTTATCTCTAGCCGAGGTTGTCAACGGTCGCTCGGGAGAGATCTTATCTCTAGCCGAGGTTGATGCTCGCGTTAGGACGAGGTTCTCCTCCTGTTCCTAACCGAGGTTGTTCACGGTCGCTCGGGAGAGATCTTATCTCTAGCCGAGGTTGTCAACGGTCGCTCGGGAGAGATCTTATCTCTAGCCGAGGTTGTCAACGGTCGCTCGGGAGAGATCTTATCTCTAGCCGAGGTTGGTGCTCGCGTTAGGACGAGGTTCTCCTCCTGTTCCTAACCGAGGTTGTTCACGGTCGCTCGGGAGAGATCTTATCTCTAGCCGAGGTTGTCAACGGTCGCTCGGGAGAGATCTTATCTCTAGCCGAGGTTGTCTCGGTCGCTCGGGAGAGATCTTATCTCTAGCCGAGGTTGTCAACGGTCGCTCGGGAGAGATCTTATCTCTAGCCGAGGTTGATGCTCGCGTTAGGACGAGGTTCTCCTCCTGTTCCTAACCGAGGTTGTTCACGGTCGCTCGGGAGAGATCTTATCTCTAGCCGAGGTTGTCAACGGTCGCTCGGGAGAGATCTTATCTCTAGCCGAGGTTGACTGGTCGCTCGGGAGAGATCTTATCTCTAGCCGAGGTTGATGCTCGCGTTAGGACGAGGTTCTCCTCCTGTTCCTAACCGAGGTTGTTCACGGTCGCTCGGGAGAGATCTTATCTCTAGCCGAGGTTGTCCACGATCGCTCGGAAGAGATCTTATCTCTAGTCAAGGTTGACTCGGTCACTCGGGAGAGATCTTATCTCTAGTCGAGGTTGTCAACAGTCGCTCGGGAGAGATCTTATCTCTAGCGGAGGTTGATGCTCGCATTAGAACGAGGTTCTCCTCTTGTTCCTAACCGAGGTTGACTCGGTCGCTCGGAAGAGATCTTATCTCTAGCCGAGGTTGTTGCTCGTGTTAGGACGAGGTTCTCCTTCTGTTCCTAACGCGGTAATTATTGACTGCTTCTTCCCTATCATCGCATAGTTTTTACATCCAGAAATAATATTATCGAAAGAAAAAAAATTTATTGAAAGAAAGTTACTAGCAGCGCATCCCCAAATTCTGTATTTCAAGGTCGTAGTAGCGTTGTTCCTCCGCATTTCTTTGACAATAAGTCCCAGGGTGGACGACCACCTCATGCTGGCCTTCTCAATTTGGTGCAAGCTCTTGTCGCTGAGAGACGACGAATCGCTGATGCACCAAGCTCCTCCCAGGAGCAATGTGGATGAGGCCGTAAGGTGGCCGACCTCCTTGCGGTCTCTGGCTATGGCAGTGCCGAGCTCCTTACTGTCTCTGGCAATGGCAGTGCCCTTGACCGATCTTTTTCTTCTTCAGGCTGGTGCCGGAGAAATTTACCTAGCTGTCCCTTTCTGACGAGCTCCTCAATTTCATCTCGGAGCTGCATGCATTCCTCAATGTCATGGCCGTAGTTGCGATGGTAGAGGCAATACTTGCTTCGATCGCACTTGTTTGAGGGAGATTGTAACCCTTCTGATCTTGGCAGCTGGTTCTTCACTTCGATGAGAATCTGAGTTCGAGGAGCGTTGAGGGGGGCATAGTCGCGGAACCTTTCGGAAGGAGGGCTTCTTCGCGCCCCTCTGTCGGGGCTCCCTCGGTAACGAGTTCGAGGAGTTCGGACCTGTCTGCTTTCAGAGGGGGTCTGCGAGCGCGGTCGAACTTCACTCAGTTCTCCATCGTCCATCAGTCACTCTCTCAGGGTTTTTTCGTCCTTCAACTTGAAGGCTTCTTCCGTACGGACATATTTCTTAGCCCGAGCCAGCAGATCGGCGAAGTCCCTGGGATACTTTTTTTCAGGGAGAATAGCAAGTCATTTTTTTGAAGGCCAATCTTGAGTGCGGCCATCGCAACAGACTGGTTCGAGTCTCAGACCTTTAATGCCGCGACGTTGAACCGGATGATGTAAGCTCGGATGGATTCCCCCCGCTCCTGCTTGACACTCATCAGAGAATTCGAACCTCGGCGCGGACGTCGGCTGCTGACGAAGTGGGCCGCGAACTAACTACTCATCTGGTCAAAATAGAAGATCGTGCTTGGCTTCAATGCCGAGTACCAGTTTCTAGCTACTTTCTTTAAGGTAGATGGAAAAGCTCGGCACAGTATGGCGTCTGAAGCACCATGGAGTAGCATCATGGCACGGAAGGCCTCTAGATGATCAACCGGATCGGAAGTTCCATCGTAGCTCTCAAGTTGAGGGAGCTCAAAGTTCGGTGGAATGGGTTCTTGCATAATTCGAAGGGAGAAAGGAGGTTCGGTATGGACGTTGGCTTGATGAGCCAGGGCGACGTGGCCGAGCTCTTCAATCCATCGATCCATCTCCCACAGTCTGCGATCGAGGGCATCATCTTGGTTGCAGATCTTAGGGGGCTTCCGGCTATAAATGGGGAAGGTCTCTCCCAGGAGAGAACTGTGATTTGAACACGGCTCCTCGGCTCTCTATTTCTCCTTCTCAGGGGCGACAGGTACGTTGGCCCTGGTACTCTTTCTTAGGGCCAGTTTTCGACATTCCGATGGTGGGTTTCCTGGTGGAGTCACCACCGGGGGCTGTTGTATGGCCTGCAATGCCTCCGTAAGGCCACGGACCTATCGAATAAGTTGGTCGAACTGCTTCACATCCACCATGGGTACAGGTGGAGTCCGAGCTACCGGGGCTGAAGTAGGAACAGACGGATCTGGACGGGATTGGACCGCGGAGGCCATCGAGCGCCGAGTCAAAGCTCTCCTCGGAGGTATTTTCTCTTCGGAAGAGAAGAGGGAGATCTCCGAAGAGGGAAGAGAAAAATCATCGTCGAGCACTCCTTTAAGAATAAGAGAACCTCGGAGGTTTGGGGGGCCCTCCTTCTAGCGCCAATCTGTTGACGCAGAAACTGGTCGTCGTCGGAGTCCGCTGGAGTTGAGGCCGATGAGGTCGCCGTCGGGAACCTGCAAAATAAAGTTCCGTCCGGAGTCGGTGGGGGGTGGCTCCGACAGGACCCTCTGACGATCAAGTCAGCTTTGGCCAACAAGAATGGAGTGCTCGGGAATAAGTTCCGGAGCTTGGAGAAGAAGATGGAAGTTTAGAGATCAGAGAGCTTAGCGTATCTGGAGGGTCCTTTTTATAGCGGAGCTTGATGGTGACAGCTGCAGCCGCGTGCTGGTGGGCCGTTCGAGGTTCGACGGAGTCAATCTCATGGGAAGGTGCCGTCTGTGGCGGGTTGACGGTGACAGCCATCGCCGCCTGACAGCGGATCGCTATCGCTTACAGCAGACTGATGGTGATGGCTGCAGAGCCAACCGAATGAAGAGTTGAAGGCCTTCGCCGTGTGCCCATTTCAGAGGAGTTCGGACTCCTGAAGAGGAAGCTTGGAGAGAGTTCGACTCCCGTAGGCGTCTGGCTGGAGGTACGCGGCTAAGGCTCGGTCGTTGGGGAGTTGGTAGGAGCTCGATCGATCGAAGGGGGCATCAGGGAGGAGTCCGACTCCTAAAGAAGTTCGTCCAAAGGGTGTCTAGAATGAGTCCAGCTCCCGAAGAAATCCGGCCGAAGAGGAAGCTTGGATGGAGTTTCGCTCCCACAGACGCCTGGCTGGAACGATGCGGAGAAAGTTCGGCTCTTACAGGAGTCTGACTGAAGCTCGGCAGTTGAGTTCGGCTAAAATCCAGCTGCTGGGAGTCCAAGGAGCTCGGCCGGCTGAAGGGACGGCCGCTTGAGGAATTTGGCCGAGGGACAAGGAGTTCGGCCGCTGAGGAATTTCGTTAAAGCTCGGCCGCTTGGAGTTTGAGAAACTCGGCCGCTAAGCAGTTCGACCAGCTGAAGGGGTTCGAAGGAGCTTGGACGCTGGGGTTCGACTAAAGTTCGGCTGCTTGGAGTCTAAGGAGCTCGGCCGCTAAGTAGTTTGGCCGATTGTAGGAGCTCGGTTAAGATCTATCCATTGAAGCTCTTCCGCAGCTACTGGTTGCATTAGGCTGAACATCGAACTAGACTTCGATGGGAGAAAGATTTATCCCTAATACTAATTATAATTGATGGACAGGAGAAAATATTTTGAATCCAAAAAAAATCAATACTCAACATTGTGCACTGGCCTAAGAAGCCCGTCCAAAATATGGGTTGAACCATGCAAATTCAAAACTCAGACTATAACATTTGAAAAAGTAGCAATAGATCATTGGATGCGCGCCCGCTGGGTACTATAATCATGATGAATTTATTTTGCAATCAAGATCGAAATGAATTAGAATAAAAAATAAAATAATCATATCCTTCAATATATTTGATTCATAATGGATCAAAATAAATTTTTAATATTAAAAAAAAAAATAGTGATTGAATTTTGAAAGATAAAATAAATTTTTATTCCTCTTCATGGTATATTTTCTCTTGCCACAGAAGACTCAGACATATCAAAAAAAATATATTATTCAGTATCGATGTGGGAATAAAACTTTCTCCTACTAAGTAGCTGAGATAGAAATTATTTATTTCTTTTATGTTATATTTACATGCTGTGCCGCCATGGCCTTAGCTTTAAATCTTCATACTTTGTAAGGTGACCATCAAAATAAACATTCACTGTGCTCACATGTACATCGATTTTAAAAAAGAAAAAAAAAAGGTACAAGGAAAATACGGTTTGCTCTCATATAAACATACATACCTACATACACATATATGTACGTACGTATGTATGTATTGTTATGATACAACATATTGTAGTATTGCTAAGCGAAGACATCATAACGTCCCAGTTGGGTCTGGCCGGTTCGAGTGATCCAAGCACAAGTTGCAGCCCTGTCAGACGTGCGTGCGTGCGTGTGTGTATATATATATATATAAGTTTTCCTAAGTTTTGTACTTATTCTACCGTCATTTCCCTCAATTTTCCATGGTGTTTCCATCGTCGAAACAAACAGAGAAACATCGGTTTCCCAGACTGGCACTTCATGTGACTGCATGTGGAAGAACAAGATGCAAACAAAGCAGGCATGGCCATGGTGGCGAGTTCCACCAGATGATGGTTTTGGTAGTTTTCTGGAGCACTTATGCACATGAACTCACTCGAGGTCCACTCGTGCATGCACCCATTTGGACTCATTTGACCACAACCTACTTCATTGAACTAAATACCAGCAACCACATGCACTAGTACATGGTCCATTCCAGGGGTTTCCATGCTCCAAGTCCTACCATCAATGTCCATTTCCACATGCATGTGTATGAGAGAGAGAGAGAGAGAGAAAGAGGGGGGGGGGCATGTTGGGGGATAGAAAGCCATGGTAAATTCTTCTTTACATCACCTTTATGTGCACAGACTTTAATCAGTTTCCTCTTAATGCTCTGAGAGCCACTGACCCACCTTGCTGTCATATTCCTGGGGGAAAAGAAGTTGTTCTCTGTAAAGCTTCCTTTGTCAAGCTAGCTCTCATCTTTGGAGTGTCTTTTCTCCTTTTCCTTTTCCAATATATAAAAAGCTCTTACGAAGGAAAAGAAATGGACTTTCTGCCAGGGCTAACATGCCCTTGATGTATGGTCTTGGCATCCTTAAAGCTCTCCTCTGGAACAAGGCCAGGGATAAGTTCGAACATGGCATTAAATTGTGACGACCCCACTTTCTCGTCTGGTGAAATGAGAAGAGGGAAGGTGCTGATAGTCTCTAATTCCGCGCTTAATTTAATTTTGAGTTTTCTTGATCATTAATTAAGCTGAAATTAATGTGGTCTAACTATCTATCATTAGAATATTGCCTCAGAACTAATTAAGCCCATTGCATGACATCATCCAAAAATCCAAGTTTGTGCATGGAAGCTATAGATCCTTCACTATAATGATTTGGTTTAGGTGACCTTCTAGGGGTTGAACCCATTTGGACCATTCTGCTAGTTGTCCATGGATCAATCCAACCTTATCCTCACATGCATGCATGTACATGCTTTGTTTTTACCATCGTCACATGTATGCAACTACATTTGTGCGGAGTGGAGAGAGGGTGTGGGCCAAAGTGAGACAAGATAATGTGCTTCTAATCCCTCTCAAACATTATTTATTCATTTCTTTGGCAGTCAAAGAGAGATCTAGACCTGACTTCTTAAGCAGTGGCCGGTGGGTCACATGTGGATAGAGATAGGTCGGGTGATGTTTGCATGCCATGTATAACCAAGTTGTCATATGTGGAATAGAATCTTCCACAATATTCAAATTCTGTGAATAGCTCTCAGCGGGCAACACTTCCTTCTTTGGCTACTTATATTTTATTTCTTTTTCTCCATTTCTTTTTAACAAGAAATTAAGGTAAGTGAACCCTTCTCTCTCTCTCTCTCTCTCTCTCCACACACACACACCCTCTTCTGTGCTATATCGATACAACCAAAGGCTCATCTGTTCATCTGAATTTATGAGACTATATAACTTGCGTCTTTTGGTATCTGGGAGCCATGCTGAAACCCAAGCCTGCCTCATGACTGGCTTACTATGGATGGATCCTTTGTTATATACTTTGACCAAACTAACTGATGCTTGGAAGATAACAGAGAAAGAGAAAGGGAAGGAAAGGGACATGGACCATAGCTCACCTTTTGAGAGAGAGAGAGATAGCTTATCTTTCACCACACCATCTTCTGGTGTGGTAATGTTCTCAAAGATATATTTTTAAAAACTTGTCTATATGGACTGGTAAACTTGTGCACGACTTACACCAAATCTCCCTAATCCCAAGTGTCACACCTCCCATAAGAAAAGTTAGGAATGTCTGTTTTATGTTTGAAACTTTATTAATGTGTGGAAGGAGCAGCTTTGAGCCCCACCATGCAGGCCAATAGCAGAAACAGGCAATAGGAAAAAAATCTTTCACCAAAAGTGCAAGTTTGCAGAGTATAATTAAATTATTCTCTCCACTAAACACCTTTCCCATACCATCTAAGTCACGGACATGCCTTGGAACTACAAAAGATACTATAAAGTATTCGACCCAAACAAAAAAACTGTGGAGTACTGGAGGAAAAAAAAAATGTACAGGGAAGGATGTTTATCTAAACTTCAATCTATCGCTACTCCTCAAAAGTTTCCACATATACTGCTAATATTTTTTGCACCTAGCTTTGAACAAGCATTAGAAAACATTGGAACTTGGAAATGATCTTATGTTCAGTCCTTATGTTACTAACATTCTAATATTATTTAAATGAAGATGGCTCTATGGATCTAATTATGCTATAAAAGAATCTGAATCATATTTACACGAACATTTACCTTACCAAGGTAGTAAAATATTTGGTAGTCGTAAAATGATCTGGGTTTGGATCTCACCTTCACAGGACTGTAGAGGACGAGAAGGTAGATAAAGGATTACCTAGGTTGTCATATGGTCCATTGCCTATAGGTCTAAGCTCATGCAGACAAGGAGAGAATTCTATGCATGTGGTGACTCAAATAGAGAATGTGCTTGTCTTATACATATTTAACACAGCACTTATTGAGAATTAAAACAACTTATAGGCCTATTTATTTGTATGGTGACAAAATGACCTAACACCAATACTTAGCGCAAATATTAGAGGAAAAGTCTTTCCTTTGTAATGTGCGAAGATTTTTGGCGAAAGCCTTCTTTTTCCGCTAAATATTTACTGAAAGCTTTCACGATTTCCCACAAGTTTCACCATTGTCAAGTAAATGATTGTAAAATGTTATAACCAATGATCCAGAAAAAAAGGTTGTGGCTAGAAAGGTTCCGATTGTTTTTAGATAATGCTGAAAAAGCTAATTAATGAACTGCTAATTGGCTCTTGTATTAAATGTACATGTAAAAACATTAAATGAAGCATATTTGTGAGTCCTGTGATCACAAAAGCCTATGCATATATAATCATGAGAGAGAGAGAGAGAGAGAAGTTTATTTGAGAGAGCTTGAGGTAATATTGGGGCTCCTGTTCTCTCTTTGCTTTGCAATGGCTTTCTTGATGGAGAGATGTGGTGAGATGATGGTTTCTGTGGACTCTCACAAGCCAGTTCCAGCGCCCTTCCTGACCAAGACCTACCAACTCGTTGATGATCCTTGCACCGATCACATTGTATCCTGGGGTGAAGATGAGACCACCTTTGTAGTGTGGAGACCTCCTGAATTTGCAAGGGATCTCCTGCCCAACTACTTCAAGCACAACAACTTCTCAAGCTTTGTAAGGCAGCTCAACACCTATGTAAGCATCTCAAAATCTCTTGATAGATTTTTCCTTCAGAAATATCATATTGAAGAATGCTTTTTCTTCCATTTGTTTCAGTGGGTTATTTTATTTTCCACAGTTAGAAATGCTGTCATCTGGCTTTCTTCACTGTGATGCTTCCATGAAGTTCAGTTCTCGAGTTCAATGGGTTTTACTGTCTGGTTTATGAAGAAAAGCATCGCAATTTGTATTTTTCCTTTTTCTTATTTGCAACAGTTCTTAGCTTTCTATATACTGTTTTAGTAAGAGATCTTTATTTCTTTCAGCAACTGTCTGATGGAAAAAAATTCTTGTTGTCACCTACTTTTTATTTTCTCAAAATGTTGTATGAAGTTGGTTCCCGATGGACTTGATGAGCATCACCAAGTGACTTGGATAAGATGACTTCTGTCCCATCCCTTAATCTTTCTTGAGGTCCCATCACACAATGTTGTATGATTTTATTTCTGAGAACATCATGTTGTAGGATTTTAGCAAAGTTTTTTATTTCTCCTCCATAATCTCTCATGTGTCTCTCTGCTCGAGTTACAACTCAACTTGCTCTATTCATTCATGTCAGAATTTCATTTATTTATATTCTCAAAAAAATGGGTATATCTTATCTTCAATGTTAGTAAAAACTTCACATGGGTTATGTGCAACTCCATAGATATGGTGTACAAAGGAGAGTAAGAAAGAAATTTAATGTGTTTATCTTTTATATACTTTCAGGGATTCAGAAAGATTGTTGCAGATAGGTGGGAGTTCGCAAATGAGTTCTTCAGAAAAGGAGAGAAGCATTTACTCTCTGAGATCCACAGAAGGAAAAGCCCTCAAGTCCCTCACCACTACCACCACAACCACGAACACTACCATCATCAATCACCACCTCCTTTCCAAGGTCCAGATGAAACAACCAGCTGGATTGAGCCTCCCCCACCGCTCCCCAGCGGCGACGCCGAGTTCCTCTCGGCTCTTTCGGAGGACAATCAGAGACTGAAGAGAAAGAACTCCCTCCTCTTATCAGAGCTCACACACATGAAGAAGCTATACAATGACATAATCTACTTCATCCAAAACCATGTCACCCCAGTACCCCCTGAACAAAGGCTTGTGAAGCCAAGGCCTAGCAGACTTATAGAACTTGCTCCTGATGATCAACTTCAAACTCCTTCAGAACTCCAGAAAGCATTAAAAAATCGCTTCTCGGCGACCATAACCGGGGAGTCCGGCAGCACCGTCAAGCTCTTCGGTGTTTCCATTCATGGCAAGAAGAGATTGCATGCCGAGACAGCCGGCGGTGAAAATTAAAATGCAAGTGACTAGAACAATATGAAGGAATTGTTGGAAGAAAAGGTTTTGTTTGAAAGCATTAAGACTACTGAGACCAAGTTCTCCCATCTTGAGGGAATTCAGTTTGAACTGTTATTGTAGAAGACCTAATTATATGTTGTTATAGAACTTTTGTTCCTTGCTCTTCCCTTCTCATGGAAGTTGATCGGTCTTTTTTTTATATGATTATTAGAAGTTTAGTTTAGTGACATTATATTATATTATTAAGTCCTTAAAATATTTCTTTATCTTTATGAATATTCCTCTCAGACAACTATGCTGATAGCAGTACATTGATTCGTCTGGTCTTCTATCAATTATTTTCAGACCTGCAGCTGAAACGTCAAAGGTTATGGATGATTTGCTATAGATTTGAGATTCCTTTCATCATAGAAGCATAGAAACCCATCATGGTTGTGATGAGTCCCTTAATAGGTGTGTTGGGCAATCATTCACCCATGTTTCTTGCATCTTTTCTCATAGAAAGAGGAGAGTGGAGTGGGGAATGGTAGCCGTTAAAGCATCGGAAAAGAATGGAAAAGTTAAGTAGATGGATATGCATTGCCTTCGAATTATTCAAGTATGCTAGCTTTATCATGCAGTAATAATTTATCTTATTGGGATTCACTGTCGTTGGTGCCAGCATACCTTATTCAAACCACATGGCTGGATTCTTCGAGTCAAATATATACTCAAACAAATTATTAGTGTCTCACTATTGGCTTTTGATTCCGTAAAAATTTGTGTTAAAATTTCAGTCCAGGGAAACAAATTTTTGTACCATTGACTTCAAACGCTTGTGCTGTTAGACCACATGACATGAAAATTTTTTAAAGGTATTTTTCTAAAAAAAGCAAAAGGTAAGATATATTTAACTTTACCTTTTGAAATTTTCTTCCCGAAAGACGCTTTAGGTTGCACTGCCTCTAACATTTTTCTGCTAACGACTTAAATCTACTTGGATAGGTAAGCACACAAATGATTGGATTTCTACATTTAGATGGTAACTTCATTATTTAAGAAGCAACTGTTGTGAACGGCATATGTACATAATGTGCACGTAATGGACATTTGATAAATACCTGTAATTATAGGTTTTATGTTACAATGTTTTTAAGAAATTTTTTGAGCCAGAAATTATATTCTATAATAAAACAATAACAACAGCAACAACAACAATCCTTATATATCATTAGTAACTATTGCGGATAAATTCCGCTTCCACCAAAGTCCAGTCTGATGCTTAGCTTAATATAACTGGCAATTACAGAAGAGCTTCGACCAAAAATTTTTCTTTCAATAGCTGAACCCCAGCCGAACTCCTCCAGCAGCGGAATCCCAGCCGAACTCCTTCAGTAGCCGAACTCCTCCAGTGGCCAAACTTCTTTCGGACTTTTTCCTCAATCGAACTCCTCCCCGACTTCTCCATCAGTCGGGCCCCTCCAACGGCCGAACTCCTTCCGGACTTCTTCAGTCGGATTTCTCTAGGAGTCGAACTCCTTCCGAACCTCTCCTTCAGTCAGATTTCTTCAGGAGCCGAACTCCTTTCGGATTTTTTCTTCAGTCAAATTCCTCGAGGAGCCAAACTCTTTCTGAACTTCTCATTCAGTCGGATTCCTCCAGGAGCCAAATCCCTTCTGGACTTCTCCTTCAGTCAAATTTCTCGAAGAGCTGAACTTCTTTCGGACTTCTCGTTCAGTCGGATTTCTTCAGAAGCCAAACTCCTTTCGGACTTCTCCTTCGGTCAGATTTTTTCAAGAGCCGAATCCCTTCCGGACTTCACCTTCAGTCAGATTCCTCCAGAAGTCGAACTTCTTCCGGACTTCTCTTTCAGTCGGATTTCTCCAAGAGCCGAACTTCTTTCGGACTTCACCTTTAGTCAAATACATTCAGGAGCCAAACTTCTTCCAAACTTCTCCTTCAGTTGGACTCCTCCAACAAATTACTTTTAGATTTTAGCTCGCATTCCTTTCGGATGATCCCCTATAGCCGTATTTTCTTTAGGAGTTCGAACTTCTCTAGAATTGATATATGTTAAAGTTCTTCACCAACTAACGCCTGCTTTCTCCAAACTATGCTATTAAATCTTGACGAATGGGCACATCACGATAGGCGACATCTCTCTCTCCATAGTAAACCTCATGCGACCCACTACCGGACGGTTATGACTATCACTATCAGTCTGGCGACACCTCTCTCTCCATAATAAACTCTATGCGGCTCCAAATGGTTTACTATCGGACGGTTATAGCTATTACTAACAGTCTACTACAGGCTCCATTTATAAAAAAATCCTCAGATACGTTTTTTCTAAGCTCTCTTCTTCTTTTCGAAACTCTGCTGAACTCTTTTCTGAGCACACCATTCCTGTTAGTCAGAAGAGCTGACTTGATCATCGGAGGATCCTGCTGGAGCCACCACCATCGACTCCGGATGGAACTTTATTTTGTAGGTCACCGATGGCGATCTTTTCTTTCTTAACTCTAGCTCGATCCGGCGTCGATCAGATTTCGTACCAATAGGATTGACGCTAGAAGGAGGGCCCTCTATTTTCGAGGTACCCTTATTCTTAAAGGAGTATCCAGTCGATCTTGTGGATCTTCTTCTTCAAGGTTCATCTTCATCCTCTTCCTTAATCCTAAGAAATGCCTCCAAAGAAGGCGACTATCCAAAGATCTACCACTTCTGCCATCAGATCTGGGCTAGATCCATTTGTCCCTGCTCCATCGTCGGCATTTCAACCTCCTTCATCGATGGCCATGGTAGATTCGAAATAGTTTAACATGCTAATACAGTGGATTCAGGGCCTCACCGAAATGGTGCAGGCCATGCGATAGTCTTCGATGACAGTTTCGTCAGAAAACCCATCGTTGGAATGTCAGAAATCGATCTTAAGAAGGAATACTTGGGCTAGCATATCCGTCGCCCCTAGAAAGAAGAAATAGAGAGCACAGGATCCTTGCTCAGATCATGATTCTTCTCCGAAAGAAATCTTCCCCATCCACAGTTGGAAGTCTTTCAAGATCTACGATCGAGATGATGTCCTCGATTAAAAACTACGAGAGATAGATCGGCGAATTGAGGGACTCCATCACGTTGCCCTGATTCACCATGATGATGTCTGCACCGATCTTCCTTTCTCTTTCTGAATTATGCAAAAGTCCATTCCGCCGAACTTCAAGCTCTTCTAATTTGAAAGCTATGATGGAACCTCTGATCTGATCGATCATCTAGAAATTTTTCGAATCATAATGCTGCTCCATGGCGCACCAGATGCCATCTTATGCCGAGCTTTTTCATCTACCTTAAGGAAGCAGTAAGAAATTGATACTCAATGTTGAAGTCGGATACGATCTTCTTCTTTGATCAGATGAGCCATCAGTTTGTGGCTTATTTTATTAGCAGTCGACATCCCCGCTTAGATTTGGATTCTCTGATGAATATCAAGCAAAAGGAGAAAAAAATCTATCCGAGCTTATGTTATCTGATTTAATGCTGCTGCATTGGATGTCCGAAATCTGGACCAGCCTATTACAATAGCCGCACTTAAGAATGGCCTTCAGAAGAATGATTTGTTGTTCTTTCTGGAGAAGAAGTATTCCAAGAACTTTGTTGATCTACTAACTCGGACTAAGGGATATGTCTGAGCGAAAAAAGTCTTCAAATTGAAGAATAAGAAAGCCGCAGGAGAGCGACATACGGACGAGTCTAATAGATCCATCGCTGATGGATGATCGAATAAAGTTCGATCGTGCTCACGAACTTCCTCCGAGCACAAACGAGCCTGAACTCCTCCTCGAGCTTATCATCAAAGAAACTCCGAAAGAAGGACACGAAGAAGTTCTCCTCCGAAAGGTTCCACAACTACGCCCCCCTTAATGCTCCTAAAACTCAAGTTCTGATGGAAATTAAGAATCAGCTACCAAGATCAGAAGAATTACAATCTCCTCCAAACAAACGTAATCGAAGTAAGTATTATCTCTACCATCATGACCACGGTCATGATACTGAACAATACATTCAGCTTCAAGATGAAATCGAGGAGCTCATCAGGAGAGATCGACTAGGTCGATTCCTCAGATGTTGGTCTGAAGCAAGAGAAGATTGGCCAAGGATGCTGCCATAGTCAGAATCATCAATTAGAAAAGAACAATAAGGAGATCGATCATCTCTCGACATCATCAACACTATCTCTAGAGGATTTAGTGCTTCGACAAGCCGCCATCTCTCAGCCTCAAAGTCAGAAAAAGCTTATCCCAAATTAAAAAGGCCAGTATAAAATAGAGAAGATCGTCCAATCCAAAACTTATCATTTGAAGAAACTCGAAGGAATAACACTCCCATGATCTTGAAATTCAAAAAATCTGAGGATGTACTATCAGTAATTTTTTTTTAATAAAACTCCTACATTTCAATATTATTATTTTTTAGTGCAAAAACTATGTGATGACAGAAAAGAAGCAATCAATAGTGACCATGTTAGAAATAGGAGGACAATCTTATCCTAACATGAATAAGTCGAAGGCCTCGTTCATTTTAGAGGAGATAAGAGAAGCCCTGACAACGGCTCCTCCAACCTCGGCTGGAGATAAGATCTCTTCCAAGCTTCAACGTCAACCTCAATAGGAGATAAGATCTCCTTCAATCTTGACTGAAGATAAGATCTCCCCCGAGCTTCAATGTCGACAGAAGATAAGATCTTCTTCGACCTCGGCTGGAGATAAGATCTCCTCCGAGCTTCAACGTCAATAGAAGATAAGATCTCCTTCAACCTCGGTTGGAGATAAGATCTCCTCCGAGCTTCAACTTCAACAGGAGATAAGATCTCCTTCAACCTCGATGGAAGATAAGATCTTCCTCGAACTTCAACATCAATAGAAGATAAGATCTCCTCCAACCTCAGTTGGAGATAAGATCTTTTCCAAGCTTCAACGTCAACCTCAATAGGAGATAAGATCTCCTTCAATCTCGACTGAAGATAAGATCTACCTCGAGCTTCAACATCGATAGGAGATAAGATCTCCTTCAATCTCGACTGAAAATAAGATCTTTTTCAAGCTTCAACGTCGACGTCAACAGGAGATAAGATCTCCTTCAATCTCGATTGGAGATAAGATCTCCTCCGAACTTCAATGTCAATAAGAGATAAGATCTCCTCCAACCTCGATTGAAGATAAGATTTTTACCGAGCTTCAACGTCAACCTCAATAGGACATAAGATCTCCTTCAATCTTGACTGAAGATAAGATCTCCTCCGAGCTTCAACGTCGATAAGAGATAAGATCTCCTTCGACTTTGGCTGGAGATAATATCTTTTTTGAACTTCAACGTCGACATCAACAGAAAATAAGATCTACTTCAATCTCAGTTGGAGATAAGATCTTCTCCAAGCTTCAACGTCAATAAGAGATAAGATCTCCTTCAACCTCGGTTGGAGATAAGATCTTTCCCGAGCTTCAACTTTAACTTTAATAGGAGATAAGATCTCATTCAATCTCGATTGGAGATAAGATCTCCCCCAAGCTTCAATGTCAATAGAAGATAAGATCTCCTCCAACCTTGGCTGGAGATAAGATCTTCTCCGAGTTTCAACGTTAATCTCAATAGGAGATAAGATCTCCTTCAATCTCGACTGGAGATAAGATCTCTCCCGAGCTTCAACGTCGATAGAAGATAAGATCTCCTTCGACCTCAACTGGAGATAAGATCTTTTTCAAGCTTCAATGTCGACATTAAAAGAAGATAAGATCTTCTTCAACCTCGATTGGAGATAAAATCTCCCTCGAGCTTCAATGTCAACAGAAGATAAGATCTTCTTCAACCTCGGCTGGAGATAAGATCTTCCTCGAGTTTCAACTTCAACTTCAATAGAAGATAAGATCTCCTTCAACCTCGACTAGAGATAAGATCTTTTCCGAGCTTCAACGTCAACCTCAACAGGAGATAAGATCTTCTTCAACCTCGATTGGAGATAAGATCTCCTTCGAGCTTTAGCTTCAACTTCAATAGAAGATAAGATTTTCTTCAATCTCGGCTGAAGATAAGATCTCTTTCGAGCTTCAATTAGTGTAGAGCCTAGAAAAGGACTTCGATAGTCATCTTTTTTGTACTCTCTTCCTTCAAATTTCGAACTCGAAAGTTGAAAAACTATTGTTGGAGATAAATTTCGCTCCTGCCGAAGTTCAGTCTGATGCTTAGCCTAATGTAACTAACAATTATGAAAGAGCTTCGACCAAAAGTTCTTTTTCCAGTGGCTGAACCCCAGTCGAACTCCTCCAGCGATCGAACCCCAGCCGAACTCCTTCAGCGACCGAACCCCAGCCGAACTTCTTCAGTAGTTAGACTCTTCCAGTGACCGAACTCTTTTCGAACTTCTCCCTCAACCGAACTTCTCCCAGACTTTTCCATCAGTCGGACCTCCCAGCAGTCGAACTTCTTTTGAACTTCTCCTTCAGAAGCTGAACTCCTTCCGGATCTCTCCTTCAGTTGGATTCTTCCAAGAGCCGAACTCCTTCTGGACCTCTCCTTCAATTAGATTTCTTTAGGAGCCGAACTTCTTCCGAATTTTTGCTTCAGTCAAATTCTTCGAGGAGCTAAACTCCTTTCAGATTTTTCGTTCAGTCGAATTCTTTCAGGAGGCAAACCCCTTCCAGACTTCTCCTTCAGTCGGATTCCTCAAGGAGCTGAACTCCTTCCAAACTTCTCCTTCAGTCAAATTTCTCGAGGAGTCAAACTTCTTTCGGACTTCTCTTTTAGTCAAATTTCTCGAGGAACCGAACTTCTTTCGGACTTCTCATTTAGTCAAATTTCTCTAGGAGCCGAACTCCTTCCGAACTTCACCTTCAGTCGGATTCCTCCAAGAGTCGAACTCCTTTCGAATTTTTTCTTAAGCCAAACTTCTTCCAAATTTCTCCTTCAGTCAAATTCCTCCAGGAGCCAAACTCCTTTCGGACTTTATCTTTGATCGAATTTCTCCAGGAGTCGAACTCCTTCTGAACTTCTTCTTCAATTGGACTCCTCTAGTGAATTACTTTTAGATTTTAGCTAGCATTTCTCTTGGATGATCTTCTATAGTCGTATTTTCTTTAGGAGTTTGAACTCCTCTAGAATTGATATATGTCAAAGTTCTTCATTAACCAACGCCTACTTCCTCTAAACTATGGCTATTAAATCTCGATGAACGGGCACATCACGACAGGCGACACCTCTTTCTCCGTAGTAAACTTCATGCGGCCCACTACTGGACGGTTATGGCTGTCACTATCAGTCTGACGACATCTTTCTTCATAATAAACTCCATACGACCTCGAGCGGTCTATTATTGGACGATTATGACTATCACTATCAGTCTGCTACAGGCTCCGTCTATAAAAAGAAACCCTCAGATACTTTTTCTCTAAGCTCTCTTCTCATTTTCTAAACTCTGCTGAATTTTTTTCTGAGCACTTCATTCCTGTTAGCCAGAAGAGCTGACTTGATCGTCGGAGGATCCTGCTGAAGCCATCATCACCAACTCCAGACGGAACTTTATTTTGCAGATCGCCGATGATGACCTCTTCTTTCTCAACTCTAGCTCGATCCGACGTTGACTAGATTTCGCATCAATAATAACACTTAAGACTTCTAATTTGGGAAAGCTTTATGAAGAATTGAGGGGATTTTTAAGTTCAACCATATATCAACTAACTCCAACCGTCCAGTATTTCAAACCAAAATTCTGCTTTGGCAAACTTTAGAAAAGATAAGTGCTCATAGTAAAACAAAGAAGGTTAGCAACTTCCTAGGAACATCTGTATTGTTAGTCATGCATTAATTTGTACTCATGGAAGCATCCAAAAGGTAAAAAAAAAAAAAAAAAGATTAGGGAGAATAAAAGAAGACTACATTGTTTCAAAAATAAATTCAATTTCAAGACATAATCACACTGAATTAGTCATATAAATCTTCCATTATATGCTTCTATCATGGTGAAGCTTCCTCAAAATAGTGATAAATGTATGGAGGTCGATCAAAGTTGCGACCGTAGTAACCATAATGCTGAAGTACCAACCATGTAATGTGAAAATCACCATATTTTATTTTCATTCCTTCAAGCCTATATGTGGCCTGCCATGCAAAGGTGACCGGCTTCTCAATCTAATGCTAGTTACTATAGAAATATTTAGAGTCTGTTTGGATATCTAGTAAGATTTATAGAACCATAAGCTAGGACGGATATATATTCACAAAAGTCACAAGAATACCTTCCGAGTGGGTCAGCTTGAATTGGGTTGGGAGAGATATGGTTGATATGGACTGGACAAGACCTCATATTCTACGATACTAGAAATTCTGTTTCCAATTCTAAAGATTTAGCAGATTAAACATGCTCTTAATATCATAATATGGCATTTTCCATGGCAAGCTGTTATATTTTCTTGTTTATAATGCTATTATAGCACAAGACCTTAACAAAAACAATCCTTTTGAATATAGCATGCATGGAAAGGGACGATGCTATTAAGCGAATGCATGCATAGAATGTTTTTTGAATGCGTTGGATATGCTGTGTGTGTGCGCGCGCGCGTTGTGAATGTGAAGCCCACACCCTAATGATGTCATGTCTGCTAAAGTGCATGGCATATTTAATTGACGCACCGAAAAGACAACGTTGTCATTATTAGACATGGCTTTTACCTCACAGAACACACAATAGTGCATAATAGACCCAAAATACATACATGTACGATGCGGCATATACATGCTTCTAATATCTTGGAAATTGAAATGGTTCTAAGAAATACTTCGTTCATGGTATTTTAACCCTATAAATTGATATATATCCGTATCTAATTGACCTGTACAAAGCCAGCATACAAAGTAAGATTCTTTAAGCAATCTATCTTATGTGCTTTAAGTTATTAAATATCAGGATTATCTCCAAATTATTACATCATATCTTGATATATTGGCAATTATGTTTTTCTTGTTCTTCACAAATTAAAAACTCTTCAGCTTTCCATTGGATGGTAAAAATTCAAATTAAAAATTTTATTTTTATAAAAATTTATAATTATTATTTTTGGTATAAATAGACGATCATACCATTGAGTACAATCCATAAAGTCATAAAATAAGAGATCCTTCAGGTTCCTGGGCATGTCTTATCTTATCGGCAACATAAAATACAACTCAATCCATCATATTGTTATTTTTTTTTTTCACTGCTCACAATAAAATTTCCATGTGAGCTAATCTCTTTAACCAGAGGAGAAAAAACATATATACATATTTGGTGCAGATAACCTCCATGGTTCAGTTAAGGTGGAGATGAAAATAATTTTCTTTTCTCTTTTCCCCCTTTTTTAATGTTCTTGATCTGATATTTTGTACCTTGAGGGAAAAAAGGGAGGCCTTCAGACCAGCATCATTTGATCTGATATTTCTTTTTAGTTGGCGCATCGACACAGGCCAGATAGAAAGCAGGGGTAGGAAACAGAGTGTGGTCTGTCAGAAATTGTCAGCTAAATCCCATGAGAATTTAATCAGGATCCAACAACTGGATAGATTACAATACCATGCCCAAGCATGATGTATGATATGGTAAAATAAAGCTGCTAAAAAAAATCCAGCGGGGTCATAATCAAGTTCTCATGATTTCATATTCAGGTCTCAAATATATGGCCAGAACTAACGGCATCTGGAATTCCTAGCGATCACACATCCATACACAAAGAGCAACTCCAATCAAACAGGAGTTCACCTATATTAATTTCAAACTCTGATTTCTGGATTCATTTATACAAGGATTCCATATCGACCCTACAATGCATGCATCTCAACATAAAGCAACTCTTATAAGACCCAACTGCAGGTAATCAAAAAATTATGCAGTTTGGTTACAAGAAGAGCAAACCAGAACATTATTTACTTCGCGACATAAAACTCCAATACAAGCTGACAGGGTTCCACAAGGGCATACTGAATGAGGAAGAGCAGGGACTTGAATCAATACTCCAGATTCAGTGGTTTGAGTTCTTCCATATTATATATATATATGGAGGTAATAAGGGTCTCAGGCTGTTTTGAGTACAGTAATTCAGATGGAGAGACCTGTTTACTTTAATCTATTGGCTTAACATTAAGCTGTGCTGATATCCACTTTACTCTTGTGAATCTGGAAGGCAGGGGTAATCCAGCTGCCGCAGCTGCACTGAATGCCTGACCAATTGAAGTACCCTAGGCGTGCATCACAATGGATGCACGAAAGCTTTCCTTCCAATGCACCCTCTTCAACTGTCACATTTACAAGCAATAAATCTAAGTTGTCAGTGCTTGCTTTACTTCCAGCCAAATATAAATGCACAACATTGGGTAAGTATAGATTCATAAAAAGGAAAAAATTGCTTCACCTGAGGTCATCCACTTCAAAGGCTCAATGAACAATGAAGAGCACTCTGGCTCCTGAAACCTGTTGAACGGGTTGCCACTTTTTCCTTTTTGCCACTCAAAGCAAGTCTCACCCTCGCCGGGTAAATGGCTAACGACATTGTCTTGCAATGCAATGATTCTCCGGCATTTTCTGCAGCGGTAGGCAGTTCTCTTCTGATCTCCCTTGAGGGCTCCCTCGGAAGAGTTGGACTCCACAGGCAAACCAGGGTCAGCTCCAAATATGGAGCCATCTATTTTCTCTCCTTGTTTATAAGAATGACCTGAGAAAAGCAACCATCAAACATGGAGTTTCAGAGAAACAGGTGATGTTTGTCATCTAGTGAAATCAAGTCCACAAATACCAATATCAAACAAAAAAGACCACAAACATAAAATGCCAGAAAGTTAGATAATTCAATCATAATTGAATAGCATATGTCATGCCATGCAGATAAAAGGAAACAATCTCATAGTTGTTGAAAGTGATTCACAAATTATATCTAAATTCTATAGTAATAAAACTTAATTATAGGAACATCAAGTTAACATCAAATAATAAAAAAATCAGATTATCATGAGATACCCTGCAATTAATTGGAGCTGGAACAAATTTGATAACATAATTATAATATATGATTTGTTCATTTTAACCTAGTTGTATCTATGCCATTTTCTTCAGGCTTATGCTCATGAACAAATTCAAGCCATCCCAACATCTTCTAATAGCACCAAAATTAGCATAAGGAATGTTATCCCTGACACGAGCATCATTAGTTCTATAGAAGTCTGGCACTAGATTAATGAGGTAGCACACTCCAATAAACATGGTAGACTAATTACTGGTGAATAATAGAACATAAAATTGCCCAAGCTACAGTTCACAATTTTAATGACACCATCAAATGTGCAGGCAACCATATGCACGTGAATGGAAAGTCATGATTTTTCTCATGGTACATGAATAGCATATCTCAGACAGCCAAATGTATGCCAGGAAATCATTTTCATGGCTTCTTATTTGTTACTATGTTTGAGTATTCCTTGAAAAACTTTATGTATTTCTTGTAGCTCGGAAACAGAAAAGGGCTTCAGAAGAATCTGGAATACTAAATTTTCTATCTTCCATTATAACAAAATTGGTTTCAGAATTAAACTCAAACACCTTTAAAGAGATAGCAACATAAAAACTATATATGAAGATGAGTTAACGATCTGACCTAAATGCCGAAAAAGAAAGTTGATGATTTTGAAATAAATCTGATTTATAAGGACCAAAGATTGGGATGCAATTGCCCAATTATCATGTGCTTCCCTCAACATCAGCAAAGAAGCTACAATGATGGACATGCAGTTGAGCGAATCAAGCTACTTCTTTAACAAATTCTTCACTCTACACTTGATTTTAGTCGTCCATATACTTTGTTAGGTTGTCAAGAAAATGAACGGTGCAGTAAATAGTGCATGTTTCCAAATCCTTCTGGTTATTTATATTCTTGGGTATGGGATCTTGAACAAGATATAATACACATGCCTGTAGCATTAATAGTGCCTCTAGTAATTGAAGGTTGAGATCATGCACTTTTGTCCAGCACAAGAAGCATATCTCCCTCAATAATCTCATTAATAATTGAAATCCTACATGTTGCAGTTCTGTTTTGATTGGGTAACCTCCTGTACTCTCTGTCACCATATGCAATTTTTATGGATATACTATGACAACTCTCCTTGCCCTTGATACCGGCAATCTCTTTCAGAAAACTAATATTTTATCCTACAGATCCTCTAACATAAAAATAATCTCTTTATTGAAATGGAAACACTAAGTCTTCATGTTTTCTTGAATAACAGCGATCATGTAACCACAGGAATTCACTGATTTAATATTGTCCTATAAAGGGTGCAAGAGATCAAATGCAAATACCAAGTCCAACCAATCAAGAAGAAAAGTAAAGTCTCAAGTTTACAAATGTGAAAGGAAAGAAGATTTTGATTTTTGTCCAACAGCACAAGATACAATAATACAGAAGCAACAGTCCAGAAGTGGACTTATTGCAAACTTTATAAGAATAAAATAAGATTGCAAGAATTGATTGTAACTAGAATGCTTGCAAGCTTTCCCATGAAAATTTTATAACTGTTAAAATTTGTAACTATCCCATCAGGCAAGTTATGTGTGAGGTAGAATCAGCAGTCTGGAATGTTATAGGTTCGACCGGTTACCATATTTCAGTCGATCTTTGGGTTAAATCTTATTGATATAGGTTGGCTAAATACTTTGTAAAACTCTATTATCAGTTGTTTCCAGGAATCTTCAACAAATGGCAGGTTCTTCCGAAAATTGAGATCACACCATTTTTTTAAAATTTTTACATCAAAGTCATGAAAGCATGCAAATGCAGAATAAATTTCTCTACACTAAGATATCCACTATAAAGAACTAAATAAACAAAACTAGGAAGCTGATGGAGCAATAGAGATATATTCACATTTGGCATTAAACATCCATCCAGAGAGATATGAAAACTCACCCAATACTTTTAAGCGGAAGCGTTTATAGATGGGGCTTGTGGTATCTACTCTAAAACCCATTTCTTCAAACAATTTTAACTGCAATTATTTGAAGGCAGTCAATTAAAATTTCTGTGCAAGACTACTCTTTTTATTACTAATCCAGTATCAAAAGATAAGGCAACCTGATCCAGAAAACCATCATTTGGGCAAATAAATTCGCAACTTTCTCGCAAGGATTCAAGTGCATCTGAAACAAAAGAAGAGGTATGACATTACTGAGAGAACTTGATCAGTATCAATCCACCTTTTCTGTAAGTTTAGTAATGTTCTATGCAAATAGCTAAACAAATAGGAAAAAGAATTCAAACCTTCTAAGGATCTTTGTTCTGTTCTCATTAGATATGCAGTAATGACAGCAGCACTGCAGCAAAACACATAATGTGCAGAAAAAGAAAAAGGTAAACCAGAGATAGATAAACTGAAACAGGATGTAATGGAATAAGCAGACACACTACTGATGAGATAAACATTCAGCATGATCAACCTGAATAGCAAGCCAACATTAGGCTCCGAGAGCAAAGGTGTTAGTATGGCACAAATAATACTCTTGAATGCAAGGTCCAAATAGTTTAATTTCTAATAGCTTCCAAAGAAACACTTTCATTGCCTTATCAAAAAAGAAATATTTTCTTTGGCAAACTCTGATTTACATCAAAAGAAAAAATAACTAAGGGAATGTTTGGTTCGGGGGAGTTGGGTTCTAGAATAGGCATGGAATGAATGACTCATATTCCAGTTGTTTGGTTGGAAGGAGTCCTATTCCTATTCCGATTCCAAGGGAAATGGGAACCATTCAATCCCCCAAAATCCAATCCGGACTTTCCCTTAGTATTCAAATTTCATTCCAATTCTGATTTTAGTCACGAGCCAAATGCATTGGAGAATATAGCCATTCCAATTCCCATTCTAATCATTCTGATTCCGACTCCCAGGGGACTATGGCGATTCTAATTCCCAGTCTAATCATTCCGATTCTAACTCTGAAACCAATTTGGGTTACGAACCAAATGCACCCTAAATGGAATCCGATAACAAAAGATATTCAAAAGTCACACCATCTATAGTCAAAGAAAGCCAAGAATCAAGTTCACTAAAACTAAAACCAGTACACCAAGAATAAATTCTCTCAAAACAAAAGCAGTAACTAACATCCACTGGGTGCTTGCTCGGATGATATTACCTCTCACCCTTTGAGGGTGAGGAAAGGAGTTCAATTCCGAGTGGCATCAGCCCACTCTTTGACCCTGATTTGCAAAGCGCCAGTTCTGGGGGCTTGACTCAAGTCTGCCTGGGGACCTGGGTTCCAGCCTAGGCGGCATAGGGTCAGTACAGGTATGCAGGTGGGCAACTAAATGATGAGCATAAATAGTTAACATCATGAGGAAATATTCATTCCTATTATTAACTTAATGTGCTATTCCAGGTATGTTATCAAAATGAAAGTTTCCTGCTCCTTCCTAACCATCCAGCAATTGTGGGATCAACTGCTTTGCAACAAGAAGAAATCTTAATTCCATCAAAAAAAAAAAAAACAGAAGAAGAAGAAATCTTATTCCTCCATGGTGCAATTTCTCAACATGAGTTAGGTGTTTTCAACCACCCGTATAAGCAAACAGCCACAGAGCATCTTCAAGCAATATGGTTGCCATTTACCAATCATGTTAGTAAGGAAGAAAGAAATAAAAACAAAAACCAATCTTTCATAAGCCTATGGATTACAAACAACTGATTACTATCCAAGAATCACAAAATGAGTGGATATTTAAAAAGGAGAAATCTTGCCCACACCTAAACATTTCGAATCCAGATCGAGTTTATACTGCAAAAAGGGCAATACTAGTAAAAGCAAATGGCAATATCTAACTCTGATCAAACAATTTCCCCATAAAACTATTCACGTAAGCATCCATACCTTCTCGACACACCGGCAAAGCAATGCACCAGAGCCGATCCCTCTTTCCTACTCTCATCAATGAAATCCAAACAAACATCCAAATAATCCAGCAAATCCTCATCTTCCGTGTCCCTCAGCGGCACCGCCATCCTCACCAGCTTCAGCTCCGGCCCGGCATACTCCAGCGAATACAGTAGCTTCTCCGGCGCCAAAGACTTCTTTGGCAGCGACTCATCCGCCCCAACAAACACTTTCCGGATCTCCTTGGTGGGGATCGAGAGGCACGGCCGCCAGTCCGAGAAGAAGGAGATTGACGCCGAGCTTAGGAGAGAAAGGACATGAGTAAACTCCGCTCTCGCGCCCTGGAGCACCTCCGCCGCGTCGCTGATGTTGCCGAAGAAGAGCCGGTCCCGGACCAGGTGCGGCATCGCCGGAGATCCCCGCCTCTTCTGTGCCCCGATCCCAAAAGTCACTTTGTTTTTGAGGAACTCCTGCCCTAACCCTGATAAACCCTAGCTCTAATCCCAGACTTTGATGGAGAAGAAAAGCAGAGAAATCTGATCTAAAACTGGACTTCTCTGTGGGGAATGGGGTTTTTTTTTTTCCAACTATTAGTTGGATTCGGAAACGGAGATTCTTTACCACAAAAGGAAAAATCTCTGTTCTTTGCCGTTTGGAAATTGAAATGGAGAATCTATTCTCCAAAGTTCGTTGTACGATTTAAAAAAAAAAACAATTTTTTTTTACTCCGCCTTGCTTGGGTGCTGTGAACTTGGTTTCGCTTTTGGGATTCTGGTTATAGTTCCTCGCACATGTGAATAAATGCGGGAGGAGGATCACACGCGTGGTGTGTGAGAGGCCAAGGTGGTTGCGTTGTGAAAGGTGACATGGCCTTGCGTTCACGGAGTCAATTCTTACGCGGCAGTTACGAGTTTTGGTTGGTTGATGGGTGGATGTAAGACGTGGAGTGGGCTTAATGCCGCTAAATATATATATATATTGAAGTAGTGACAAAAGATGACGAGTGGCTTGTTATGATTCGGTGCAGGGTGAAAAGTTTCTTTCTCCATCCTATATAAATAAACATAACTAATTTAATTAGAATTACACTAAAAATAGAAAAAATTAACATGACTTCGCATGACCAAGGGGCAAACTTGAATTAAATTAACAATTAAATTTGCATGTCAATTTACAATAACATGAGCTTATACAATGTGTGAATAAATGCATGATCTTATGAAGCTCATGCAATCAAAAATCATCATATGATATCCAAACAATTCGTAACTATAAGATTAGATCTCTCATCCTATTCCAAATTGGAAAAAGTTTTTATTTATAGGATGATTGAATCAAAGGCCATTACATCATATACAAGTAATTAAGGTGATACCTCTCAGATCAAATTCTAAATTTTTGTAATAATGCAAGATCTCATCTAAAAAGTCTAGTTGAAAGATATTATTTGAATTCTTTAGTTCTATATAAATATCCAAAATCTTTCTAATGAATATTTATATGAGATCAAATATACATCGATCCATATGGATTCTTACGGTCTTCCTATTTAAATCCTACATCCTCATCAAGTTAAGAATCCATATATATATATATATATATATTCATAAACATCACGATTAGCTCATAGTCAATCCCAACAAACTTATGCTACAGTTTCTCCTAATCCATATAGATTGTGGGTTAGATCGACTCCGATACTATTTATAATAATCCAAGACTTCATTAAAAAAAAGCTAGCCCAAAAATACTACTTAAAATTTTTGATATTGTATAAGTATTCAAAATTTTTTCAGTAAATAATTGACGTAGGACTAAATACGTATGAGTTCTCAATATTAGAAAAAAAATTATATTCTTATAAAATGAGATTTATTTTCTCTAAACAAAATATAATTTTGATGCAAATTAGCACAAAAATAACTAAAAAAAAACCTTCATTCCAAGAATACGGAAAGAGTTCAAAGGCTTCAGTCAAGTTGCATGGTGTTGGCATAAGTAAACTGCCAGCAATGGAGAATTGAGGTAGAAATTGGGCATCTAACGGGATATTCCTGCCTGTTGGTCACCATGCA